>OX465289.1:39009898-39440577 GCA_949987695.1 Merzomyia westermanni | reverse complement strand
ATACATAGTCAGCCTTTTTTTGAAATTTAATTATCATTTCAATTATTTACTAAAGCATAATTTCCTATAATTCGATTCCACAATTTGAAAATCTCTGCGAAAATCAATTTCTGTTTCTACAAGGTGGCGCAAAAGTAAGCTTCCGATGTTCAGCATATCGGTTGTGGCACGTGCAGTGTGTGCTGTTGCACCGTCTTGTTGGAACCACATGTTTTCCAATCCCAATTCATCAAGTTGCGGCAAAAAGAACTCGTTGAGCATTGCTCTGTAGCGCTCACCATTCACAGTAACCGTTTGGCCCCGACCGATTATTGGTCAAATAAATAGTCAGCGATATTCCGCGTTCTGGAGCAGTGTAGCGTAACATTGTTTATTAACGTGTATTTCGCATGTGTTTACTACACAAATGTCAAAACAGAACTGACTTTAGGGGCCAATCGCCAAATTTATAGCACTTTCTGATAGGAGGATTACTTTTGCGCCCCTTGTATCAGCAACGCAGGGCTTATAATTAAAACATTTTCTTGTTAGTCTAATAACAGAAAAACAACTTCAAATTTCATTAAGTAGATCCGTAAGTAGATTGCCCAGCATGCCACATACTCAAACCGATAAACATAAAACCAAATCTCAACACCTAAGCTTCAACTGAAATATTTTCCACCACAACTAAATATGGTTGCGCGCTGTGAGAGACAAACATTTCTGTGTTTCATTTGCATGCACTCGAGGATTGCATTGATGTAAATACATAACAATTTGTGCTTGCATGTGGCATCTATGACGTCCTCTTAAATACAATGCATTACATGCCACATTAACTATCCCTACTTCACCAAGTGTGGTAGTATTTTGTTGTAAGTGCAATACTTTTTGCATTGTTGTTGTGCTCTTCATGTAATCTGCTTGTAATTATATTATAAGTATTTATTTAATACAAATATTTTGCTTGCATCCTGTAGGGATATTATCCCTTGAATACTATTGGCATTATGCTAGGCTCAGAGAAATACGATAGTGATTTGCTTAAAACAACGCTTTCCTGTCGTCTGGGGCTCGCAATCAGGAACGTAATTATTATCGTCGACATCATCACTATCAGCATTTGCATCTTAAATAAATATCACACATTGCTAAAGGTAGCTACAACGCCCACTATAGTATAAGGCAATGCATTAGAAGTAGAGCAACAGGAACTTAAGAACAGCACTAAGGACAATGAAAATACAGTGCTGAGCTATAAAGTAGAAATACCTATCAACTGGATTATTATTGGAAACAAATTGAATGCAGGGCATAAAAAATAACGTACCAAAATTAAATTAAAAAAAAATTAAGTGAAATAACATTTTGAATTTTTATCATACACATATTTGGGTGGCCTACAGCTCAAAAATGTTTCCAACTAAAATAAAATAATATAAAATGAAATAAAACAAAAAAAAAATAAAATAAATAGAATAAACTACACTAAAATAAAATAAAATAACATAAAATGAAATGAAAAAAAAAAATTAAATGAAATGAAATGAAATAAAATAAAATAAAATGAAATAATTTTGTTGTTGGTTTTGTTGTTGGTTTTACGGTCTGTTCATTTTACATATTTTTGTAAGCATAACGAGCTCAAGACCAGTTGATAATAATTCTTAGTTAATTATTATTATTTTTGATTAGAGGAAAAATTGAAAGCAACAAACATATACAGGCTATAGTTATAGTACTATTTCGAAAACAGCCACGATTTCTCGTCAGACTAATTCGTATAGTTTTGCTATTTTCAGAGGATCCAATTTTTCCTCTAATCAAAAATAATAATAATTAACTAAGAATTATTATCAACTGGTCTTGAGCTCGTTATGCTTACAAAAATATGTAAAATGAACAGACCGTAAAACCAACAACAAAATACATTTATACCGGAGCACGCGGTTATGTACAATAACTATCTTCTAAAAATAGAAAGAAGAATGTACACAAACAAAGTCCAACATACACGATTTACATATAGACAGAATGTCTAAAATATTGTGTATACCGTTGGCAAGATAACAAACAACAATTAGAGGAAAACGTGAATTAAGCAGCTTGCAAAACTACACGCAGCATAGCCTATGGGTTAGGCGGCTGCGCTGGCAATCAGAGTGAGTGGGTTCGATCTCCACAAGATCCTCTGAAAATAGCAAAACTATACGAATTAGTCTGACGAGAAATCGTGGCTGTTTTCGAAATAGTACTATAACTATAGCCTGTATATGTTTGTTGCTTTCAATTTTTCCTCTAATCAAAAATAATAATAATTAACTAAGAATTATTATCAACTGGTCTTGAGCTCGTTATGCTTACAAAAATATGTAAAATGAAATAAAATAAAATAAAACAAAATAAAAGGAAATAAAATAAAATAAAATTAAATTAAATAAACTAAAATATTATTAAAAAAACACAAACTCTCCCACTTGCTATATATGGACGATATAAAATCAAACGCCGTAAATGAGCGCCGAATAACCACTCTGCTGGAATTCACAAGGGATTTCTCTAACGATATTAGAATGTCATTTGGAAGTTAGACAAGGTCGACATCATACCAATTATAATATCCTCGACAGGAGTCATTCCAAACCCTCTAAACCGCAGCCTTGAGAAGCCTCAACTCACCGAAAAGCGAAGGCTGTTATTCTACCGACAACTTCTATTGTAAGAAAAATCTAGGACAATCTTATTATTTACAAAGTCTGATATACAGGGTGGCTGATGAAAGCCGCTACCAAAAAAAAATTAAATAACTTTTTTTCTATTTAATGAATCTGGTTAATTTATTTTTATTTTGTAGATTGACTTTTACATTTAACAAAAATGGATAACTGGGACACTGAAACAAGAATTTGGATTGTCCGCCGGTATCACGCACTGGAGTCCGTAGTTTCGGTTCAAAGAGAGTATAGGCGCACGTTTGGCGGCAATCCTCCGAGCAGATGGACCATAATAAGACTTGTAAACAATTTTGCCGAGCATGGGACAGTCAACAGAAGACCTTACCATCGAACCCCTTCAGTTCGAACGGAGGAAACAATCGCTGCTGTAGCTGCTGCCATACAAAACAATCCACGTGTTTCGACAAGAAGCTTATCTGCTCAAATGGGTGTAAGCAGACAGTCATTACAGTCAATTATGCACAAAGATTTGGACTTATTCCCATATAAAATTCAAATCGCCAACAAACTGAACGCTGCAGACTTGCCGATTCGCTTGGAATTTTTCCAGAAGATGCTTCAAATGGTGGAAGAGGATGGAAACATGTTGAACTGTCTTTTCATGTCTGACGAGGCCCATTTTGATTTAAACGGCAACATAAACAAACAAAATTGTCGAATATGGAGTGCTTCCAACCCACAGATACTCCATGAGACGGAATTGCATCCACTTCGTGTCACAGTGTGGTGTGCAGTTTCATCACGCTGCATTGTCGGGCCCTACTTCTTCGAAGAAAACGGTCACACCGTTACGGTTACTGGAGACCGTTACTTGAGCATGTTGAGATAGTTTTTCTATCCAGAATTACGCCGAATGAGAATTTCTTTCAACTCTGTGTGGTTTCAGCAAGATGGTGCAGCTCCTCATATAGCCCAACCTGTTATGACAGAATTGCGACGAAAATTTCCCAATAAGCTGATATCCAGAAACTCCACATTCCGTTGGCCACCCAGGTCGCCTGACCTTACTGCACCTGACTTTTTCTTGTGGGGTTATTGCAAACAGGAAGTCTTCAAAGCAAAACCAACAAATTTGAATGAACTAAGGCAATCCATTCGAGAAACAATTGCGGCTATTCCTGTCTCAACTCTCCAAGCAGTAATGAACAACTTTTTGGTAAGATGCCGCACATGCATCGACGAGCAGGGGGGGCATTTAAATTCCATTATTTTTAAAACTAATTAAGCTATATTTAATAAAATTTAATGAGCTTTAACATGAATAAAAGAAAAATGAATTCCATACACTGAAAAAAAAATTATTTGAGTTTCTTAATGTAGCAAAATTCATCAGCCACCCTGTATATACTTATATACTTACATGTCCATTTTTCAAAAGAAATTGTAAAACAATGTAAATGTACCTGATAAATGGCGCTAAGTATCTTGTTATCTATAACCGAAGTTTAATGTACATTCTTAAGGGATAAAAATCAAGCAACTAAATAAAATAAAATGCAATAAAATAAAATAAAATAAAATATAATACAATAAAACAAAATAAAATAAAATAAACTAAACTAAAATAAAATAAAATAAAATTAAATTAAAAAAATAAAATATAATAAATTAAAATAACCAGCTGGGCTTGGCGCTTAAATTGCTGCACTTCGCTCATGAATTTCCTTAGAGATTTCATTCATCGTGAGAATTGCCATAAATCTTCCGCAAAAATCTCCAATAATCCAATCGCAATCTTATCTTCTTTTGATATGATTCCAAACCGAATTATTTGACATGTATGATGCTAGATCTTTGTTCGTAGTTTTCAGTTGCTTACTGATGCAAAGGTAGCACCAGTTGCCAAGAATAATTCACGGTTGAATTTCTTGGCTGACAACATTTTAGTATTTCCTGGCTGTTTCCCATATAGACTATGGGCCGTTTTCTCAATATCCGGTTTCCACTAACCGATACTTTGTTTGACAGATGACCGAGGCACTTCTGTCAATTAAACTGCCGATTAGTGTTAACCGGACATTCAGAAAACGGCCCTAACTCCCTCAGAGCATCAAATGTTTATGTTGCGTGCCAAGACTCAAGTGCGATACCAGATAGCTGTCTGTAGTATCGCACATCACTGTAGCAATGGCATTCAGTCAAGGGGGTGTATGTGTTGCATATTACATGCTAACATTGTTGTTGTCTGCTGCCGTTTTTAATATGACTGCCACCTTTAAAATGTTCGATATTGTTGGTTTTGTTGTTGTTGTTTTTGATGTTGATGCTCTTGCATGTTGGTATTCATTCGCTCATATACACGGACAGTAAATAAACTTGAAATGTTTAAATCGCTCAGTATTCCTACAACATGCAACAACAAAAGCAAAAGCCACAAACTACATCTGACAAAGCAGGCGAAGCTAGTTTTATTGGTTGTTGTTGACATAACACTTCGCATAGATACATACTTATATGTATGTACAAGGTGGCGCAAAAGTAAGCTTCCGATGTTCAGCATATCGGTTGTGGCACGTGCAGTGTGTGCTGTTGCACCGTCTTGTTGGAACCACATGTTTTCCAATCCCAATTCATCAAGTTGCGGCAAAAAGAACTCGTTGATCATTGCTCTGTAGCGCTCACCATTCACAGTAACCGTTTGGCCCCGACCGATTATTGGTCAAATAAATAGTCAGCAATATTCCGCGTTCTGAAGCACTGTAGCGTAACATTGTTTGTTAACGTGTATTTCGCATGTGTTTACTACACAAATGTCAAAACAGAACTGACTTTAGGGGCCAATCGCAAAATTTATAGCATTTTCTGATAGGAGGATTACTTTTGCGCCACCTTGTACAACTATGCTCGCTTCTGTTACTTCTAATGCTTGGCTTAATGTGCTGCCACAACAACAACACCAACACTTGGACCTAGAAGTGGAAGGTGACAGCGTCATTTGCTAGTGTGGTTATGTTACAGGGTTGGTTGAGAGGTGATACTTCCGAGCTCAAGTAGCGCTTTGTGCGCCATTCTGATACACTTCCTCCTGGAACCGTCCACATATTTTGGTGCTGCTGTAAGTTGTGTTGGGTCTTAGCTTTAATTTGAGTCACGAACAAACCATCCAGTTCTCTGTATATAGTTGCTAATATCCCTTATAGAGCAATTCGCGATGCCCTTAAGGTCTGGTAATATGTAGCTGCCCAGAGTTGCAAGCCGGATGTGCGTTAGAGCTGGACACTCACATAGGAAGTGCTCAACTGTTTCTTTGCATCCCTCTTCGTTGCAGCTCCAGCATCTGTTGTTGAACGGGATGCCCATGTAGATAGGGCACCACCCTATGAAGGGCACCAGTGATCGCGTTAACTTGTATATTGATGAAAGCTCCCTCTATGTCTAGAAATGCTGCGAGGGTGTATTCCTTGAAGTTTAGGGATCTTTCTATGGTACCGTTGAGTTCGTAAAGGGCGCTTTCGGTTGACCGACCCTTCATGTACGCATGCTGTGCCAGAGAAAGCTTCGGTCCTGCTAGAACCGACCTTATGTGGATGTCTACAAGCCTCTCTAGGACCTTCAGCATGAAAGAAGTTAGGCTTATTGGTATGTCATCTTTAGCATTCTCTTGAGTTCTTCTTCCCACCTTTGAGATGACTTTCACCCTCCTCCAGCTTTTTGGAAGGAACACTGATTCTAGCCAGAAGATTATTGGCTCGCAAAGCTTCTGAGCATTACCGGAGTAACACAGTCAGGGCCGGGTGACTTGAAGGGGGCAAAGCTGTTGATGGGGAATCTTATCTTTTCCCTGTTGATGAGAGACTCCGGCACTCCGTCGCTGAGAAGCGGTTGGCTAGCTATTGCCATTAGTGCTGGTGGGCTATCGCTACGAGGAAGGTGTGTGCTTAGCAGAGCATCTAGTGATTCTTCCGCAGATTCCGTCCAAACACCGTCTTCTCTTCTAACAAAGAGATCCCTGTGGTGTTCTTTTGACAAAATCTTACTGAGCCTTGCGGATTATCGGTTTTTTTCTATCGACGAGCAGAAATTCTGCCACGACTCTGTCTTGACCTTTCTAATAGCGTCTTTGTAGTGTTTGAGTGCCACTTTATAAGGTTGCCACATCTTGGTTTTGAAGCACTCATTGAATAATTTTCTGACTTTCGATCTAAGTCTTCTGAGCTCTCCACTCCACGAAGGAGAGAATTTCTTCTTTTGGATGCTAACCGGGCTAGATTTGTTGAAGCAATTGTGAGTGCGCTCTCTAGATTTTCTACCGTTTCGTCCAACTCTTGCGGGTTGTCGATACTGAGTTTTAATTTAGCGCGTGAGACAGATCTAGATGTTAAGCGTACGAATTTTTCCCATTTCGTTCTCTTACCTCTTTCCGTGAAAATAAAAGTTTAGTCTAGAAAGAGAACTTTCATTTCTGATCGGACCATGGGCACCTTTTATAGAAATACGAAATTACGGAGGGTATCTTGAATGTTCTAACCATTTCTTTAAGCAAAATTACCACTGCTCGCCTGTTTCCTATTATCGTTATGATAAATTTTACATCACCGCTCTGCAAGAAGTGCTATGGACAGTGCATATCGTGACGTCCACTTTGAGATGCCGTGGTGTTATGTTAGACTACGCACTAAGTGAGAGGGCTAGAATTTTTTAGACCGTTAAGCGCCCTTGAAAGAAAGAAACAAAGGTATGATTGTCATCGGAGGTAACAAAAAGTTACAACCTCATGGTCAAGGAAGCTTGAAGTATTCGCTGTTACCCGTTAAACTCCTGGAACCTTTTGCGAGTGTTTTGCGGTTACAACAAAAACAAATGAATCGGAGCTATTGGATTCGTTATGGGAAAGAGACTGCTCAGTTAGGTACTAAAATATTGTCATCCTAGAAATTAAACGAAGGATAACTCTGTTCAGCGGATGCTACTTTGACCAGCAAAGACCTCGCTCTACAAATATCTCAATATAGCTGCCATAATGGTTGTCTAGGAATCATTGACAGTGTCCCTAGAAAATTGTACGCCAATTGGAGTATTGTAGAGAAAAGTTCTATGGAAATTAGAGATTAAAGTTTTGAGCTTAGCGCAAATATGAAATGTCTAGATCATGTTATGTCAATGCACAAAATCAGAATAAGTTATGGGAGAGGCTTAGTAAGAGCAGCTATTTCAGACAAAATATATATAACTTGTTGTAATTGTTGCTTTTTTTAAATATGTCTGTAACTGTGTAGGTCTGAAGTTAATACAAATTCAGACCGAACTAATTCAGAACTAGTAGTATGATCAACAAGCACAAATAGTCAACCATAAAGTAACTAGCATTTTTAACATGGTTGTCACAATCAGATTTCGTACAGCGATATACCTTTCTCAAACTAGTTCAAAATAGCTGAAAAAACTGCTGCTACTGTGACTTGAAAGTGTCGACCCGCTAATCACGGGCACGTGATACCGACCATATATAATCACTGCTTGTAAGCGAAATCGGGACTCATTTTTTGGTAGTCGCAACGTTCCAGCGACTTTCCCATAAGATAGCAGGAAACATTCCATTGAACTTTAAAGTTGCATTTAAGTAACATGAGTAAGTCACCGCTACTGTAATTTGTCACTTTTAAGTTGTGATAACTTTAGGGTTGGCTTAATAGTAACCACGACGTTTTCCTCCCGGTAATACTACTTCAAATTTAAAAAATTTCAAAAACATTAGTGGTAGAACTACAAATTTCTTAAATAAAGTTATTTATTCAACAAAGTCATACATTCTCTAACAGTTACAGTTAAATGCTAAAAGACCCCATCCCCGTTTTAATTACTTTCGTGCTAGTTGGGGCGTTTTTGCTTTTCGGCCTAGTTTTAGAAGAGTTAGGAAATTCTAGTTGTTAACTAGTATTTTTTTTGTGACTACGCCAGTTTCACTACAACGTACTTATTTTAATTTGTTCACAGTGCGTATATGTGTGTGTGTAATAGCATACGAGAGGCACCCTGTGGGGAAGTCTGTAACTAGAGAGAATAAAATTTTTTCAAACCACTTTTGATGTTAGCTTTTCCCAGGACTCGTACCTTGGACCTTCGGCGTGGTATTCCAGCAACACTACCGCCACACCATTGCGGTTTTGAAATTTTTTGAATTTGAAGTAGTATTATCGGGCGGAAAACGTCATTTGGCAAAAATCCTCCGAGTGTAGTTTTAGCATGGATGGCTTCTCGAAATAATTTTGTTTAAGTCTAAGCTAACTACTTCTGAACTGCACAATTTGGAAATGGTTCAGAACTAGAGCAATAGTAGAAATAAACGAACTACATCACAACTGTCGAATTTTTAACTAATTCGGAACTGTCGAAAAGGTAGTGCAGCGGGGGACAATTCCCACCGCCTAGGACATCGTCATGTTGAATTCACCAATTGATTATATGTAAAAGAGATTGAAGGCGAACTAGTAGGGGTTAGGAACGCACTAGAAGCGCACCAGTTCAGAACTAGAGACTATCCCCACAGCGCAGTTATCGATATATGCTCATGTGTGCCTCTGGACATTGATTTGTGTGTTTGCGCTTTGTTTTGGCTGTCATTTGTGTTGTCAACAGTCAGCTGTCATCATCAGTTTAACATTTGTGTAACATGGAATTATGAATTTTGAAAATCTTACATATAGATTTTGACAGTGGCATTGACTTGTATTTAAATGATCGAATATGAACTTGAATAATGGTCTCTCCTTTGACGCCATTGTGACAAAATGTTATTTACAATTCAAATCGCTTTTGAAATGCTTTCAGATGTCACTACATTCGATGTTAAGTGATTCTTGATAACTCATAAATCATATTCGGCTGATTGGTTTGCTGGAATAATTAAATTGTTGTTAAAAAAAAAAATTACTGCACCATTTATACGGCTATTAGCCCATACATGAAACAATTAATAGAGTTTGAAACAGTCTAGTCTATTTGGGAACCAACTATAATAACTGAGATAATGTCAGCCTAAAATATGTTACACTCTACCACAGCGACCGTTTACTGAGAATAGTGTTGGCAAAGTCTTGATACAAGTTCAAAATGTTTGTACTCCGAGAATAGTTCGACTCTGGAACATACTCATGACCAAATTAAGCTCAAAGTTAATCTTAAAAGTCTGTCTATAGCTAGGCTCTGCAGAAATCGAAAACAAACTACGAAACATTAAACATATGATATGGTTCAACTTTGTGGAGATCTAAATGATTAACGGCTCCAGCACATTTGCAAACAATTCGAATAGATCAGAACTAACTTAGTGCTATACCATTTGAAGAAATTATTAGTTCTAGTACCGAAGCAATGCTTGCCCTTAATAAATAATTATAAGACAGAACCATCAAAAAATTCCTTTTAAAATATTTAGCTAGATATTTATTTTTTCCGGATGGGTATCAAAAAATGCGTAATACATGTGGACTTTGCATGTGGACTATAAAACTTACCCAAATTACTCGGGGCAACTGACATATTGCTTCGGACTGGCGGTTCTTATTTCTAATTTTCTAAGAGCCTTCTAATGTTCCTGCGTCCAGGTTCAACTTTTTTACCTTTCTTGAACATGAAATGGTATTATAACTTTGGTCGATCTTTGTAAGTATGAGAAGAAGAAGAGATAGACCCATCAATAAGTATATCGAAATGATCAGGGCGATGAGCTGAGTCGATTTAGCAATGTTCGTCTGTCCGTGGTGTTCCCGTCTGTCTGTTTGAACGCAAGCTAGTCCCTTAGTTTTTAAGATATCTCGATGAAATTTGGTAAGGGGTCGCCATTTTGTAATATATTAATTATTTTTCGGAACCAACAAAATCGGACCAATACAGCGCATATCTCCCATACAATCGATTGTTCCGATAAACGGGTTTTGACCTATAAACCTTAGCAGGTTTCATACATTTTATATACATAATGTGACTAGTAAAAATGAGTCTAATAGGAAAAACATAACTATAACTTTTGTAAATAAAAAGCTAGGAACGTCAAATTTTGCAGGCTTGGCGTATATTATACACGTAATAGACAAGTGAAAATGAGCCAGATCGGACCAACATAACATAAAGCTCTTTTATAATCGAGAGTTCCGATACATTAATTCTGTGCTATAACTATTGCAATTTAACAGCTAGGAACACAAAATTTGACAGCTACAGTACTTATCACATATGTAATGTGTATGGTGAAAATAATCAAGATATATCGTATAGCCCCCATACAACAAATTTTTCCGATAAACGGGGTTTGGGCTATATATCTTTAAATTAACAGGGTAAGACCCTAAAATTTTGCAGAGTTTGTACTTATTGTAAGTAAGGATCGGATATTTAAAACCGTGATGCGCAGCCGAAGACAGCGCTTTCCTTACTTGTTTGATCTGAGTGTGGTACTGTAAAGTTGCAGCTTTATGTCCACGTTTCTGGGCAGCGTAACATTTTTTTTATTGATGTTATTGGCTATAACTTGGCAGACACACTTCATTCGACCATTTGTTCGCTCCTAGCTTCTCGCTTCGTCTTGAGCACTTGAAGAATTGAGAAGGTCTTCGGCATCGTCTTCGTTTGCATCTCCATACAAACACTTTGGATCATCGACTTTTCCCATTCTATATAAGTACATTGGCGCAACGCTGGAGGTAATATAGGCAAAGTTTCTAGTGCTCCAAATCTTAAAATAAATCTTGATATCCTTCTGAATCATAGTTCACTTTACCATCGCCTTTGCTAAATTCTAACTGCTCTACATCCGTGCGCTTTTTTGCTTCCCATTGTGTTCTTCTTTGCATGCAAATAGGTCAATGGGAGCGTTTTGGTTATCTTGTACAATGCTTGTCCTGATAGGTTTGGATAACCGGAAGCTGCTTTGTCGCTGTTAGTTGTATAGCTGCAATGTTTTCAAGGGTTCTTTATCTTAAGTTGTTCTGTCCATAGCTCGGAGCATTATAGTATAGTGGAAATGTAAGGTCCATCAGTAGCTTCCCTTTGTGTTCTTTAGGTTCTCCGATGTTTGCCATCAGCATACTTATATGCCCTCTCTGTCGCATGATGAATTTTTGCCCGTTATGTTAGTCGGGAGTCTAATATTATGTCTAAATAGTTAACTACTTTCTGTAAGAGCATCAGGTCAGATTTGTTATTACCTTGCTCTGCGGCCTTCCTTTTAGTAGGTACGTCCTCAATTGCGCCTCAAGTGATTTTTCCAGGACTGAAACCATCTTTCACGGGTGCTAGTCCTCCTAGGGTCTCTGCAATACATGGATTTAGTATAATTTCAAAAGCTGCCAGCTTACCAGCTGCTGCGTCTTCAATATTTTTCAAAATAATTTGTTCCTTAAGAATATTTTATACATCCAGAAAGGTTTCATGTCGTAGTTTTGCTATTTCTTTGGTGCCTTCTGCTGGAAAGCGGTTCGACTTTTGTGAGCGGGGAATAGTGCGTTTACTATTTTATCCATTGTGTTTTTATCTAAGTAAGGTGTTGGCTTTCTGTCCCTAACCTCCTACAGTACTATCTCCTCCTTTTCGGAGCTTCTTCCATTTTCCATTTATTCTTTTTGCATTGAACTAAGTATGTCGCCTTTCAGAATCGTTTTTTTTTTTTTTGATATAAAACTATTAAATTAATAACATGGTATATAATCGGACTAAAAATATTTGAAGGTAGACCTGCATTAAGTGGATGTCGCAATAGATCAATGTTAGGTATATAATGTTCGGCTCTAAAATTCTTAAGTATATCTCGGCGAATATAGCGCATTTTAGCGTTTTACTATTTTTAAATTATTTGAAATATGTAAAGGGATATATAGACTTTTGAACTTCAGGACTCACTACTTGTTTGGCGGCTATACAAAATTTTGCACAATTTTCAACAACTGTTTTTGCCTACCTGTTATATATTTCACTATACGCAGACCACCCATATTTCATTGAATTTCAAATCGAGGTTTCATAGAAAAAAAAATTCCAATGCCTTCGAACTTTAAACAATATTTGCAAACTCAGTTCGAATTTGATTTTGCCAGTATACTGATTATTGAGCAATTTTCTATTTAAGCCCTACTCAATTTAATAATCCGCACGTGCTATAAACTTTTAAAGCTCCTGAAAACTAATCACACTTTTATACATAAAAAATGTTTGTAGGAATTTGGTAGGAATATATTTATTGTTGTAAAGTTAAATTTTGTAAGCTTTCATTTATGGATTATTATTGGTTATTGTTGTTGTTGTTAGCTTGTCGGCAATATTATTTTTAGTTTAACAGATGTTTACCAAATACGCATGGCTACGCAAAAATCGTTGGTCTACTTTGGGGCACTAAACGATGCACTATGGGGTATTTTAAAGAAATTTGTTACAAAATCAAAGAATTTAGCGACGAATAAAGCTACAATATTAAAGGAAGAAGCTATTGTAATTGTAAAGCATTACAAGTATTTACACTAGTTATTGCGTGCGAGGCCAAAGCGCCTATCGAGCTATGGCAGAGAACAGACACAAACGAAAGTGGTGAGTGCCTTTGTGAAATATTTTTTTGGTATTTATAGCTTGTAGTACAGACATAGTTCAATTACTAAAACCTCAAAATCTGGATGATAACTTGATTTCGAAATGGAAGGTTTTGTCCGAGCCCTCACTTTCAGTTAATCGGGTTTGTTATATGGGAAAACATAGTAGTAAGTTTACTTAGGAAGAATCCTATAACCTCGGTCTAGGATGACTTCAACTGCAAAAATGAGATGGGTCTTCTCTACATGGACAAGAAACAGCAGACTTGCATTGTATTATTATGAAATCACTGGTAGTCAGAAGATCTCTCAGCCATAAGGAATATCACGTGATAGCTATTGAATAGAGCTATGTTCATACACTGGGAATACCATCAAACAGAGCACAACAGCGAAATCAAAATATTCAAAAGGAAAAGCTTTAACGCCTTCTGTGAGAAAACAACATCTACTAGTCTTCTAGTCTTCACACACGACTAGACGAAAGCATGCTAGAACGGAAATAATTGGAATACGGAATGTAAACTTCCTTCCAGCAGGAAAGCTCAGACCTAGTGGGCATCACGGTTTTAGAATACAAGTAATTGTTTGTTTGTTTCTTTGAAGGTTTTTGGGAGTGTTGTCGAAAGTGGCAATCATTTGCCGGATATGAACCTGGTACTCTCCGGTACTCCCTTGCGGCACATGACCGACTGTCGTGGGAGTGATTTTATTTGAAGGAGAAGATGGGTAATAAGAGGATAGAGGCCAACCATCGAGTTGCACGTCATTACCTTTGTGCATTTTAGTTATCACTTACGACAAATATACCTACCTCAAATACAAATACCCGTATCCAGCAGGGGGCAAGAATCTCTGTTCTGAGGGTGCTATTTTATTTTTTCTTAATGCACCAATTGTCTTATCTCAACGCTGAGTTGGAAACAAGGGAATGGTATAGTAACTTTAGTGCGATCTCTGTAAATATTAGAAGAAGAAGAGATGAGCCCATCAATAAGCATAAAGAAATGATCTGGGAGATGACCTGAGTCGATTTAGCCATATCGCGATTCGTTTTCGTAGGTATAGTTCCAAATACAACAGAGCTTAATAAAAGTTAAATGCTCTCGCTTTATCTGTTGATGGGATATTTAACTTTAAGAAAAGTTTCTTATACGCACCGTGCAGAGCGTCTAGCTAATTTTTTTATACTTAACTATGTATGTATGTATAAGCTTGGAAAATTTGTATATATTTTTCACGGTACATAAATTTATTGCTTTCATTATTCATTCATATTTGCAACAAGTTTGGTTGTTTCGTAGATTTCGTTTTGTTAGAAACTAGCAGAGGGCCCTGTGTCGTTGAGGCGGGTATAAGAGAGGGTGTGTGAGAGTAGGGAGTCGGCTTTTTTACAACCACCTGTACTAGTACACAGGATATACCTTCGAGGATAAAAAGGAAGAAATAAAGGAAGAGCTTCTTTACCAAGTTGTCTTGTGCTGCTTTTAGTTTTTCCTACAAATTGGAGAGAAATAAACGTTTAATGCCGACTCCGAACGAAGGGTTGCCAACAACTATCGAGGGCCGACCCCGATTTGGAAAACTTTTTCCTAACATTTTTATGTTACCTGTCCCGCCACTTTAACTTGGGACTTTCGGTGTAGTAGGCCTGCAGCATTACTGCCATACCACGAGGGCCGCCAGTTGATGATTATCAATGTTAAATTACTATATTTACACTATACATAGTTATATAACAATTCTTACAAAATATGTAAATATCTTTCCTGCAATGCAGGAAATATTTAAACCGCCGATTCTGTGTCCTTGACAAATTGCAAATCTTGATAAAGTATCAAGAACAAAATATTTCTATCATGTTTCTTAAATTTTACATCAAAAATATCCACACTAATTTTATTTTTGAAGCAAAATTCAAAACACTTGATACAAATGTTTTTTTCTTGATTATTTATCGAGATTGACACTTTGTCAAGAACAAAATATCGGAGGGTTACACTATTATGTAGTCAAAGGTCCTATTAAAATATCAATGACTGTAAAAGAGCTCAAGGTCAATAATAATAGGTTTTATAAAATTTATTTTTGTTTTTAAATTATTTTAATTAATTATTTAAGGATTTTAATTGAATAGAAAAGGAAAGTTGTAGAGACAGCCGCCATACCTTTTCTTATAGATCCACTTCGGAAGCTGCTATACTTCTTCATCAGAGTATTTGGCACGCTTTGCTAAGTATTAAGCTAACAGATAAACCAGCGCATCTATTTTTTTTTATTTCCGTCAAGTGAAAGTTTTCTTGGAAACTATCTTATTTATTTGCAATTTTCAATTGTGTGAATGTTACTGCAAATTAATCTCATAAATAAATGGCAATAAAAACAAAGGTAATTTAGTCAACTTACATCTCTACATGGCCCAGATTGAATTATCAAGAAAGAGCACAAAGCAATAACAGCAATCCAACGATATAAAAACAAAACAAAACTAAAATACGAATTTACACCCACCTCACTATTTGTTTGTGTTTACAATGAGAGAAAAGTTCAAACAATAATAAAAGCATAACATGGAAGAAAAAGCGTAAATGAATTGTATAGCATCAGCTGGACGCTGTCGACACTAAAGTCAAAATTAATACCATTAATGTTAAGAACAGATGCTATTAACACAATCCAAATTGACTTTGCACAAAATGGTGTTATACTGTCATGTGGATGTGGGCGTGTGAGTGTATGTAAGCGTGTAGTACAAAAGGTCGGTGTTAAGTAAAACAAAAAAAGCTTTTGCAAGTCGCTACATCTACAGCGCAAGTGATAATTTTTGAAATATTAGAGTAAACGCGTCTCATAAAAAAGGGTTGCTTGAGTCAAGTCATATGTTTTTATAACGGCAGTCAATCAAATGTGACAGTTGTGAACACAATTAATGTTTGTGTGAGTGTGTGTGTGGGTATGAGGTGCGAGTTAATAAAACAGAAGCGTTGAAATTTAAAAATCCAGTCATTTTAATGAAGTTGATGCTTGTACTAAATCATAGAAGTGACTGCTTTCAAAAACTGATATTTATCAAACTTAAAAGATTACATTGAGCTGTTAACGAACTCCGCTAAGGGGATGAAATATATACACAATTCAAACGAAATTGACTAAAGATGTTGGTAATCGCGGGCTCAACATATGTAGAACATTTTTAAGATAACTTTTGCAAAGGAAATATTTATGCATTGAAAAATATTTTAAGGTACTATTAAAAAATACTATTAAAAAATTATATCTCCGAAACTAGTTGAGCTATGTAACTTGATCATATCGCTTATTGCAGCACTCATTAACACCTTTCGTTTGATACCCATATTGTACTATTGTAAAAAAGAGATACCTTTCATTTTGAGTTAGACATCTATTAATGCAATGGCGAAAGCTGCATCTAATTATATTCAGCAGCTTTTAGGTAATCTGTGTCCAAACTTACTTACATTATTGGCTCAGTAATGATCTCTCCCATCAATTTTTCTTGAATATCTGCAATGTACAAACATGTGTTACAATTCAATTATATGTAGAGATATATGAGATTGAAATGACTTGGTAAGGATTACTGTTGTTGTTGTTGTAACAATGATTCGGCCTGAGTAGTCGTCACTTTCCTTACCTAACATTATCATTAAAGTCTTCTAACGGCGGTCTTAAGAACCTAGCGGCTTCAATAGGGTTGGACCAGAGTGAGATTGGTGTGAGTACAGTCTGGTGAAATGCACCGAGTGCATGCAAACATTCGGCCTGTTAGGGCTCACTCTGAATAGCTAAGAGTTTAATCTGTTATAGTATTCAGATTGAAGTTGGACCAGTGTGACTCTTGTCTCCCTCGGAAGTTTGCGTTCTTTTCGGAAACCGGTTAAGATTGTGGCTTAATGACGGCATTCGCCAGGCAAGAGCTGACAAAGGACTTGTTTAGGCTTTATGGAGGGCGAGTACATTTTATTATTGGTTTAAAGAGGAAAAGGGGGAGTGTGGAGCACATGTTGAATAGGGACCCCTTTCAGTTATATTTACTAAAATTAATTGTTCTATGTAGAACGGGGAGTGCAAGGTACCTTTACACCTTGTATGCATTAATTGGGAGCGAGCACTTGTGGATCTAAAATTTTAGGGTGTGATTGGCCTCCTCATTTTTGAAGGAAAAAACCCCGATTTGGGACTGCAAAACATAAACTATGTCTTTGGAATATTTCATAAGCTGGTTGCGAATTACAAGAGAGTGCAAATATCAAAATAATACATTACTCAAAGGTTTTCCCCTATGCAAAAATATCTAAAAAAAAAACGACTCGCCCTCCATAAAGCTTAGATAGGAGTTTAACGACTTTATGTAAATGGTGTTGAAGGCACTTTTGGAACAAAGGGTTCGGCGAATTTCCATCACGTTGTCGAATTGGAAAGACCCAGACTTGTGTTGTGACTTTTAGTGGTGCACTTTTCCTTCTATTGTTACCGAAATGTGGTCTCGATAGGAAAATCCTCTTTGCCGGAAAAGCAACACTGCTCACTACTCCACGTCATACATTTGTTCGTGATCTTGGTTCATCGACAAAAAATTTGACTTCTCGCTTCATTCGCTCGGGAAGGTTTTGCTCAGCTTAATTAGATCTAAAACCTTGTTGTAAAGGTTCAAGCAGTTTGTCGACCATGGACCGCAGTCTTATTTATGCACAATACCTTTGGTAAAACCTTGATTGCCGCGATCAACTCTATCGTGTATTGCTCGGACGAGGAAGACAACCCAGAGTGTTTCACGTGTGTATGCATAGTTGTTAGCACAACAATCGAAGTGCTACTACCTGGTGTTTGTAGATTCATTTCCGACAAAGAATTGACATTCCCACTACAGTTCCCAAATCCTTAGAATATACTGAATTGTTTTCTTATTTTTCACTAATCTCTTTTACAAAGTAGCGCAATGGTTTTGCTTTTGGTACATGATTATTTTAATATATGTATACGAATTCAATTTAGCTACACTTTGTATCACAAAAATATGTCACTTTAGCGTACGTCTGAAAATCTTGACACATTTATTAATAAATGCACTTGACATCATACAGACAGGCAACAGTCCTTGTAAGTGCCAAAATCAAGTACAAACAAACCAAAAAGGTAGTAATAAACTTATGCGCACATACTTGATGTGATGGATAAACGCCACTCATCTTCAGACACGTGCTAGCACGTGCGCTTGCCCCGAAAAAGTGGGAAAACCATTTTAAAATTATATTTACCAAGCCGAAAGTTCCAGCAACGAAGAAAACAACCCAACATCGGTGAAACGAAGTAAATTTACATCAAAGCAAAAAAGATAATTCAATTTTAAATAAAATTTTCTTATTTGTTTATTCGTGTTAAATACAACAACGCTGTTAGAGGGTTCTGTTTCATGTTGTCTGAGTCGACGTCTCAAAGAACTTTAAGTAGACTCAATGTGAACGAAAGTTGCAATAATTTGTATGCAGTTTTAATGGGTGGCCGAAACTGGGGGACGCTGGGTGCAAATGTTTTTGAAGAGATAATTAAGTATTTCTTTAATGCATTTCTTTTAGAGGATACTAAGAAATGTGAATTGATGCCTGCTTTGTTGGTTGGCATGATATGTTATAACTTACTCCTCTTTAAAGGAAATAGCTACCCTTTTGCAAGCCTTTCTGTGAAGTCTTTAATCATGTGCCATTAATCGAATTTTTTAAAAAGCGTCGAATTTTGTATATATTACGATAAGTATTTGGCCTAGATAAAAATGTATGGCGCGATATACAACAGGTATATCATCATAAACCTCCCAAGAGTGTGTCGTTGTTGAATATTTTCCCACAAATTGGCGGGACCTGCAGTTTTTTGCCGACTCTGAACGGCATCTGCAAAGCAGATGCATTTTTGCTGAGAAGCCTTCCATGGCAGAAATACGCTCGGAGAGTTTGCCAAGCCACTGCTGAGGGGGACCCCGTTTTGAAAAAATTGTTTCAAACCAATTTTGATCTTACCTTTCCCAGGACTCGAACCTTGGACCTTTGGCGTGGTAGGCCGACAACACTACCGCCACACAACGGCGGCCTAATCGACTTAACAAATGTTTAATACCTTTTTTGTTTTTACTAAGCAAAGCTGTTGATAATCAGATTTCTATAAATTAGCTCCAGAGTAATTACCGTTTACTGAGAATAAAATTGATTGAAGTTATGTGTTATTTATTTCTTTCCAGTAATTTTCTTGAACAGTCTATAATATAAATGCGCAAGTTGGGGAGAAATTGTCCCACCTTATGGTCAAACTATACATTTAAGGTATTAACAATTATATATATATGGATAGGTTTGGCCGAACGGAATTGCCGTCATTAAAAAAAACTGAAAAAAAATATTTATTATAATGTTGAAAAATTAGTTTAAAAATCCACTAACACAAATACCAAACATGTATTCACACTATAGAGCCGTAAATATGTGAGTAGACATGTCATGCATGTTTTTGTATTACCAATGAAAAATAACTCAGCTAACCAAAAGCAGGAAAAAAGACTCCTTTCGGATCCATAAAACGCACATTTCTCAGAGATTTACCCTCCGAAATGAGCTCTTTTCGGTGCCCAAATGGAGCGAAAAATCGTTTTACGAGGCCACCCTAAAAGGAGTCATAAAAAAGAGTCCAAAATGAGTCCGAATCCGATGAATTTGGAGCGTTTTATGACTATTTTAAAACAAACTTCGGAGTCTTTTTGGACTTTTTTCGGAGCCTCTTATTGATGGTTTTCTGAAGCTTTTTTTGAGTCTTTTTAAGCACTTTTTTTTACTCTTTTGCTAAGATTCTTATAGGTTTTAACACTCATGTACGTATTTAATAAAATTTCTATAATAGACTTTGTTTTATTTTAAATGCACTTTAGTTGGCTTCCAACTTTTGCCTATTGATAAACATTCAGGAGAAAAAGACACTTTTCGTTCCAATAAGCAAAATACGTTTGCTATGAGCTTACGATAAACTTACTTTAGCAAGCTTTTCGTTTGGAAAACGTTTATTATAATCATTATAAAACACTTGGAAAAATGGGCATCAAAAACTGCAACTTTTTTGGAAGAATTTCTAGAAAACTCTTGAGTACGCAATTTTTTAGCCCAATGAATATCAGTTCTGGATTATGCACATCCGAACTAGCTCAAAAACTTCCCTAAATTTCTAGAATATTTATTGTCTTCCTTATAAGATTAAATTTTGTTAACGCGTTGTATGGATGAAATCACTCAACATCCTCGAGAAAAAAAATTCGGAAAATTCACGAAAATGTTGCAAAAGTTTTCTAGAAACTCTGCAAAAAAATTTGCAGATTTTGATGACCATTCTTTAACTTTAATTAACTTTCTTGAACTTTGCGTGGACTTTGAAATTTTACTACTATTATTATGAAAGCAGCTGTAGATAAATATGCAATTTTAAGAAAATAACCTTGTTAGGTCTGACCTTTACAATCCGAAGTGCAGTTGGTCTCGACTGCAAGAAGGATCTGGATTGTTAACGGGCCGCGTAACTTCTCAATCCCCAAACACTCTACTGCGGTTCCGCACACTCCTTTTGTATTTACATTATATTTTAAATTGATTATATATATTATATTTTAATTTGTATACCAACAATTCAATTGAATTGTGGTTTTTATGGCCTGTACAATTGTAAAGTATCATGACCATAAACGAGCTCAAGGCCAAGAATAAGAATTTTTCATAATTTATTTTGCCGGCTTGAGGTCCGTTGTTTTCCATAAAAATTAATTTAATTTTGACCCAATATATTTCGATTATACACTATAACCGTCCTCAGGGTTAACTATAAACAAACAACATAGAGCACAAAACAATATAATTTACATTTCCTAAAACATGAATTACATACATTGTTTAACACGTCCTTCCTGTTCTACGTTAAGTTGTTAACTATTTTTGTTTGCAAAATAAATTATTAAAAGTTTCAAAGGTCGCCAAAAACGAAGATAATAATTTTTCTTTTTATTTATGAAAATTATTTTAATTTTTTATTTTTTAATAATTATTTTTATTTAATTATTTAAAGTTTTTGTTAGAATAGAAGAGGAAAATTTTAGAGACAACCGCCATAGGTTTTCCTACAGGTCCATTTCGAAAGCTGGTAGACGTCTTCACCAGAGAAATTTCGGCAAACAATAATAATTTTTATAAATAATTATTTTTATAAATAAAAAGAAAACATATTATTCTTGGCCTTGAGCTCGTCTATAGTCATATTACTTTATCATATTTAAAATTTTTCCGAAACGATTAAGAAATTACGAGAGTTCTAAAAAAGTTATTTTTTAAAACTGCCAAACTGTTTAGCTTACAGAAATTTCATGCCAATTTACTTCCCCAAAGCAGTGTTGGGCAGATTATAATTTTTAAAACGATTAATAATTAATAATTAACAATTAATTAATTGTTAATTGCAACTTCTACAATTAACAATTTTAAATTATTAATTGCAACTTCTGCAATTAACAATTTTTAACCATTTGTTAATTACAATTGGGTTATGAGTTTAACAATAAACTAAAAATAAAGAACATGTAGATTATATATATGGCAAAAAAACTGCTTTCTTTCAAATACCACTTTCGTGAAAATTCTGTGCCCCTGATAAATTTTACTGAATATTTGAATAAAATCAATAAAGAAAGGCTAATTGTAAAAATGGTTGCTATTAAAAAATTAACTTGAATTTTTTCAATTGTAATTAATTTTATTTTAAATAATTTAATTGCAACAAACAATTAAAATTTTAATTGCAATTAATTTTAAATCAATTTATTTAATTGCCATTACTTTAATTGCAATTGTTTTAATTGCAATTACCTTCTTAATCAATTAATAAATTAATTAAAAATTTAATTGATTAACGCCCGACACTGCCCCAAAGCTAACATACAATTGTGAAAACATATTTAAACGTTTGTGAAAGAATATAGTAGTTACAATTTCAGCTTTCGGAAAATATTGCGTAATAAACTAACTTACTTCATTCTTTACTGGTTTCAATTTTTTTACAGTACAAAATTAAATGATATACATACGAGGTGTGTTCAAAAAGTATCGCGAATTTTGTGTTTTTTCAAAAATTATTTATTTATTCATGAATATCTATTTTGTCCCCTTCAAAGTAATCCCCATGAGATATTATACACTTGTGCCAACGGTTTTTCCAATCTTCGAAGCACTTCAAAAAAGCATTTTTTTGTATGTTGTTCAGCTCCTCCTTCGATGCCGTCTTTATCTCATCAAGAGAAGCGTAACGTCGTCCTTTCATGGGCCTCTTCAGTTTAGGGAACAAGAAAAAGTCACAGGGGGCCAGATCTGGGGAATACGGTGGCTGCGGCATCATTAGTGTGTTGTTTTTGGCCAAAAAGTCGCGCACAAGCAACGATGCGTGAGCAGGGGCGTTATCGTGGTGCAAAAGCCAATTTTTGTTCTTCTTTGCACATCTTCTCGGCCTTCTGAGAACATTTTGTACCACCGATAAACGTTGCTTCGGTCCAAGGTAGCTTCTCTGTATGCCACAATCAACATTCGGAATGCATCCGCGCACTTAATTTCGTTTTTCACACAAAATTTGATACAGGTTCTTTGATCCATTTTTTTTCGATCCAAAACACGTGCAAGCAAAGCAGCTGTCAACAATTAACTGAACATTCAAAATGGCCGAGCTTGTCGGCATAAGTGAGAGACATGAGTACCAACATAACGCTACAAAAAATTCGAAATTCGAATATACGTAACCAGCGAAAATTCAAAATTCGCGATACGTTTTGAACACACCTCGTATATGTGTGTACTATATTTTTCAATTTGTTTATGCTTAAACTAAACCGCAACATGTAATCATCTCTTTTCCAACAAAAAACAACAATAATGGTGTGTCAAATCACAGGCACTCAACAATTTTTGGACAGTCATTTACATATCTCAATCGAAAATGCAGGAAAGCAAATGTAAATTATCACTTTGAACATAACTCATGTGTATGCATTTTCATATTCACTTTCGAATACAGGCCAAAAAGCATTTAAAAAGTAAGAAAAGATCTAGCAGTGAAGCATAACAGTATGCGTACAAATAATTAGAAACCGACGGAATGAGTTTCATAAATGTGGAGTTTCGTCTACTTGTTAACTCGCGGGCCTACACTAAAGTGGATGCGGTTGCATCATCTTGTGTCTCCGATTTTCTCAAAACAGGCTGAAAGGTTGCAGAAAATAGCAGCGCCAGCTACGTAGGAAAAATCAAAGTCACAAATCTTGTTGTTGGATAGTACCTCTCCCTGTGGATAAGCTCTTGCGGTCTTAAAATGCATTGTCTTGTCTCCTTCATAGGTTTCGACTTACCTACTGACTTAAAGACTGATGCCTCAAACATAATAATATTTAGCTTAGAAATGCTTCTAGTTAATATTGGTTAGATTTTAGTTCAATACATAAAGTCAGTGGTGCTCAAATTATTTTATATGGAAGGGAAAATCACAAAACATTTACAAAAATATGTGTACACTGAGATTTTCTTTTTGAGTAAGCACAAAAAAAAGATTTCGAAAATGTTTTGGAAATATCGCAAAACAAAAATTATTTTTTTAATAACGAGTCCGGTTCCAAGCAGGATCAGTCCAGGCCGTGTTAGGTTATACAAAGTTAATGGATTCCACTAATTAGGAATTTAGTTGTTTTTTAATTCCGGAGATCCCTCCTGCTAATTTTAGCTATGTAACTCAAGCAGCACAATTTCGACAATTATAACAAAAGTGGGTGTGCGGGGATTCTCGTGAAGATAGTATCGTATCGGTAACAAACTAAATTTCAAACAAATTTATACCGCTAAAGATTTCAGTTAAGCTGTTAAAGGACCATTTGCAAGTTAAATTCAGAACTGTCAGAGATTTTCATAAAATATTTCATACACATATAAAAGTTAGGCGTGGTTACTTCTCGATTCCACACATTTTCAGTAATAAATTTCCTATGCCAAATGAATTATCTATAATCTGGTATTTTTTGGTATATGAAGGAACAGACCTTGCTAATTTCTTTCGACTTTTCATTTTCATTCTGGGTTGGCTTTTATCGAAATTATGTAAAAATAGTAGTTAAAAATGTAATATTATACAAAAATTTTAAATAGGTTGGTTTCAGAAAATGTGTTAATTTACACTATTACGAGTATTTAGATCGGCTTTTGGGAGTATAGCTCTTTCATGTCCCGCATCTAATCGTGGACGTTTAAAACTCGATACATTCCGGTACTTAGCAACGGTTATCTTAAAGTTTTGGCCTTACATACTTTCATTCTTGCTAAGGTCAATCGTGACTTCCAAGCTGTTCCTTATGTGATTCTAAGTCTGTTATTTTTGACCAAACTTGACTACTATTTTCGGGGTTTGATAATCAGTTCTGGCTTAACTTATGTATAAAGTAACAGTTTTAAGTCAACTTCTATTCTAAGCGTGCATGAATAAATAGGAGACAATCTTATCTCATTGAAACGTATCACTTTACTAAGCACATAGTTGACTATGTCCGTTTGCCTTTATGCCCTGAAAAGTTTCCAACAAATATGCATCTTGTCAATTTGTCATTACTATTAAAAAACGTCGCCCTCTAGTCAGAAGCGCAGGAATGTGCAATTACTCCCAGTTTGAGTTGATAGTTTACTGTATTAGCCATTGAAGTCTCTAAGTTGGGTGAAAATTCCTTGTCTCACCGAAACTACAATATTTCGCAGTCCATGTCAACTGAACGAGCCAAAAATTAAATTTTTAATCTTATTTTACATTTTCAACATTTTCATTTTAGCACATTCATGCTTCTGGCAAGAGGGCGAAGATACGTACTTATTTTGATTGTAGATACGTATGTACACCGTTTTTTATGATTTGATATTAGAGAAAATTTGCAACGATCTACACAGTGGTGGTATGGGATGACATGTTTTGATATTGTATTTAGTTGACTTTGCCAAATGTGTTACTACTAATTTCTTACTTTTTTGATTTTTCTTCTACCATTTCCTCGACAAATGAAAAAACTCTCCTACTTTTTGTCCTTCTCAAAAGAACCCCGAAAATGGAAGTGTGAAAAGTAAACGTCAGCCAGAGAGCTAAGCTAACCTTCTAGTGATTGAATCATGATGGAAGTGCCTGAGCTTCATACCATATTGTTTTTGTTTTGCACTTTCATAAGAAACTCAGGCACTTTCATATGAATTTTATTTATATGTGAGGGCGTATATGAGTGCTTCGAAATTTATTTTTTGTATTCGAAGTGTAAATTTGTATCTGTGACTATATTTCAGGGCAAAACAAAAACAAAAGTGCTTGAAGTGTATAGGGATTGCGCAGCCCTGCATAAAGTATTAACGACTGTCCATATGCCTGCAAAATTTTCATTCACGAGATTCATAACGCTGCTTCAGATCTGCATAGATTTATAAATAATTGAATTCCCTTGAGTTTCAATCCCTCCAATAAATCTCTATCAATGTCACTAATTATACGCCAACTAACTGTACGCAAATACACTATTCCACACAAGTACATAACATATGCACGAATCCTTTACGTCTCCTGCTGCATGGTTGCATTTAATTGCCTAGTGGCTCTTGCCTGTGTTATTTTGCTGTTTGATTGTCGCACCGTTTTGTTGGTTCATGTGTGTCCCATTATATGTAAACTTGATTATACATACTCACCTACATATGTAAGCATGCTGCAGTAAAAAGGAGTTGTAAATTACCCTGCGACTAGTATGCATACAAAAAAAACTGGTCAGCCATCCGGTTTATTTTCATCTACGCAACATTTACTTTTAACGCGGCAAGGTACTAAGAGACGTTAATTGTCAATAGTTTCAAACAGAAACATATTGGTATCATAGCGCCTACTTAGTACTCAAGTAATAGCAAAGGAAATGGGGACCTTGAACGTATTTGTACTGCTAGTGGATTATTTTTTTATTTATTAATAGTAGTCCCGGCAGATATTGTCCTGTATAAAATTTGATTTGAATGAAAAACAACGAAAAAATGGGTGTGGCACCTCCTGTTTTTAATGATTAAAGGACACATATATGCAAATATCATTAATTTAGACCAAAGGCTTCCAGAGTTATGACAAATTGAAATTTTATAAAGAATGTGGACGTGGCACCACCCACTTTTCCAAAAACTATATATAGCCTATGCTGTCATAAAGATCGGTTAAGTACTTGGACGTCTATGAAAGGCACACATTAACTTTTATTTTATATTGTGGTAATCATAACTTTACCACGACTTTAAGATGACGCTTAAGTAACATTTGACACTTTTAAGTAAACATTAAATTAATCTTTTTAGCTGCATCTCAGGTATTACTTACATTAAAATTGTGCGTTTTGGTAAATTCGACTCTAAAGTTATTTATCCTAAGATAAATAATTTTTTAAATAATTAAATAATTTTGACAAAATTTCTAACGATATATCAACAGCAAAAAATATTTAAATAAGAAATTAAAACTGGAATGGCATGTGGAGAATATTGAGTTATTATTATGATTGACAGTAAATTTCGATTCATTTCAGTTTTTTTTCACAAGCTAGCTTAAAAAGAGACGAGATTTTATTCTCTTTTATTGTTAATACGATAAAATTATAATTCTACTTTTAGGTTATAAATTACAATGGTAAAGTATCCATATAAATACATAATAAAACAAATATATAACAACAAAATAAGTTGCAAGATGAAGTAAGCAACAAGTTAGAAAGAGAAGTTTGTGCATAAGTTATCTGAAAGTCATAGTTACCACGCTGCTACATCATTGCTCCGTAACCATAATATCAATGGAACTTTGCCAGATATCTTATAAGAACGCCGCTGGTATGTTGTACAACTTATTCCCTAGTTTGGTTGCAAGCACGTAGTAGATATGTTCCAATTAGGTGTTAAAGTCACAAAAATAGTCGCAGTTCCGAATCAGCTACTATTTGTGCTAGTTGGAGAGTTAAAAAAAAACCAAAATATATCGTGGTAGAGTGCGAACAGAAAAAATTAAATAAATCGTCCGACTAGGCTTTTCAATACTCCGGTTATATCAGAAGTCTGCTTAACTTTTAATAGTTTTTACTAGCACGTTGTTAGTACTTTTCGGCCTAGTTTCATACCAGTTAAAAACTTCTAGTTGTGTAGTAGTACAATCCCTCACTAGTTTGTTGTTTCACTGCAAGTTGGCACTGTAAGTCGATTTAAAGTTCTTTATGCGTTTGCCGTTGTTGCATTAATTCCTGTTGCTGCAATTGTCCTTGTTGCTTGTTGCTAGCATCCTTGTTTCTGCTCGATGTGCGCATGTATGTGTGCCTACCATTACATTGTTTCATATGTACGAGTATTTTCATGCACCGCTTGAGGATATGAATACCCTTGTCAGAAGAAAAATGCTGCTTTTACAAACAGACACAGCAATCAAAAATTGCTAACTAAGGTTGAGAGTACTTAAAGGATTTTCCTAATTCTACGGGCTCTTATACGGTTTTTGGTTTGACAGTACAATTCTGAATTTTTTATCTTTGATTTTATGTTTTGGGCGATTTCATGTATATGCAGCTACTACGGATTGTGTTGTCTAAGAATGGGTGAGCAAAAATATTGTGGCGAAGTTAAGAAAAAATTGATAAAGCTTTGGAATTATGAGTGTTGGAATGAAGTACTTCTCATAAGGCTGGGTTGAGAAAACAACATGTTATAATTACGGTGCATGAGTTAACGGTGAATGTATGACTGTAAAATCGGATATAGGTGAAAGATCAATGAATGGTCGATAGGGGAGAGAAGGTTAACCGGTACCAGAGTTACCGGTAGAATCAGTTAATCGTAAACCAGTAATTGATCTATCAACCGATGGTAGAGTGACTGATGGTTGACCCATATCAGAGTTACTTGCTTAATAGATTGATGGTCAAGCGGAGGTACATTTGCATTCATCGCTAGGACGACCTCTCCAATTTTACTGTGCATTAACTGCTGGGAGCTCTTGCGGAGCGGTTGCATCATCAAGTCACTTTAAGCTCAGCTGTCAAATTAGCTGTTTTTTGAATCTTCTGGGGTTTTATGTATGATCGATGTCTGCCAAATACGAGGTTTCATTGTCGCTACGCAGCTATTAGCTTAATAATTGAAAGTTAGTTAGCTGTATGCAAACACCGACATATTCCAACGAATTAAAACTCGGCGGCTTCGTTGGCTAGGCCATGTTGTAAGAATGAAATAAGATGCTCCGGCCCAAAAGATATTCTGGGATAAGTGGGAGACCACCATTCAAATGGAAGGACCAAGTGCAGACTGACGGCAGAAAGAAGAAACTACTGACGAGCTATGTTGGACTGTTAAAATCGTTTAGAAGGTTAAGCGCAATTTGAAGAAAAAATAAGATGTTTAGCCAATGGAAAATGTGGTTTTACAATAGCCCATAAATGCCCTTCAACCTCTTCATATCATTTCGATGATTTGAGATCTTGAATCACTTTTCGCTTCACCTCTGCCCCACATATCTATTGTAGCCGTCGAACTAAAAAGTCTTAGTATTGTCCAAATCCACATACATTTCATTATTTGCATACATTCATACATACTTACACACAGGCATGTCAAAATACATAAATACATACATACCTGTAAGCAAACCATGTACAATGACAAGCGCCATCTGCTATTTCTTCTGTTTCTATTGTCCATTGTTCTGAATTTAAAGGCACACTTTAGGCCATTATGTGTCATTTCTGCGTATTTTCACTTGCATTTCACTTCCTCAATTTGGTTCGTTTCGCATTTCACTACAACAATGCATCACCTAATTCATCCACAAGCAATGTTTCGACTTTCATTATTGGCAGCTATGCGCCTACCAAATGCCACCAACATTCTGTTACTGAATGTGCCCTCTGTTGTGTGAATTGTACAGTTACAAGTTCATCATTTTTTTGTGGCATAAAATCCTAGCTTGGTAAGTTAGTTTCATAAGGTTTTTAATCCGGTTTGGCAAAATTTCATAAGGACAGGCATGCAGGGTTAGGCAGATAGGCATGCGAATGCTGGAATCTGTTTAGCCTCTTTCGTCGCCTAAAGTCAACAAAAAGAAATAATAAAGTGAGCAACAAAATTTGTGGACACAAAATGCTTTTCTGGAATGGGGGAAATTGTAAACTTGTCTAAGCACATATGAGGTGCGATGAACAAATGAGTATGGGAAATTTATGTAGCGAAAACTAAAGTTGACTTTTTTATACACTCTTCCGCGGTTGTTGAGACATAGAACGCCAGAAATCAGATCACAAGAGATAAATGAGCCTTGGTAGCCCAATAACCTCATCAGGTCACCTGCAATCCACCTCGAGCTATAAAAATCTTGCTACTCCATGGGTGGACCGGGGAGCCTGCATTTAGTACAGTATGCCAAGTCCGGTGGACAGTAGCCAATCATGTCAAGATATCCTCAGTACTGCTAGATGTACATATGTGTGTTATTTTAATCTCGGGGGGCTCGCAAGTATAATCCTTTGGATAACAAGTACAGGGTTATTTTAACAAATGGTACTTTAAAGATATCTTTAAGATTACCAAATAAATTTGAACTGACTACCAAAAAAGGAAAACAGTCAGCCTGCTAAGTAGACCGGGAATCTTTAGAACTAAAATAAGATTCAGGACATTGGCCCTTGGACAAGTATTAGTAGAGAATGAAGGTGCCGTTCAATGAGGATTGTAGAAGTTGACTTCTATTGTTAAACGGGATACTCATTCTTCGGTGTGTTGGCACGGTGTTCCGTCATTGTTTCTGTAATTCTTAAATTGTCTTTCCTTGACCTCTTCAGCTTGTCTTCTGTTCTCTATTTACTGTAGTTTGCTCAAGTTTGTTTGGCAGACGAACGTGTTATTTCAAAAGTTGGGAGCTGCACCAAGCATCTTCTTGTAGCTTGTGACGTCCTTAGAGGATGCTGTGGCAGAGCCCTGGGACAGGCAAGATCAAAAACGGTTTGAAAAGGTTTTTTTTAAACGGGGCACCCCTCGGCAGTGGTTTAGCAAACTTTCCGAGTGTTTTTTTTTGCCATGGAAGGCTTCACAGCAAAAATTATCTGCTTTGCTGATGACGTTTGGAATCGGCAAAAAACTGCAGGCCCCGTCAATTCGTAGGAAAATTTAGAAGCAATACACCACAAATCCTCCTTAATGTCCTCGGAAGTACATATCGCCAATTATTTATTTATTTATTTTATACTTATTGTATGCGTATGCGTATTCATGAAAGGTATAAAACCTTAGGCACAACCAAGCTTAAATGGGCAGCACCAAGCTTAAATTGGTTAAGTAAAACTGTTTTTAAGCTGGACTCTATAAGCGTCCTGACCGGCGCTTTTCATTACCTTGTAAACAAGGATTCTTCCTACTACTTTCCAATATAAATATATGCCAAAATGTTAAGCATAGCCTACATTCCATAACACTGCGCAGAGGTAAAAGTGAGTTTTGCCTATAATTTGTTAAAGCACCTTCTGGCGGCAGCCAAATTTTTGTTAGGTATCCATTTTTTAAAAGATTTTTTAACTCCACCTAAACATAAGGTCGTCATTTTTATAGACCAACGAGTTGCTACAGAGTTTTACGGCACAGCCCTCGTATTTATTTATCTCACTTCATAAATCTAAATATTCATGCATTTGCGTCAGAAATCATAGATTTGAAACACTTTTACAGTTTATTTGCTATTGTTATGTGATCAAGAAAAATTCTTTTAAAATACCATTGTGTATAACTATGAAATGAAATAGACACGCACGTGGCGGACAAAAGGATTTTTTTATGCAAGGGAAATGTGTTTATTTACTCTTGTTCATTGTTCTTCATCTTAACTGTATCATAAACGTTAACTGGTGATTTATCTTTCAAAAGCTCTTCAATATACACTCGCACTACAAAGCTTCTTGTAAAGTAGGATGTCCGATTAGACAGTCTGAATGTGCATTCAAATGGGTGGGTTTCTATGTAAAATTCTTTTATATTCACACAACTTAATCCTTTTATTGTATTCAGTGCCACTAAACACAATGTCGAGAGTCACTCACAATGTCCAGCGGTCAATGTTGGCATGTTCCTTTCTTCTTTTCGGTCCATCTTCATTTGATATTCGTTTTTGACTTACAAAAATATAAAACGCACGAAAAAATAACTTGACCGTCAATTTACATTGTTACCGAATTTGGGTCTTGGGTGAATTAATGATTTGTGGCATTCAGTGGTGTAGCCTTGTTTGTGGTGGTTTTTTCTAAAAAAAAAGTGGAACCTTCTAGGTCATGTCACCCCTCTTTCCGTAAGAAATGAGAATATGGGTAATGAGAGGAGAGAGGCATCATATCCGTAGATCAACCATCCAGTTACACGTCATTATGACCTGTATACCTACCTCGGGCATATTCTAACCCCCTAACAAGCCGTGGGATACATTTCAGGTCTTATAAAACAGCTCTACACTCGATTGTAAAAAAACAGACTTCCACCCTAGAAGTTGCTATGGGCACCTTACTGGATATTTTAATAATAATAATAATAATAATAATTCCCAACGGATTACCCACCATATGCCGCCCGACCGGCGCGAGGGGCGCATCCGCCGAGTCGTTGAAAGGCTTTGGTTTGTTAATCGTCGAGATCTAAAACTGCTCAGCTACAGAGAAAACCTCATCAGCTAAGTAAAGTAGATATAGGATAGATTATATATTAAGAAATAACTAGTTAACAGAATAAAATTATTGTTAAAAGTTAAAATAGAAGTCAAAGAATAAGAAACAATTAGTAGCTATGAATTTAGGATAGAAAGAATTGATTTTTTTATGCTGAAAAGTGAGTCTGAAATATCAAATCTACCAGAAAGAGAGTTATAATCTTGACACAAACAGCGAAAAGGCTCATTTAACTGAAAATTGGGTCGGCACTCTTTTAAGACTAGAGGTTTAAAATGCCTTGAAGGACGAGACGGTACATTGAAGTTCGCTTCACTTAGAAGAAATGGGCTGGATAGTGAATCATTTAGCAATTTAATCATAAAAATAATTCCAAGCATTTCCCTCCGACTAGAAAGTGTGTTAATGAGTTTTAAACGATTCGTATAGGGTGGCAGATTGTACAAGGGATCCCAATGAAAATCTCTTAAGGCAAATAGTAAAAATTGTTTTTGAACTGATTCAAGGCGATCTACATGAACCTGGTAACACGGGTTCGAAATTATAAAACCGTTTTCAAGTCTCGGTCTGACTAATGTAGTGAGGCCGTTAGTTACATAAGGGTCGCTAAATTCTTTAGACCATCGTTTAACGAATGCTAGGACACCTCTAGCCTTATTGACTGTTGTGTTAATATGGCGGTTGAAACTGAATTTATAATCCTTAGTAACCCCCAGGTCAACAAAATCATACACTTCCTCAAGACTATAATTTTTAATTGTATAGGAAGCCGGCTGAGAAATTCCAAGCGAAAACCCCATGTGTTTACATTTTTTAAGGTTAAGCATATAATTTAAATCGCACCAAGTAACTAGTGCATCTAGATCTGATTGTAGCTTATTTCTATCTTCAAATGACGCGAATGACATGAAAAGCTTTACGTCGTCGGCATACATTAACATTTTTGAAAATTTGATTATTGTAGAAATATCATTTATAAAAGACAAGAACAGAATCGAGCGAAGATGGCTTCCTTGAGGAACCCCCGAAAAGACATAAATGACATCGGATACTAAATTTTTAAACATTACTCTTTGTGTCCTGTCACTAAGGTAAGAAGAGATCCAGCGATTGAGACCCGGCTGGAAGCCCAACTGATCGAGCTTATAATAAGTAATGAGTGACACACTTTGTCAAAAGCTTTGCTGAAATCCGTATAAATAACGTCGGTGTGCAGATTTTTTCTAAAGGCATTTGAGGCATGACTGGTGAACTCAAGTAAATTCGTAACTGTGGACTTTCCCTTACTGAACCCGTGTTGGCAGTCAGCTTTCAAAGTAGAGATCGGACCCCTAAGTTGATTTTTAACAATAGCTTCAAACAATTTTGGGATGGCAGAAAGCTTTGCGATGCCACGATAGTTCTCTATAGAAGACCTACTCCCGCTTTTATGCAGCGGTAGAAGAAACGATTCTTTCTGAGAATAATGTCTCTTTTGGCTTTAGAGATATAAGCTTTATAGCACTTTTTATTTAAATCTATGTACTTCTGACGTAGACTGGAATACAGTAAGTAATGTTTATTTAATCCAGATTTCTTATATAAAATAAATGATCGCGTTTTCCTATTTTTAAGAGCCTTAATCTCTTTAGTAAACCAAGCTTGCGTAGGATGATCATAAGTTAATTTACGTTTGGGAATAAACTTCTCAAATAGGCAGTAAATAGTTTGATTGAAATGTGAGACGTTTAGATCGATATCACACGAACTGTATTGACCGCACTTGCCCGAAGTTATAGAGGAAACTCTGACTGGCTTGGGAGTCACGAGGAAATTCATTACCAAACTTCGGAATGAGGTAGGACTTCAATTCAGAGAAGGATGCACAGAAGTACATGGCATGGCAGAGTTCACTCCCCGCAACTTGGAGTTGAGCTAGTAGAACACCTTTTTTGGGACTTTTGTTGGAACAGTGGTTGGGGATTTTCTGTCTAGCGAAGTCGGTCACTACACGAGAAGAAATAAAATCCATACCTACAGTCCGCACCCGATTGAGAGAGTGCTGCTATTATTATCACACTGACCTTAACGTCTGGTTTAATGCACTGGAAACCGCTGGGTTCAATCAACCTGAAAATTCGGTGGCCTTAAAACAGATCGCTAAGGAAATGGCGAAAAAACTTTCGAAATGAACATAATAGAGGCTAAAAACTTTGGACAACCACATTGAGGAACGCAATGTTAGAGCAACTATCTCGCTGTGGATTAAGTAGGATTATTGCTAAAGCTCAAGATCTCAATGGCCAGAGTGGGATTGTGGAACCGTAAGTTTAAATTGGAATGGAAATAAGTTGAACGGATGGCACATCTTTTCAGCACTTTGTGTTAGGAAATCTGATACGAAACTGTATAGATGGCGGGCATAGATGCAGTACCTTAGATTGACATTGAGTTCATTAACGATAGTTTCGCGTCCCAACTCATCAATAGGTCTTAATTACTCTTCGATAGGAAACGGTAAGGTGAAGTTATGGCCTCCGTACTACTGGAAAAACACTCAAACTCGGACTTTCAGAATTATACTTATAGAAATAATAGGATTTGCTTTATTATCCTTAATTATTTCCTTAATCACGTAAGGATATAACCCTGATAATAGTACTAAGATAGCGGTGGAAGGAGAGAACTATTACTAGTTTTAGGAAGAGCTTTTCTTCTAAGCGGCGAAAAGCACCATCATATTTAATGGCACCCCGAAGGGAATATGTTCATGGCCCACTCTCAAAGTTAACTTCCCGACTGGAATTTTATAAACCTAAATTTAAAAAATTTATTCGATCGTACTTATGAGTTGCGAATTGGCAGACATCCAGTTGCGGTTTATAAGCATTTGGATCATTGAGCGCTAAAGCCTTCATCCCTGAAATTACAATGCCCTAGGACGTTGGACATGGTCTTAAAAATTGTCGGATCAATGCTCGAAACCGGACTGACCACTAGACAGTGTTTCGTGTATAAATAAAAACAACAACAATTTCCTTTGATCAGTAACTCCAATCTACTTTACCAGGCGAGGTGTAATAAAGCCATATGCAATCAAGCCATATGACCCTAGTTCTCAACATATTGAGAAATAAGGCCACATTAATCATTATGGAATTATTTCTACAACGTGAAGTATTTAATGTGAAATAAGGCCATAGAAATTTGAGAAATAAAGCCATATAATCACATCGCACACTAAATCAGAAAAAGCCACATGTTTAGTCCTATTAATTTGGCATTTATTAAAAAAAGGCCGCAGGCGAAAATTTGGAATAAAAATCGAGCGATTATTTATTTCAAATTTTCATTTTTATTATGATATGAATATAAAATATATAATGTTTATTATGATATAAATTTGAAAGATTTAGACCCATTAATTTGATATTTATTAAAAAAATATCGCTTAATTTTTTATTCCACATTTTTGCCCGTGCCTCTTTTTTTTAGAGAAATGTCAAATTAATAGGACTAAATATTTTAAATTCATATCATTATAAAAAATTTTAATTTGGAATAAAAAATGTCAAATTAAGAGGACTACAGCAACCGCGTCTCAGGCAAATGCTGTTTGCTTTATGCGATGTCATTGAGGTGTCATGTGATACATAAACATCACCCGTGATATTACCAAAAGTGCACTAATGGTTTTATTTCACATTAATTGTGGAAATAATGCCATATTGATTAATATCATGTAGAGAAATAAGGTCATATGACATTATTGTCTATGGCTTTATTGCACCCCTCCACTTTACCATGGCGCAATTCCCTTACCATTTTACGCCCATGACTTATATATATGTATGCATCAGCTTAACTCTATTATCCTTTTTGTTTAAGTGACAATAAGAAAGGATATCAAAACAGACCACAACCGCAACAAACAACCGTGGGTTAAATGAAGAAGATAAAAGTTAAGGTGAAGGAATAAAATAAGCTGTGCGTTTTTATGTTAGCAGAAGGTTAGCTATAAACTAATACAAAACATACAACAACAAGAAATTGTTAGTTTATATAAATTTCCGAAATGATTTGGTATTTTTGTCGGATGTTAAATTTAGGTTTTTGTTTGCTGTTTTTTAACCAAAAAGATTTTATGTCAATCACTCCCTTGAGAGCGCGTGTACTTAATGTTTCGATGTATCTCTTAGTCCCGGAAGGTGTCCGCTTATACGCAGCACGCATCAGACGATAAAGTGTGACTACAACCTATTTTGTTCATCAAGGAAATGATGAGCTAGTGGTTTGCTGTTGTGCATACGATACACAAGTATTAAGAGTTTGAGTTTCCAAGTTATTTACGAAAAAGGTTTGAGGCGGTCACAATATTTCTACAAAAGGTAATAATATTAATAGAAAACACTATCGTGTAGCACTTGTTGTCCTCATAAATAAGTAAGTGTGGAATGCGGTGAACTTGGTTTATTGACAGCAACGAAAATAAATTGGTTAGCTCAAATGTAGTATGGTTTGTTGCAGTAGATTAGGGCGCTCTACACATCAAACTCGCAGATTGACTGATTTGATCACTAGTCGAACTATTTTGGGCGTAGCTTAACTTTTTCTTGGTAAAATGAAACTGAACAAATCCAGTTTATTTTTTAACGTTTTCGGAGGAATGTGTCTGGATGTTGATAGGTTCTATCAGAACCTAGAGAAGCTCGGCCTTATTCTCTTCGAAAGGGATTTCGAGCCAATTATTTATTTATTTTATTTTATAAGAACCTATACCAAAAAAGGTTTGGAGGACTACACAAATTTTAAGTCAGTAAGTTACTTGACCCTAACCAGGCTCCCAGACATCAAAGAAATATTTCCCGAAGCACTGGGATTAGATCTGACATCACATGACTCAGTCAATAGCACCAAGCCCAATTGGATGTCGGTCATGCGTTGCATCCTCTCTTTACATAAATCTTCTTTTTTATGCTCAACTAAGCAGACCCATGTAACAGCAACCTCATTGTGCTCCAAACTTTATCTAAGCTGCTGGTTTTCTAGGACTCACGTCAGAAAAGATTGGTTACCATTACTAAAATGATATTTTAAGATATAGTAGGTGGCAATTTAAAGTTCCTCTATAAGAAAAAACTGTATAAGATCGAAATAATGCCATACTTATAGCATAGCTCACCAACGATTATTGTTAACTCCTCTTCATACAAAAATATAGAAATACGAGGTGTGTTCAAAAAGTATCGCGAATTTTGTGTTTTTTCAAAAATTATTTATTTATTCATGAATATCTGTTTTGTCCCCTTCAAAGTAATCCCCATGAGATATTATACACTTGTGCCAACGGTTTTTCCAATCTTCGAAGCACTTCAAAAAATCATTTTTTTGTATCTTGTTCAGCTCCTCCTTCGATGCCGTCTTTATCTCGTCAAGAGAAGCGTAACGCCGTCCTTTCATGGGCCTCTTCAGTTTAGGGAACAAGAAAAAGTCACAGGGGGCCAGATCTGGCGCGCACAAGCAACGATGCGTGAACCGGTGGCGTTATCGTGGTGCAAAAGCCAATTTTTGTTCTTCTACAAATCCGGGCGTTTCTGGCGGATTGCTTCGCGCAAATTGCGCATAACTTGCAGGTAATATTCCTTATTGACCGTTCTTCCCTGTGGAAAGAACTCATGATGCACCACGCCCCTGCAATAGAAGAAAACTGTCAGCAAAACTTTCACATTCGACCGAACTTGGCGCGCTTTTTTCGGTCTTGGTTCGTGCGGCAGCTTCCATTGAGATGATTGAGCTTTGGTTTCCACGTCATAACCATAAACCCACGATTCGTCACCAGTTATGACCCTCTGGAGCAAATTTGGGTCGTGGCGGACAGAGTTTAACATCTCATTAGCAATGTTCATGCGATGCTGTTTTTGGTCACAATTGAGCAATTTTGGTACGAATTTCGCGGCGACCCGTCTCATGCCCAAATCATTGATAAAAATCGAATGGCACGAGCCAATCGATAAGTTAAGGTCCTCAGCAACTTCTCTAACGGTGATTCGATGATTGGCCAATACCATTTTCTCCACTTCATTAATTTTTTCGTCTGTTGTTGAAGTGCTCGGGCGTCCGGGCGTCGTCGTTCACATCTTCTCGGCCTTCTGAGAACATTTTGTACCACCGATAAACGTAGCTTCGGTCCAAGGTAGCTTCTCCGTATGCCACAGTCAACATTCGGAATGCATCCGCGCACTTAATTTCGTTTTTCACACAAAATTTGATACCGGTTCTTTGATCCATTTTTTGGAATAGGTAAAAATCGAAGACGATCCAAAACACGTGCAAGCAAAGCAGCTGTCAACAATTAACTGAACATTCAAAATGGCCGAGCTTGTCGGCATAAGTGAGAGACATGAGTAGCAACATAACGCCACAAAAAATTCGGAATTCGAATATAGGTAACCAGCGAAAATTCAAAATTCGCGATACTTTTTGAACACACCTCGCATGTTCTAATCAGGGAACTGTAAAAAATAAACAGTGCGGGAAATAGAGACCGCCTGTAGCACCCTAGGGTTAATCCTTCGTGTTCTTAAAGTTTAATTTCTGTACGCCACAGGTGCCTGCAAACGAGACAGGTAAGTCTATGCCAGTCCATTTCCTTTATGCCATTTGCTGCTAATCGACTAGATGCGAAATAGCGAGGAGATGAGTTTTTGAGAACGGAGTGTATATCTGCCAAGGACAAGCTTCTCATTTTACAGTTTTGTACTTTGGGAGATTCTGTTTGGAGTCAACATTAAATATGCGGGATCTGCAAATTTGTAGGGAAACTTAGAAATAGTATACCACAAAATCTAAGATAACCTCCGTCTTAAACTTTTTCAAAGCATAACGTGCCAAATTATTATTATTGTGGATATGTCGTAAGGACATACTTCATGACTCCTGCAAACCCTCTGATGGTGGCGTGGCTGGCTGATGGCTCATTGTTTCGCTCTGTCAACTAGGAAAAGGAATTGGAGTTTTGACGTTAACTGAACTACATTTCGAGCTCCACATATTTGGGTTGTTTCTGCTGATGTACCCGCCGCCCGATTTTCGCATTGAAATCTATTTTTATGGATCCGCGTGATCGAAATATTGCACCACATCACGTTCGCTGACCAAGGCACTAAAGTGTCTTCGCCTGTTCACCTCTCTCAAGTTAAAGATCTCTGATAGTAGAGCATCACCCTCGCGCCCATCGCTAAGATATTTTTCTGTTCATTTCGTTGTCATATAAACACCTGCGCTGATTTTACCTACTAGAACGAGAACGCCTTGCGTGATAATAGACTTGATGACTTACCGTACGCTTGTCTCAAAACATTGGCTTGTAGCAAATACGTCGGCTTGAAAAATGCTTAAGCATGCACCCAGATGCATTCTGAATCTTTCTGTAGGTCCGAAGACGCCTGCACCAATGTGTGGAAGCCAAGTCATTTATCTGCGCTTGTGGCATTCCATGTGGTCTAGTCTTTCAACTCTATTCTGAACTTTTCTCTATAAATTGTCTCCCTGTCGTGCACGTCCACATGGTTTCTGTGATGCAAGTAAGAGACGGGAATTACCCTATTCTTTAAAGAATTAATTGCACTGCAGCACATACTCCATTTGTCAGGTTCAATTCACAAATTAAGCTTATAGCTTTTTTCGTGAACCTACAGGCTCTAGCCCTAGCGGGAGGTCCAGCACAGAACTGCTCAGACCCATAATAGACCCCAAACCTTCGGGACTGTTTTGTGATTACAAAAAAAAACTAACAACAATAACAACTACAGGCTCTGTTCGCGTGATAGACATGGTTCAAAGGCATGTATTTTAGGGAGCTTGATCTAGTCTCACAAACTTGTATCTTTCCTGTAGCTTTCCAGACCCTGGTAAGACTAGTTTTAGGTCTGGGAGGATAGCCACTTCGTGAGTGCTAGAGACTAAGAGGGATTGCGCTGAAGTAACAAAGCTTTTTCAGGAAAGGCCTTCGCAATTCCCAGTTGTTGAACCGATTGTATCCACAAACTTTCAATTTGGTCGATCAAAGAAATTTAGCCTCAATCAATTTTACGTACAAATGGCTTTAATTAATTCTACTCAGTTCGAATTTATCTACACAAAGAATAAAAGTTAAAATCCGAACAAAAATTATTTGTATTTTATAGAGTCCCATTTATTTAAACACTTATTTCCGTCAAAGGAACCAAACTTTGGTTAATAACCTCCTCAATATCCCTTTACTTCCCTCGCACAGATAATTACGCATTCCATCGATCATCATCGAACAGGTGTGGAGGCAATACATTGATTTTCCAGCACCTTAAATTTTTGGTTTTTTACCCTCATTTGTACTTACAAAATGTACAAAAATGTTAAGCAAATTCCTTTTCCACTTTTCCGCTATTCAAATGCCTTGGTAGATAAGGCCACAATCCGCCAGAATTCCAATTTCTACATACCTGCATATCGGCTCTTATAGCTCGTGTTTGTTGTTATTACTGCTGCTGTTCGAAACTTTTTCCAAACGTATCGCAAAAGCTTTGACTGGTGCTTTACGTTAGTGGGATCAATGCCAGCACTTTTGCATTGTGCCTAATTAAAAATCTCATTTAATTGGCATTCTGGTGTTCACATACACATTCACATTACACATTCTTAGACTGGGCCATATTATTATATAACTTTTTTGAATTAAAGATTAATGCGAAAGTTTCACAGTTAATATTCAATTTTAGAGGTCTATTATTTCTAACTTAAATTTTTTAAGATTCCCTGGTTTTGTATTTTTTTGGTTAGATTTCTGTGAAATAAAATAGAATAAAACAAAATAAAACAAAACAAAATAAAATAAAATAAAATAAAATAAAATAAAATAAATTAAAATAAAATAAACCAAAATAAAATAAAATAAAATAAAATAAAATAAAATAAAAGAAAGCAAAATAAAATAAAATATAACAAAATAAAATAAAAGAAAGTAAAATAAAATAAAATAAAACAAAACAAAATAAAATAAAATAAAACAAAACAAAATAAAATAAAATAAAATAAAATAAAATAAAATAGAATTAAATTAAATTAAATTAAATTAAATAAAATTAAATAAAATAAAAGAAAATAAAATAAAATAAAACAAAATAAAACGAAATAAAATAAAATTAAATAAAATAAAATACAATTATATAAAATAAAATGAAATAAAATAAAATAAATTAAAATAAAATAAAATAAAACAAAATAAAACAAAATAAAATAAAATAAAATAAAATTAATAAAATTAAATAAAATAAAAGAAAATAAAACAAAAAAAAATAAAATAAAATAAAATAAACAAAATAGAACTAAAATAATTAATTAAAAATTATTATTAAAAAAAAAATAAAAAACAATAATAATTTTCATAAATTCAAAAAGTTAAAAATTATTATTCTGGCCTTGAGCTCGTTTAATGAATACTTCAAAATAAAATAAAATAAAATAAAATAAAACAAAATAAAATAAAATTAAATTAAATTAAATTAAACAAACTAAGATAAAATAAAATAAAATAAAATAAAAAAAAAATTTAAAAAAATAAAAAATAAATAAAATAAAATAAAATAAAATAAAATTAAAGAAAATAAAATAAAATAAAATTAAATAAAATAAAATAAAACAAAATAAAATAAAATGAATTAAAAAAAAATAAAATAAAATAAAACAAAATAAATTAAAATAAAATAAATTAAAATAAAATAAAATAAAATAAAATAAAATAAAATAAAATAAAATAAAATAAAATAAAATAAAACAAAATAAAATAAAACAAAACAAAATATACTAAAATAAAATAAAATAAAATAAAATAAAATAAAATAAAATAAAATAAAACAAAATAAAATAAAACAAAACATAATATACTAAAATAAAATAAAATAAAATAAAATAAAATTAAATAAAATAGCATAAAATAAAATTAAATAGAATAAAATAAAATAAAATAAAATAAAGTAAAATAAAATAATATAAAAAAAATAAAATAAATTAAAATAACGTCAAATTAAGTTAAATATTAATGTCTATTAGAATTACGGTATTTGTTTCCAAAATGATATCAATAAAAAAATACAAAATTGCATACGCAGTCTAATACTCATGCACATACATTAAGCGAAAGAGCATTATTATGGTAGATTTTGATGTATGTGTTTGGGTTTGCGCGACGTTTTTAATTCCTTTGTGGCCTGCCGATGTTTATTCAATTAAAAACCGCATTATATACATACTTACATATGTATCTTCTTCTTCTTTAAATGGTCATCTAACCGCCTGGGCGATTTTGACCGTCCAACATAGCTCGCCAGTCGTTTCTTCGTTGCGCCAACTGGCGCCAATTGGAAACACCGCGGGATCGCAAATCGGTCTCCACTTGGTCCTTCCATCGGAGTGGTGGTCTCCCTCTTCCTCTGCTTCCACCGGCGGGTGCCGATAAGAATACTTTTTTGGGTTGGAGCATCTTCGCTCATTCGCACTACGTGGCCTAGCCAGCGAAGCCGCTGTGTTTTAATTCGCTGAACTATGTCGGCGTCTGCGTAAAGTTCATACAGCTCATCATTAAATCTTCTTCGGTACTCGCCGTCGCCAACGCGTAGAGGTCCACAAATCTTTCGAAGAACCTTTCTCTCGAAGCCGCCTCATCAGATGTTGTTAGTGTCCACGCTTCTGCACCATATAGCAGGACGGGTGCGATGAGTGACTTGTAGAGTGTTATTTTCGTTCGTCGAGAGAGGACTTTAGTTTTCAATTGCCTACTCAGTCCGCTGACATACATATGTATACTTATATATAAAATACCTTTCGAGAAGTTACATATGTACATTAACACCCACACATATATGTCTAGCATTATCCGGTAGACATATAAAGGTCCTACCATTACTAACTTGTGGTGCATTCTATCTTACTTAATTCCAAAAATGCAATTGAGCATTTTACCAGTTAGATAAATTTTCAATAAATGCTTACTTTAATCATTTAATAAAATTTCAAAACGAAAAAAACCTAAAACAGTTAATATAGTGTAACAATTTTTTTCTCAATTTTGTATTTGTTGTAGATATGCAACACAGTAACTCGTTTCAAAATGCAGTTCTGTTTATTAAAAGATGTTTTAGTTTAAAAAAGCATGATATTTACTAAAAAAAAGTCGGCTATATGTGGAGATATAGAATGTTCTGAATTTGCATTTTAAATTGTAATTAATGCATTCGCTTCTTCGGAGGATTTGCAGATGGAATGGCCCATATACTACATACAAAGGTACAAATATTTTAACATTATTTGTAATATTCACTCTGACAGCACCACAATTCAACAAAGTTCAACGCGAATTGATCGACTATCGAATTGACGCATTGACAAGGTGAATAAATGAAAGAGCGATTGCATATAGCGCACTCACACACACGAACGCTCATTCCTCATGGTTCTGGTTCTCATACGGTACATAGCTTTCCGCTGGTGGCGTGCTTGACTTGGCAGCTGAATAAATGCTTGACTACTTCACGGCCTGACTGACTGGTTATTGCAATTGATGTCGAGGTTAATGGCAAGCATTGGCGTTGAAATTAATGTCATCAACACTGTGCGGCAGCAATTATCATTATTGATGATGTATGTATGTATGGTGCATGGTGTATGGGTTATAGTGTACCCTGTAGTGTATGTTGTTGTTATCACAACGTGCTAAAGCTCATTCCCCTCATGTTAATGACGTTGTTGACTACTTGTTGTTTGCTGATAGCTACTGACACATATAAAGGATTTGCAGTCACAGTGAATTCGACACCATCATTATCTTCATAGTTATAATCATTATCAAGTATGTTAACTTTATCAAGATCATCATCAACTTCAATAGCTTCTTATCCTTCATAATTAGTTTGGTATGTATTAGAAAGGGATAGCGCTTAAAATGCGTGTTAATATGGTATGTCGCATATGGCTTATGTACATACTCGTAAGTTGTTACAAATATCAATCATATACAACAGTCAAACACCGAATTAGGCAGTTAGCAAACCAGTTTTCAACTCGAATTTTCTGACTGTCCAGAGTAAGAAAAAACTTAGCTCTGCCACTGGAGTTCGAAGCCATAATCATTAACATGTTAGCCGCGTACTTATTCACTATATCCGGTGGCATATCAATTTTCTCCTTTTTCCATAATTAAGCTTAATTTTTTACGTTTTCTAGAACAAGTTCGGGACTATTATATTTCTGCCCAAAATCTCAAAATGTACTACTTCTAGACGAGGCCCCGGCCGCCGTTAAACTTTCATTTAATGAGATTCGGAGGTTGCGCCTATGCTGCATTACAATAGAGGAAAATTACTGCAAACTTTGTGTGAATTGGTGCAGGTAGTCCCGCAAGAGATTTCCATATGGCCCTCTCACTGCGGACTATGCGTCAATTCCCAGAAAATTAAATTTTTCTTAAGCACTACCCGGTATAAAATACACCCTTAAAGCGACCAGAACTAAATGCAGTATGACACAACCTGGTCGGTAAAGCCAAATTCCTAGGCGTAAATTTTTGGCCAGCCTTGGTAAGTGAAGTTCACAGTTCTAGAGTAATCAGCATAATTGGTGCCTTAAAAGCTGCGCAAAAAGACGGATTTCAGGCAATTCCTGATTTTCTGCCCCTGGATCTAGAATGGTACCGAACAGTAGTAACGTCAGCCGTGTGTCTTAAGAATACGTCCATTCGATATTCTAGTATACTTAATAAATTTAGTTTTCTTCGTGAACGTACAGAACACTGCGCGATCACAACTTTACGGTGAACATTCCTAGTAGAGATTATTGGAGGAGTCAGATCGGTGCTTATAATACCATGTAAGCCGCTGGCTCTTAATTGTACTTTAAAGTTGGTGGAGGGGTCCTTTCATAGTTCCGCGTCTTACAACTCTCTTTCAGATTACCCGACCATTGTATTGTCTTCCAAACCAAAGTGAAGAGGGAAGAGGGAAACACGCTATGGGCTAAAAAATCTTTATTTATAGTGACATCCAAGCCGCCATTGTATCCCTTGGCTTGTACTCATTCAATTTACGAAAGATGGCCAGAATGTCAGATACCGAAACAAACCTCGACAAAAAGAGATCTCGTCATGTCTACACCCTAAGCGGGGTGGAAATTTCTCAATTAATAGGAGTATAAACCAGACATTGCCTTATTATTATTATTGTACTGAGAAAAGCCAGGTGTGCCCTAACGTCTATGTTGTTGGAATTCTAAAGATGACGAAGGGGAAGAAACGGTGGAACACCTCGTCTGCTACTGCTCGGCGTTAAGCGGCATCAGACAGCGCTGCCTGGAAGCTTCCTTTCTGGTTAACCTTCGCCAAATGGTGGAGTGTGAAAATGAGGATTCGACGGCCTTCGTCAGGTCCCCTAATTTTTTCCTTTAACTTTTCAAAGGTAACACAAACTTTTCGGGCAGTAGCTTTTCAGTAGTACTTGAAAGAATGATAGTTGAGGTCGTTTTGGTGCTTGAACTATCAAGAGTAAAACAACCTACACTGCGGAATGGCAATGCTGTTCCACAATTTGATTCGCTTTCTCGTTCTGCTTAGCGCAATGCTCAATCAATAATATGACATTTTCTAGACACGAGAGAATGCGCCTATCAAGTGAATTGTCATATGAGCAGACTGCGCATGGGTGTGTAGGTTTGTATTGAATTACGGCCAAAACCATCGCTCGCCATTCATTTTCATTTGACAAAAGCCTACACATCACGGGGAGAATTTATGCGTTCGCCTGTGGCATCTCAGGCATGAGCGGCAACTACATATGACGCCAAAGGCATTGATGACATAGCAGTTGGTTATCGATCGATTTGTACTGCTGATGCTGCGTAACTGCGTGTGGTGCATGATGCGTGTGTGGTCGCATTAATTAGTTTGATTTGCAGCACAAAGTGCAACTTCGAAAAAATGCCGAAACAGATAAGGTAGAAAACTTTGCGATTGCGTCCCAACAAGCATTACTAAAAATGTTTTGGAAATTAACTTGTCCTCAACTTGTTACAAACGGTGATAGAAAAATTTGTTCAATATTAAATTTATTTGAAGTTTTAAGTAAATTGTTTTTTTTTCAAACATACAGGATGGCTAATGAAAGCCGCTACCAAAAAAAAATTAAATAACTTTTTTTCTATTTAATGAATCTGGTTAATTTTTTTTTATTTTGCAGATTGACTTTTACATTTAACAAAAATGGATAACTGGGACACTGAAACAAGAATTTGGATTGTCCGCCGCTATCACGCACTGGAGTCCGTAGTTTCGGTTCAAAGAGAGTATAGGCGCACGTTTGGCGGCAATCCTCCGAGCAGATGGACCATAATAAGACTTGTAAACAATTTTGCCGAGCATGGGACAGTCAACAGAAGACCTTACCATCGAAACCCTTCAGTTCGAACGGAGGAAACAATCGCTGCTGTAGCTGCTGCCATACAAAACAATCCACGTGTTTCGACAAGAAGCTTATCTGCTCAAATGGGTGTAAGCAGACAGTCATTACAGTCAATTATGCACAAAGATTTGGACTTATTCCCATATAAAATTCAAATGGCCAACAAACTGAACGCTGCCGATTCGCTTGGAATTTTGCCAGCAGATGCTTCAAATGGTGGAAGAGGATGGAAACATGTTGAACTGTCTTTTCATGTCTGACGAGGCCCATTTCGATTTAAACGGCAACATAAACAAACAAAATTGTCGAATATGGAGTGCTTCCAACCCACAGATACTCCATGAGACGGAATTGCATCCACTTCGTGTCACAGTGTGGTGTGCAGTTTCATCACGCTGCATTGTCGGGCCCTACTTCTTCGAAGAAAACGGTCACACCGTTACGGTTACTGGAGACCGTTACTTGGGCATGTTGAGAGAGTTTTTCTATCCAGAATTACGCCGAATGAGAATTTCTTTCAACTCTGTGTGGTTTCAGCAAGATGGTGCAGCTCCTCATATAGCCCAACCTGTTATGACAGAATTGCGACGAAAATTTCCCAATAAGCTGATATCCAGAAACTCCACATTCCGTTGGCCACCCAGGTCGCCTGACCTTACTGCACCTGACTTTTTCTTGTGGGGTTATTGCAAACAGGAAGTCTTCAAAGCAAAACCAACAAATTTGAATGAACTAAGGCAATCCATTCGAGAAACAATTGCGGCTATTCCTGTCTCAACTCTCCAAGCAGTAATGAACAACTTTTTGGTAAGATGCCGCACATGCATCGACGAGCAGGAGGGGCATTTAAATTCCATTATTTTTAAAACTAATAAAGCTATATTTAATAAAATTTAATGAGCTTTAACATGAATAAAAGAAAAATGAATTCCATACACTGAAAAAAAAATTATTTGAGTTTCTTAATGTAGCAAAATTCATCAGCCACCCTGTATTATTAGTTAACTCTCTTTCGAATTTAGAAATTTACGTAAGGTAATTAGGATTAAAATATGTGAAACTCTTTTAATAAAACTTTATGATTAAGAACGGCGACGAAACCCCCTTTTGGGTTAGAGGGTTAGAATATGCGCGTGGCAGGTATGCTTGTCGTAAGAGACGACTGAAATACCCAAAGGTAGTGACGTGCAACTCGATGGTTGATCTAGAGCAAGTATTCTTGTAGCTAAAACAACAACAATGGCAATGGAAAAAGTAAAAAGTCAAGGCTTTCAATCGTTTTGTAAACGAAAAATTAGCGTTTTGCAAGTATAATGTTTATTTCAGTAAGTTTTTTAAAATATTATTTAACTTGACTTTGCTCATTGGTACTACTCCTTATATATGGGTGTACGTATTTTTGCAGCAGGGATCCCCTATAATGATTATTTTTATATTTTTAATGAAAAAAATCAAAGGCTTCCCAGTATCGGAGGACAGTTTAAATGAACTTGCATGTCTCGTCATGATCAACGGAAATTTGCATTGATTGAAGAAAATTTGAGCGAAACCTATATAATTTACATATAATCAAAATTTTTTGAGTTTTATTTTTTTGACAAAAATAAAACTTATTCCTTGAGCGATATTTTATCCTTCAAGCATAAAAATTAAATTTTGAGTTTTATTTTTTTGACAAAAATAAAACTTATTCCTTGAGCGATATTTTATCCTTCAAGCATAAAAATTTAATTTTGAGTTTTAATTTTTTTCACGGATCGAAAAACTCAAAAAGCCGCTGCGCCTTTTTAGCAAGTAATTGATCATAAATATTGGTTGGTATAATCTCGTCGACATATGTTCAATAATTAAAACAAGTGCATCTCATTTCTCCTACCACTTGCATGCCAACCTATGTACGTATACAGATGTATGTGTCTATAAATGTGTTATGTTATTGTTGACTTTTATTTAAAAAAAATCTGAAAATAATGATCAAATAGCGAGTTTTATAATAAAACTCATAACAGTTACGATCCCTGTTTTGCGGTATGTATACATATATGTTTGTAGTAAACCTGTAGCACGAATGCAAATTCGCCAGGGAATTAAGATGTGAGCGGTTGTTTTACCTGCATTACTGCTGCTGCTGCGGTTGCAAATCTGTGGTCTGTCGTCACCGAATTGATTGCTGCATGCATCTAAAAATATATAAACATTCGACTGCGGGAAATTTTTTCTTTCTTTTTTTTAAAAAAAACTATGGTGATATTATTTTACAAAAAACGGAAAAAATTCAAACTATTATAGCAACAACCTTTAGATGCATATGGCTTCGTAGAAAATCAAATTCCCCACCAAATGTTCTTAACAAAAATTGTCCAAGTAACGATTGCTAGGTAGGCGAAATGTGAGTATATTTAAATCTTTTTATACCTAGTATTGCCAAGCACACAAGGTATATTAACTTTAGTCGCCTAACGGCATAAACGGATCGAGATAGATATTGACTTATACAAGGTGGCGCAAAAGTAATCTTCCTATCAGAAAATGCTATAAATTTTGCGATTGGCCCCTAAAGTCAGTTCTGTTTTGACATTTGTGTAGTAAACACATGCGAAATACACGTTAATAAACAACGTTACGCTATACTGCTCCAGAACGCGGAATATTGCTGACTATTTATTTGACCAATAATCGGTCGGTGAAAAACGGTTACTGCGCAAAAGTAATCCTCCTATCAAAAAATGCTATAAATTTTGCGATTGGCCCCTAAAGTCAGTTCTGTTTTGACATTTGTGTAGTAAACACATGCGAAATACACGTTAATAAACAATGTTACGCTATACTGCTCCAGAACGCGGAATATTGCTGACTATTTATTTGACCAATAATCGGTCGGTGAAAAACGGTTACTGCGCAAAAGTAATCCTCCTATCAAAAAATGCTATAAATTTTGCGATTGGCCCCTAAAGTCAGTTCTGTTTTGACATTTGTGTAGTAAACACATGCGAAATACACGCTAATAAACAATGTTACGCTATACTGCTCCAGAACGCGGAATATTGCTGACTATTTATTTGACCAATAATCGGTCGGGGCCAAACGGTTATTGTGAATGGTGAGCGCTACAGAGCAATGATCAACGTGTTCTTTTTGCCGCAACTTGATGAATTGGGATTGGAAAACATGTGGTTCCAACAAGACGGTGCAACAGCACACACTGTACGTGCCACAACCGATATGCTGAACATCGGAAGCTTACTTTTGCGCCACCTTGTATATGTCAAAATGTTGATTAAGCCATGTCCGTCCGTCCATCCGCCCGTCCGTCTGTGAACACGATAACTTGAGTAAATTTTGAGATATCTTAATGAAATTTGGTATGCGGGTTCCTTGCCACTAATCTCCGAGCGCTATTTAAAATGGGCGAAATCGGAAAGTAGCCACGCCCACTTTTTATGTATAGAATATTTTCGAAAACACAAAAAAAGTGATTACTCAGTACATAATACACCTATAAGGATAAAGTTTGGTGAATACATTGAGATTGAGGCATAAAATAGGATTTTCACAAAATGTTTCAAAATGAGCGTGGCACCGCCCACTTTTGATTAAGTCAAATTTAGAAATAATATTAATCATAAATCAGAAACCGTTCAAGATATCGAAACGAAATTCAGCACGGAGGTTTCCACAGATGCAAGGAATGTTTCAGGAAAAAATGGGCGCCATCGGTTAAGGTCTACGCCCACTTTTATATGAAAGATTTTGAAGAGGATCGTAGATATATTAAATAGGCAATAACTTTGCGTAAAATAGCTTTACATCATTTATATTTCACTTTTAAAGTTTCCGTAAACAAAGACTATTCCACAAAACTTTTTATGCCATAACTCCGCCAAAAATTGATGTCGAAACGAAATTTGGTGATAATGTTCTATATATAAAGGTAACTGTTTGCTGTAAAAATGGGCGAAATCGGTTAATGTCCACGCCCAGTTTTTAACATAGTTCTTAAAAATTTGTTGTAAGATTTAAAAAGCGATATTTCTACAACTAAGCAAGTTATATCAATCAGATTTTGCACACATAATAAGGTTTTTAAGGAGAACTCGGCCGCAAAAAAATGTTGTCAACTTTGAAGAAGTAGGCTTCTGCTATTTTCAAAGGCAATCGCTTATAATTCGATATTGATATTTCAATGAAAATTGGTCACCTGCTTCTCAGTAGTATGTATTATACTCCTGCCAAAAATTAGCCAAATCGTAAAACACACAAGCAAAATATTCCGGGACGTAGTTAATAGCCCACTGCAATAGCGAATACCTTCCATAAACACCTTTCATACCTTTCATAAACATTAAATGTATGTAAGTATGAGTAGAAAAAGAAGAGAAAAGTTCACTAAAATGATCAGCATGATGAGCGGATTCGATTTAGCCATGTCCGTCTGTCTGTCTGTCCATCTGTCTATTTGAACGCAAACTAGTCCCCCAGTTTTACAAAAAAATGCTGAAATTCGTTGTTAGCTTTCGCCATTTTATAATATACTAGCAAACCCTGTAGACGTTGTTTTGACGTTTTAATACATAGAATAGTTATATCTATATATAAAATGTCATTAACTTGAACCAAATAAACTCCTAACTATACCGAACAGCAGCTTTATATAACCTGGGGGCTTTTCCAAAAGCTATATACAGACTGTGTCGTGCCCAGCGAACTCCTAAACCTATCGTGAAAGTTCAAGAGCAAAACAAAACACAAAATATGTGGGCGTGTCACCGCTTGACTAAGTATTGACTAAGTGACACATATATCCGAATTTCATTAATTTAGACCAAAAAAGTTCGGAGTTATGACGAATTGAAACTTTATATAGCCTGGGGGCGTGGCTCCGCCTACTTTTCCAAAACTATATATTGTCTATGCTGTACCCAGTAAACCTAAGTATATATTGTGAAAATTTCATAAAGATCGGTTGAGTTCTTTGGCGCCTATAAAAGACACACATTTTTTATATTTATTTTTGTTACGCACACAAGGCTTAAACGAATCGAGATAATTATTTATGAATGTATATCACAACGTTCAGGATGAAAAGAAAAATATCCGGGCAAGTTGTTAACCCATTACTGCCGGATGGGTATTTAAATACCCAAAAAACATGCTTACCGAGAAAGGGCGTATCTCCGAAGTCATATGAGATATTTATATAAGTTTTCCTCAGAACTTGGAGAATCTATAAGATTATATTACCCTGTTTAAAATAAGACAAAATTCCTATTGAAAGGAGTCGAGTCTCAAGGTCAAAGTTGAGGAATTTTCAAAAAGGAAAAAATTCACTTATAATAATTTTCTGTAAGCTAGAAAATATAGAAAACTTCAAATTACATTTTGGGCAGTTCATTTTCATCATCTTCTGTTTAAAAAAAAAAATATTTCCTTAACCCCCTGAAGCCCAGGAGCCAAATATCCTCACATGGGTATTTAATACCCAACAGAGTGTGATGTCTGCCAAAAAATATTGGTGAAATGAAAAACAATTTTAGTACGTAAACGATCTTTTTTAACTTTTATTGGTAATTTACACTTTAATTTATCAAAATATTCTACTTTCAATATTACTTAGCTTTTTTTATTTTCTCTTTATCTGGTGCGACCCCATTATGAAAGTCAAGGAAACATTTTTTTGGGTGAATCAATACATCACATTTTTTGCAACCAAATTGAGTTTTGCCCCCACATTGCTTGCAGCGAGCACGCTTGTCCAATTTTTCTATTATATGGTCGAAGCCATCTGTACGCATGACGATGTTGTTGGCATTGGTACTACGTCCGCCACCAGCTCGACGTGCAACAGGTTGTGTTATCAATGCTTCTGCAACTTCCACACGGAAGTCAAATTGACTCATAGGTTTAGAGTTTTCATATTTTGCACAGAAAACCTTAAGTTTCCACGCATTTACCATAGCTGCGTCAAATGCATTTACAAGCAATGGCCAATACCATTTCTTTCCACGTACTTTAATTCGGTAGTTGTTCATGGCGTTGTCGAATAAATCAACGCCACCCATGTGTTGATTATATTCACGTATCATTAACGGCTGATCAATAACCGTCATTTTCCGATTTTTTCGATCATATCTCTTAGCATGACTCATTGGGGTATGTGTCAAAAAGTTACTCATCAAAGTTACAACCTGTCAAATATTGAAGAAAATCAAAAGGTGTCCTGTATCTATTGGGTTTTAAATTGAGTTCTTACCGAATTATCATTCCAGCGGACCAGTAATACCTTATTATTTTGGTCAAATACAAAATCGGATGATCCACGCGGTTTCTTCTTCATATCCTTAATGGCCAATAAAGGAGCATGATTTATGCGGTTGTCACGAACAGTGCCAGTTGCGAAATAGCCAAGAGAATTTAATCGGCACATAAGCTTATGACTGGTAAAGAAGTTATCGAATGTTATATTGTGATTTTTTGGAGTTTCTAGTTGGGACAGTAATTTCAAAACAACATTTTCTCCAAGACCAAAGTTAGAATCGGAGTTAGAAGATGCACCCGCGTATGGCATGAATTGGTAGCAGTACCCTTCTGAAGAAGCCAAACACCAATACTTATACCCAAATCGGATGGGCTTACTCTTAATAAACATCTTGCACGAATGCCGCCCTTAATAAGGAATCATTTGCTCGTCAATAGCAAGATTGTGCGAAAATATTCCGAACTGCATAAACTTCTGATTAATCAACTCATTTAACGGCGATATTTTTGCGAATTTGTCATTTTGGTCGAGTGCATTATTGTCACAAACGTGCAAATTTTGTTTAATCCGTTTGAATCTGTCCCGACTTATAGATCTTTTCACTAGCTGGCAGCCCAAAGATTCGCTATTAGACCAATATGCGTGTATAGTCGGCAATGTGTGATAGCCAGTAAGATAAAGAATACCAATGAATGTTCGAATCTCTTGAATTGTAGTCAGAAATCCAGGTATATTGTTCTGTGCAGCATACTCATTTGTATTGTCTACAATAAGCTGAAGTACCTCATTGTCCATAAAACACTCCCACAGCTGGAGCGCAGAAAGTGATCCTTCAAGAGTTTAATATGAATAAGTTTATGTTATAAATAATTTCATGATAACACCCACCAATCTTTTCATATAACGCCTTAGCTGCATTTGCACTGTTGTCGAACGGTTGGTTATCAAACTTGTAATTTTGGCGGCGGCTCCACTTTGATTTGGGCCATTCAGCACTATCGCCGTATACCGTTTCCTGCTACTTCACTAGGAAACTCATTGTCATCATTCACAATTTGGATATTTTCATCCAATTCTTCGTTATCACTGACGGCATCAACATCATCTGGTGGTGTAATAATTACATTTATTTTATCTGCATATTGGCCACTATCTTCCTCGTCGCTCCAACTATCCACTTCTGCTTGCACTTGCTCACAAGTCAAAAATTTTCTTTTTCTGAACATTATCAAAACTTATTGATACGAACTATAGTTTATAAAAACCCGCGCTTTTTTGTAATTTCACTTGTTTTCCTCAATACTTTGCAAAACAGCTGATTTCAACTATCCCTTTTGATCATATAAAGGTTGCCATATTTAACAAACTTCACATGTACCCAGAACCCGTATTAGCCTGTTGGGTATTTAAATACCCATTGCATATCTCAGGTACGCCTAAAGTTACAAACCTGAAATTTCGTACAGCAACTTCTATGATCGATATGACCTCCTCTATAAATTTTCAAAAAAATCGTACGGCGGGATCTATGGGCAGGCAGGAATGGGTTAATACCCCACTGCAACAGCGAAGTTGTATATCTTTTTTGATTTTCATACCTCTCATGAACATGAAATGTTTGCACGTATACTGAAATGATCAGGAGGATGAGCTGAGTCGATGTCGTCATGTCCGTCTCTCGATACGTCTATCTGTCTGTCCGTCTGTCTATTTGAACGCAAATACGAAATAGACTGCGTAAATTGGGATGCCAAAATAGATCACTACTAGGTATATAATGTTCGGTTTCACCCGAACTTTGACTTCCGAAAAGAAAGGACGAAGCCTACAAGGCAACGCTGAGATCGAATGCAACGAGGAGTGTGTGTGAACACTACCGCGAGTTGAAGAGGGAAGCGAGGCGGCTTTTCCGGGCGAAAAAAAGAGAGGCAGAAAAGCGTGAAATAAAAGAGCTTGAGATGCTGGCCAAAGGGAATAATGCCCGAAAATTCTATCAAAAAATTCGGCGAATGAGAGAAGGTTTTAAACCCGGGGCAAACTCCTGTAAGAATGAGAACGGCGACCTGGTGGCCGATGTTCAGAGAGCACTCAGAATATGGAGGGATCACTTCTCTGCCCTTTTAAATGGAGAAAATGAGCAAGAAACCAGAGAAGATGCCGAACCCGAGCCCACAATCGAAGATGATGGAATTGACGTTCCACAACCCGACTATAATGAGGTGCGAATAGCAATATCGCGATTGAAAAACAACAAAGCAGCTGGCGCTGATGGTTTGCCTGCTGAGCTATTCAAACACGGAGGCGAAGAGCTGGTAAGGCGCATGCATCAGCGTCTATGCAGAATATGGTCGGATGAATGCATGCCTGAAGATTGGAATCTAAGTGTTCTCTGCCCAATCCACAAGAAGGGCGATCCTGCAAACTGCGCCAACTATCGCGGAATCAGCCTTTTGAATATCGCATATAAGGTCCTATCAAGCGTATTGTGCGAAAGACTGAAGCCTGATGTGAACAGACTGATTGGACCTTACCAGTGTGGCTTCAGACCTGGTAAATCTACCATCGACCAGATTTTTACAATACGCCAAATCTTGGAAAAAACCCGTGAAAAGAGAATCGACACACATCATCTCTTTGTTGATTTTAAAGCCGCTTTCGATAGCACGAAAAGGAGCTGCCTATATGCCGCTATGTCTGAATTTGGTTTCCCCGCAAAACTTATACGGCTATGCAAAATGACCTTGAGCAACACCGCCAGCTCGGTCAGAATTGGGAAGTACCTCTCCGAGCCGTTCGAAACTAAACGAGGTTTCAGACAGGGTGACCCCCTATCGTGCGATTTCTTTAATTTAATGCTGGAGAAAATAATACAAGCTGCAGAACTTAACCGCGCTGGAACAATATTTTATAAAAGCGTGCAACTGTTGGCATATGCTGACGATATTGATATCATTGGCCTTAACAACCGCGCCGTAACTTCTGCTTACTCCAAATTAGAAAAAGAAGCGGAGAAATGGGATTGGTGGTGAACGAGGGCAAAACGAAGTACCTTCTGTCATCATGCAAAGAGTCAGCGCATTCGCGCCTTGGCAACCAAGCCACTGTTGGCAGCAATAATTTCGAAATAGTAAAGGACTTCGTTTACCTGGGAACCAGCATTAACACCAACAATAATGTTAGCCTAGAAATCCGACGAAGAATTACTCTTGCAAACAAATGCTACTTCGGACTGAGTAGGCAATTGAAAAGTAAAGTCCTCTCTCGACGAACGAAAATAACACTCTACAAGTCACTCATCGCACCCGTCCTGCTATATGGTGCAGAAGCTTGGACACTAACAACATCTGATAAGGCGGCTCTGGGAGTATTCGAGAGAAAGGTTCTTCGAAAGATTTGTGGACCTCTACGCGTTGGCGACGGCGAGTACCGAAGAAGATTTAATGATGAGCTGTATGAACTTTACGCAGACGCCGACATAGTTCAGCGAATTAAAACACAGCGGCTTCGCTGGCTAGGCCACCTAGTGCGAGTGAGCGAAGATGCTCCAGCCCAGAAGGTATTCTTATCGGCACCCGCCGGTGTAAGCAGAGGAAGAGGGAGACCACCACTCCGATGGAAGGACCAAGTGGAGACCGATTTGCGATCCCGCGGTGTTTCCAATTGGCGCCAGTTGGCGCAACGAAGAAACGACTGGCGAGCTATGTTGGACGGTCAAAATCGCCCAGGCGGTTAGATGACCATTTAAAAAAAGAAAAGATAGACCTCTAAAAGTAATTATTAAGGTCTGCAACTTTCGCAGTATTTATTTTTCGCCATTCTAAAAAGTAATACTAATCTCATTTAAAAAAAAAATTCCCAGTCTAATATACAGTTATACATACACAGTAAGGCGTGCAGCATACCAACATTTCCCATACTCAAATTCAACTAAATTTATTTAACCACAACTACGCAATTTTTGAGTGAATGCGATTTTTAATGAATTCCGATTGTAGTATGACTATTTTGTTTGTGGATGGCATTTTCAATCAATTTATTTTGTACGCAAGCAAATCCAATGGGAGTTGCCAGAAGATGCTTAGAGCGCTTTTGTAATTAATTAAGCGTAAAACTAAGGTAATTAGCAATTTTAAGCAAACTGGGATGAGCACGTGCGCGGAAAAAGACATTAAAAATAGTAATCACAAATTTTAGTTGGAATGGAATTGAAAAAAACGGGTGATTTTGTATATGTTGTTCAATACGTTTGTGTTTAACCTGTTAGTACGTCGCTGTACTCAGCTCATAAGAATTTCCTACCTACAAGTAAATGCACCACGCGAGGAACAGGAAGGCCTCGAATGAGATGGCAGCAGTTAGCGGCAGTTATGGCTAAAACTTACGTGCTTTGATTCGCAATGTCCAAAATAACTTGCAGTTATGTATCAATATGATAATGACATTAAGCAATGGCTAAAACCATTGTGCTGTATGCATTCTATCAGTTAAATATATGCCATCTTACTCTCAAATATTTCCTTGACATTATTTATTTTGCTTAAATTAAAATAACTTAATTTCATCCTGCTAAATTAGTAAATCAATCTGTTATAAAAACCTAATTAGACTAGCCTATTATATATTTTAATTATATGCATTTATTTAGAATTAAATAAAAAATTATTTACAAAGCTGCATCATAAAATACAGCTAAAATAAATTCTAAACTTTAACACACTTTTTTCCATTGTATCTATCCGGCATGATAATTTCATCGAATTTGATCTTACTCTTTTTAGCTAATCGGAATTTGAAAACGGGGTTGTCATTATGATGACTAAACGAAATTTCTCATCTTTGCATGAACAACTTTTGCTAACATACATATATTGCTACTACCCTGCAGAAAATTGGACTAGCTCAGAACTATCCTTGAGCTAAGCCGTTTGACGACACCACCAGTTCTGGCTTAGTACCCAAGCAATGCTTTTAATTGTCCACTTTTACATGGCGATGTCATTGGGGGTGGCAATTGTCGCCAGTGCACTACATGGCACCTCGTTCTTAACCAGTTTCCATTTCGACAGTTCTAAGATAGCTTGGCTTTGGCTAGCTCTCAACCTGTGCTATTTCGGAAATTTTGGGGGTAGTTCTGGTTGTTATTAAGTGATTATCGATATCCGTCTTTAAACTATCACTTTTGTAACCGTCATAGGACGATTCACAAAGCGTATAGCTCAAAAATGTTTCTTTTGGAGACTGTTTTGCAATTTTACTGCTGGGTATTTCCTGTGTAAGAACACAAATGAATGAATAAATATACTTTGTTCTATCATATATATTAATTTGGTATATTTAAACCAGTTTTGTTACATATTTGTACATCCATCTTAATCTCGGAAATGGATTTAACAGATTTAGATACAATTTGGTATGCAGAATTTATAGTAAAGTCTAAAATGTGCTACTAGGATGTTATGCCACTTACATACGTGCTAGCACAAATAGTCGCTGAATTGGAGTTGGACCTATGTTGTGACTTGAAAGTGTTGAACCAGCAGTCACGGGCACTTATTAAGAACATATTTTTTACGTGCTTGCAGACAAAATGTTTAAAAATTTTTTGGTAGCAGCAATATTTTAGCGACGTTAGGGCTATTTAGCAACGTGGTAACTTCGACTTCCATTACGTATCTGTACATGGCTTCTTGTCTATTCAAATTCTAAACCTAAAATCATCTATTTGGTATTAATATACTAAATGCGATGCAGAAATTATGGTAATTTGGTCTTAATTGTATAATTAATTCAGTGGCGTAGTAAGATTTACGGACAAAAAGGGTATTCTACTATAAATGAGTTTGAAATGTTGTTCACCAATAATAACAACTTTAAAGTTAGTAAAACTTTAGTGTAGGCAATTAAAAATATTTAACTATAAAGTTATATTTACTACAAAGTGCCAAATGCCACTATAGCATCACTTCAAAGTGGTGGAAAAGTTATGACTACCACAAATTTCATGTTAAACAATCTTCTTGACAACTCAGTGGTTTTACAACGAACTTCAGTGCCTTTTATTCTACAACAGTGGTTAAAATCACTTTTTAGTAGTTAGTGGATTTTGTTAGTGATATTATGCTTGGTTATCAGTATATACACAAATTTAACCATAGTTTTGGTTATTGATTTTTATTAAAATTATCAAAAATTGTTAGTTTATGTAATAAACAAGTAAGGAAGTCTAAATTCGGGTGGAACCGAACATTATATACCTACTAGTAATCTATTATGGCGTACCAATTTACGCAGGTCTACTTTAATACTTTTCAGTTCGTATTATAATGCCAGCTAAATGTTTCAATAAAACCACTTCTGTTATGAGTTTTGAGGGGTAAATTAATTAAAAAAATATAAATGTATGACGCGATATACAACAGGTATATCATAATAAGCCTCCTAAGAGATTTTTGCGCCGAGCTTCCCTTCCAATTTGTGTTGTGTCGTTTTGAGTTCTTTCCAACTAATTGGCGGGACCTATAGATTTTTGTCGTCTTCGAACGGCATCTACAAAGGAGACGAATTTTTGCTGAGAAGCCCTCCATAGCAGAAAGACACTCGGAGAGTTTGCCAAACCACTGCCGAGGGGCAACCCCGTTTTGAAAAACTTTTTCAAATCAATTTTGATGTTACTTGTCTCGAACCCTGGACCTTCGGGGTTGTAGGCCGGCAACACTAAATAGTTTCAGTACCAACAACTGCTAACCACATTTTTTCACAATACCAATACATGCAGTTTACTTATTGATAGGTCTTCTTCTTCTCATACTCACAAATATTTCATGTTCATTAAAAGCATGAAAATCAAAAAAGGTATATAACGTCCCTATTGCAATGGGGTATCAACAACTTGCCCGGATATTTTACTTGAGCGTTTTTCGATTTACTTAATTTTTGGCAAGCGTATAATACATACTATTAAGAAGCAGATGACCAAATTTTGATTGAAATATCTTGTTGAAATTACAAGCAATCGCGTTAGCAATACCAGAATTTGTATGCCACGCCTACTTCATAAAACTTCAAAAAAATTTTTTGCGGTTGAGTTTTTTTTTTAAAGGCGTATTATGTGGGAAAGATCTTATTGATATAGTTTGCATAGTTATAGAAATTTACATTTTACAAGCAACTTTTTTAGAACTATGTTAAAAACTGGGCGTGGCCGTTTGAGCGATTTCGCCCATTTTTATAGCAAACATTTGCCTTTATATATTTACCATTTTCGTCAGGTATTGTTTCGAAAAATCAATTTTTGGCGGAGTTATGGCATAAAAACTTTTGTGGAATAAACCACTAAAAAGGGGCGGGACCACACCCATTTGCAAAAATTTTTATTTTTCGACTTTCTTCGTCTGCGGATACTTTGAAAGTGAAATAGAAATGATATCAAGCTTTTGTACGCAAAGTTATTGCCTATTAAGTATATCTATGATTCTTTCAGAATATTTCGTATAAAAGTGGGCGTGGACGTTAACCAATTTCACCCATTTTATGCCGTTACATACCACCGTTAGGCGATAAGTTAATATACCTTGTGCGCGTATTACTACTAGGTATAATAATCCAGAATCTGCAATATTACATATGCTGAAAAATTCAAATGCTTTGTTTGCTTATTAGGCTTCGTAGTGGGAGCGAAATTAGGGAGTTGGCAATGCTGAGCAAGTGTTTCTCTCTTTCATTTACAGCAGTAAAGCAACTTACGTCGTTGTGAATCTAAAAGGTGAGATGCACTTTGCAGTAGCCATTAACAATGACGCATAGCTCTTCAGGTAAAGGAGACGTTATTATCATTATTAAATATCACTTACAAGTTCTTACCAGTCACCACGATGTTCTCAGTAATGCTTCTTAAAATCTAAATATTTTCAATTAAAGCTTCTTATTAATGAGTCATACATTTTGTGATAGTTACGTAATAGTTACACGCTAAAGGTCTTCGTCTCCGGTACTAGTTAGGATATCTGTCAATTTTTTTTTAATGAGTTGGGACAAGTAAATCGTACTCAAGGTAATTTTCGCCATATTTTAACAAAAGTACCAATTGGAAATAACTCTACCAACCACCGGGGCATATTTCTATCGCAATAAGGGAAAACTGCCTATACGTAAATACATTTTTGCATTTTTCAGTAAAGCGCTTTGAAAGTTTAAATTTTTGTGTAAACGTATGAAATTAAGATATAGTTTTGTGTCCACAAAATCCACAATATTTGAGCAAAAGCCATGAAAATTTGTGTGATTAGAGTTTTATGTACAGAGAACACGATGCTGGTAATTTCGCGTTTTTGTCATGTCTTGAGTTTGGCTTTTCCCGCTCATTGTCAAAGATTTATGGACTTTGTAAGGAAAACACAAGTGCCTTAAAGTATGCAAACACTCAGAGATCGTACCTACACGGAACAGCGGTTAGCGATAATATTAATTACTATATCTCGGAATGCATGCCGCCAATGCGATAGGCATCATAAGGACTTAAGTATACACGTTGACTGAATACATTCCTACTTGTGTAAATACTAGTGACATAGTAATTTTCAATTATGAAACCTGCGATTTTTTCAATCTAAATAATTTTTTTTTCGAAGCCAATTGGTCTTCTATTTTATCGAATTTAAGTCCTGCTAACTGTTTTTCTAGTTTCAAATCATACATGCGCGAGTTCTGTCTAGAAAACATAGCCGGTAAAAAGAAGCGACCCCATAAAATTCCATGGTACACTATAGAGTTAAAAAAGCTTAAAAATTCTCGAAATAAATTTCATAAAAGATTTTAGCTCACTAAAAATATTTAATTTTATAACAAATACAAATACTTTGCTGTTGCATTTAATCGCCTAGATAAGTATCTATATAGGAAACTCATTCGAGTGGAGCATTAAAAGTAACTCAAAATATTTTTTGACTTTTACCAAATCCAAAAGATCACGATCATTTATTACCACGTCAGTTTTTCGCAATGACAAATTTGCTAAAGGGCCAAAAGATGTAGCTAATCTGTTTGGTGATTTCTTTAAGTCAAACTTTGCTACCGACAATGATGCCTCCTAGTCAAACTATTCTCCAAACTTTGCGTCTAACTTAAACCTTGGTAGTCTTACCTAAGGGGTTGGCTTCACTCAAAGCCCTCATATAAAACCATAGCATATGTCTACTAGTACCCTGTAAAAAACGATGGAGCATCAGAGTACTCCAACACTTATCCTCAATCATATAAAAAAGGTGGTCCAATTTACAAAGCGATGTCCGGTGATTGGATCACCTAATCCTATTCGGAGTACCATTTACTTTGCTTCCGAATAGTCTATAGAGCACCTACGTTGGAGTACTTTGAAAATGCTGCCAAAAGATTACTCTATAGAGTATTCTAGACAAAAGCCAGGAGGGAGTATGTGTTCTTTTGAGGACCACTTACTCCCACTCTCGCTTTGCTGTTGTATACTCCATAGAGAAATCCCATGGGAGTATTTTGGGAGTACTCTCACGTAGGTGGTCTATAAAGTATTCATAATCAAAGAAACGGAGTATTCCGAGATGTATTAGGTGAGGGAAAACAATGAAAATTTAAATACTGCAATATAGAACGTGGAGACATAAAACTCACAAATTATTGAATATAAAGCAGTACTAACACCTTATCAGTTCCCACAGAATGTAAATTTCAGTTTAAATTGAAATTATTAGTTATACTTTTTACTTTAAAACAACTCTGAACGCGATTTCTTCCATTACACTCTCTCGGAGTACCTTTATCCACTACTCCGATTCGCAAAAGAAGATGCCAAACTAGTAGGGGTAAACAATGCATAAAACTGACGTTGATGGCCTCGTGCCTCCTTTTTAAAAAATGTCCTGCTCTCATTGAACCTTTGCAAATAATTTTTAATAGATCTCTATCTACAGGCAATTTGGTAGGAAAAACTATGTCCGGAACTAAAGGCCCATATCGAAGCTCTCTACTATGTATAAGCTCTTTGAGTGCATTGTAAAACATAAGATCTACTTCGCTTATTTGTCAAAATCAACATGGGTTTGTGTCTGGTCCGTTAACAGCCACAGTTCACAAACTACTGCAATACTGCCTTCTCGGCTGGATTCCAGGTCGACTGGGTATACTCGTATACGAGTACAGACTTTTCGAAAGCCTTTGATGAAGTTTGTCAAAAAGTTCTACCCGAAAATATAGAACGTCTGGGCTTCCATTCCTGTTTTCTGGAGTGGATCAAATCGTACCTATCTAATATATGTTGTGTTGTTACTATCGATGGTATATTCTTAGAACCCTTCATTGCTTCATCTGGTGTTCCGCAAGGCAGTTTCTTGGGCCCTCTACTATTTGCTTTTTTATCAGTGATATTAGTAGCTGTTTTCTTTTCGCAAATTTTTTAATGTATGCAGTTCATCTTAATATATTCGCAATAATCAAAGACGAACCTGATGAAGTTAAGCCTCAACGAGACTTAGACGCAGTTCATACTTGGTGTGTACGTTCTCACCTCTATTTAAATATTAAAAAGGTTTTGAAATGACGTTTGCTAAAATGCTGAATTTACGCAATACTTGCTAACATATTTCGAATACAGCGCTACAAAATGTTGCTGATGTTAAAGACCTAGAGGTTATTTTTGATCCGAAGCTGTCCTTTAACAGTCATGTTGATTTCATCACCGTTGTCCGTCGGAATTCCACCAAGCTTTGCGACCCTTATACTCTAAAAATGTTATATATATCATTTGTTCGTTCACAACAACCTCATCAGATGTTGTTAGTGTCCACGCTTCTGCATCATATAGCAGGATGGGTGCGATGAGTGACTTATAGAGTGTTATTTTCGTTAGTAGAGAAGACTTTACTTTCAACTCAGTCCGAAGTAGCATTTATTTGCAAGAGTAATTCTGTGTCGGATTTCTAGGCATACGGAGTTCTAGGTATGCATCTCGTCTCATGCTAATTGACCTACAATCTTTGGAAACTCGTAGGACAATTTTGTCATGGTCCTTTATGCTCAATATCATTCAAGAGGTTATAAATTGTCCTTACCAATATGACACCACTACAATTACAAATTTTAAGAAGACATCTACACAAACTTCTCAGCTAAAGCCTTTCTAGACAAATTTGTTGCTAAACTTTCCTGGGTGTTATGGTAACTTGAACTTATACCTTTTGCTTCAGCATGCCCGACGAGGATAATAATTTTACAATTTTATTTCTGAATGTGGACTGTCAAGCGAGTCTACCCCTACAAGCATGTTTTCTGCAGAAAATTGGACTAGCTCAGAACTATCCCTAAGCTAAGCTATTGACGACACCACCAGATCTAACTCAATACCCAAGCAATGCTCTGAACTCTCCATTTTTACATGCCGGTGGCAATTTCCGCCAGTTCATTACTTTGCAACTAGTCCTGAACCGGTTTCCATTTCAAAAGTTCTAAGATAGTTTGGCTTTGGCTAGTTTGGTATAGTTTTAGTTGTGTGTGTGTGATTATCAATATCCGATATTTCAAACTGTCTTCAAACTATCACTTTTGTAACGGGAACAGGACGATTCACAAAGCATGTAGCTCAAGACTGTCACTTATATTAAGTAAATTAAATTTGAAATACTAGCTTTAAGCCCATAACGTACTAGTTAAGTTCAACTAAACCCCGCTGCAGACGAAAAGTAATCATTATGGGCCACTCTCTTTAGAAATTAGTTGCAAGATTTCCAGTGCAGCTAAAACTTATTGCCAAAACACAGTTAGGTTTTGAGAAATTAAAAAAAAAATTGGAACTAAAAATATAGTGAACGTACATATTTACATACGTTCTTATATCTACAATCGGCATCTTGTAAAAATGTTAGGGACAAATATCTGCATGAAATTCGTTGTAAACAAAAACTTTGAACATGGCAAGTCAATTCTTACAACTGCGCACGCGTGCATATCTACTTATCTAAGTAAGCCAGTATGGATGTGTGTAGAACGTGCTGCATATGTTTGAATATGCAAAATATTTTATAAACATTTAAGTGAGCATATTTGTAAGTATAACATCCCAACAAAAAATTATGCGTACGATGAGACCAAATAAAAATATCGTTACAAAAGCTGCTTGCGACGATAAGCGATAGCGATCAGCGTCACCTCAGCCTCATACATAAGGTCGTCTCTCAAAGTCAAACCGCGATAGAACCTTTTACTAAAGAATTACAATTTGGCGCTTTCAGAGTTGCTTTTATAAATTGGAAAAAGAACAGCCTACGTTTTTTGAATGGTGTTATAGTTTATTTCCTCGGTATTTTTCGAGGTTGCCATATAATTTAGTATTTTGTTGATACTCGTTAGTAGAGATATTCTGGTCCTTTTTAAATAAAGTTTTACTTTCCAACTTGGTGTTTAAATTCATTCGCTTGGTAAGTTTTCAATATAATGGCGGATATCGAAAAAATATAATAATATTCATAACCCTAAGCGGTAACTCCACAATTCGTTTGATACATCGCCATATCTTACTTGATTTTTTAATTTCAGATAGGTGGCAACTCGGTTGTTAATTCTTGTTTGTAACGACAAAAACGCTTTCCGAAGGGTTTAAAGAGTGTTGTCGAATTGACAGTGCTTGGCGGGTACGCTCCGGTACTCTCTTGCGGTACTGTCCGATTGCCGTGGGAGCGATTTGGTGTGACCAGTAAAACTTTCTAGGTCATCTCACCCCCTACTTACGTAAGGAAAAAGAAGGTTTGTAATCAGAGGTGAGAGGCATCATATCCGTAGAGCAACCATAGAGTTGCACGTCATTACCTTTGGGCATTTTAGTCGCCTCCTAGGACCGGCATACCATACCTCAGACGTATTCTAAACCTTTAACCCGCACGGGGTGTGCCAACCCGGCAAAACTCCTTAGTGACAACACTCCTTTAAGAGAGCAGAGCTTGTAGCAGATGACCTATGTACAATACATAGAAATTTTCGCTATAATTGCGAATCTGCAAGAAAAAAATATAATGGGGTTTTTTAAAACTTCAAATAGGTGGCAACCCCGTAAACCTTCTAATAGCAAGACTTAAGAAGCGGACATGAAATTTCGCATGTTAACTTTATTCAAAAGCCGGTCGAAAAGCACGCCCACTTTAATTATGAACTTTTTAAAAAGGTCGACGATGAATACTATATGCAATATCTCTGATAAAAATAAATTTTGTATCCATACTGTATTACTTCCAAACTGTCGTTGTGACAAAAATTTTAAAAAATATAAATTTTAAAAATTTGCCTGTCAACACCGGATAAAGTTTTTAACTTTACTGTTTTTAAGAGTCGTGCCTGAAAAGAGGGTATTTTATAAATCCTGGTTAAAAGAGACATTTGAATATTTTTATAATTCATCACGAGCCCCCTTTGAGAAGATCAGTCCTCTACTATATATAATCTGAAGTAGCTTATCTAGAACTTGTATAAATTTGTAGTTTGCAGTAAGTGCAATGGCTAAGCAACTAGTCTCCATAAAGTAACTCATTTTATGGTGGGTATATACTTCTTCTATGTACTCGTACGCATTTGTCTATATGCTAAGGTTTATCTGTGATGCAGTACGCGTACGAAATTTGAATTTTAATCTGCATACACTGCAATTTTATTTATTTATCACATACATAACTTGGACTTAACTAAGGCAGTGTTGTTGTTACTATTTTATATAACTACAACAGCATTTGAACTGAAAAACACGAAGAAAATCAAAATAAAATTTTGCCAAAACAATGCACAAACATACACGGATATGCAGCCGACTTCATACTTCATATTAAAGATATGCATCACTACGTTTTTTCACATGCAAACAGCAACTCAGACTTCCGTCGTTGCGATGTTGTTGGTGCATTGCTTCCTGCAGCAATCACTGCTGAGATATTGTATGCTGGAACATTCTACTTTACGACAAGAATACGAAATGTGATGAAAAGTTTTCCTGTACTAAAAACACTGTCAGTTGCAAGCTATGTGAGGAGGAAAAGGACTTCAATAAGAACACAACAAAATATTTACAAATAAATAAATATTTATAAATAAACCCTGCAGGGAACTTAGTAACAGTGAGACAGATTTTGGGTTCTGAACTACCTCTGAGGTGTCAAATAAGAGCTAGTTTTCAATAGTTCAAAACCAGAAGTTGAGTAAACCGCTTAAGTCATTTAGATATGCACAATGTCCCTTGATATAAAACATTTACTGTTTTAATTTGAGTTTTCAAAATTTAGCATACGTACCACGTACGTTATAGAAATTATAGAAATTTTGTTAGAAGTCAATGGATAGATCCAGAAGCGATATATTTATGAATTATGTAAACAATTGCAATTTAATTTAATCGCAATCACACATGACTTTGCGAATTCCTTTTAATGCTTTACAGTCAAAGATTTTGGCGTCTTGGATGATCTCAAGCAGTTCTTTCCACAGGTTGTAAGAATTTGCATATATTTGTTCACCATAACTTAAAGTGCCGGAGTCGATTTTAACTATTTTTGCTTTTGTGGAAATGGTATTGCATCAAATGAAAATGAATTGAAATAAAATATGAATCGTGACTGTAATGGCGCAAATATTTACAGATCAGTAATGCTTAATTTTTTTCTAGCTTCAAAATGAAATTTCAAAATATCCCTAAAGCTGTTCTACTTTTAAATTGTCTGCTCACATATTTGAAAATTCTGCGTAGAAATCATTTTTTTTTTGTCGGGTATTGTAATAAAAGACCAGAGCATTCCCGAAAAACATTCAAAAGATTGTATCTCGAGGAAACCCAATTTTAGAATATTGCCATGACTATATGTTTTTCGCCGTACATCATATATCATATAAAAGAAAAACAAAAATTTTACAATTTAAAAAAAAAAAATTTTGAAAAAAAAATTATTTTTTTACTTCATCAACAATTTTTTAAAGACTTTAAGCGAAACGCCTGTTTTTCGTAATGGGTTCCATAGACTGATTGATTACCTATAAATTAAAAGAAAAATCACCCAAATCCATACATTTTTAAGTAAGTTGAGAGCATTCAGGTAAAAGTTGTTCGTGGGATTATTTATTTCTCGGAAACGGCGTCTTTAAGAAAAAAACAAACAAAACGTATAATTTAAAATAGATAAAAAACAATTTCTCAAGGTTTTGTCGAAAAATAAAACTTTCGACATAAATTGCATGATGGGTGTTTTCAAATGGATCCACCAATATATATATCCTCATGATCTATTTAAGCCTATGCATATGCAATTCTACGGCTTGTTGAAATTTCCCCATATGCATAAGAACATTTTGCACCAACTTTTTGCCCCACCACTGTGTAGAGTGTAAATAGTATATTTCTGCGCTGTAAAATGGATTCTTAACTATAAGTTGAACATCTAAAAATACAACGCTGAGAATTGCATTTACTTCTATACAGTTGTTTTTGAGCGATGCGCGAACATACATACAGGAAAACAGACAGCAAATTTAAAAATGTTGTGTTAACACCTATTACTCAAATAAAGATACCTTTGTGAAGTTTTATTTATTACTTTACACTAAAAAAACAAGCCACTCTTCGCTCCGGCTCAGAACTAAGCACCTTTCCACGTTTTGGGTCAACCTATTCCATATATTGGTCGATACCGCCAAAATGGGTCCAGCTATGTAAAAGTTCCTTTCAATTCAATTCAGCAGTTTTTGAGTGATGCGCGACCAACATACAGACAGACAGACAAAAATTTTAAAAACCTGTTGATTTGGCTTAGACAATTTACAATTTTATTATATGTAGATATTTTATATCATGCAGTAAATACAAGGGTTGCTTAAAACGTCCGTTATTTCTTTGAACTTCCTTTCTAGTAATTTTAGGCACACTGCTCGCTAGATCCTAACGATGGAATATAAAAGGTAAAACTTTTCAACTACCTAGGACATCGTCATGTTAAATAGACAGTTCATTGCTTGTAAAAGACTTTGTCGTAGAACTAGTAGTCGGTTCTAAGCACTCGAAACTCACCAGCTTAGAACTAGAGCTTTTGCTCACAGGGAATGTACAGAAATTTGAATTTACACGCATACATATTTATTCATTCACCCATATACATATAAATGTACTTATGTACGACTTCTAACAAATTTCACCAGTACATTCACATTTGAAGGGGTTAGAAGCAAAAGGATCTAAGTGAGTCCGACATTGATTCGAGATATTCAAGTTTATAGTTGATTACTTATTGTAAATTTTATCTAAATTCTGTGTAGTGCGTTTATTGGCCTGAAAATATATGTTACTAAAGTACCCAAAATGACCTGGATTTCTTTGTAAAAAAATAAACACTATATTTAATTGTAAATCTATGGATTTAACTCAATTTAAATAAAATGTCACTTAGATCCTTTTGCTTTGAACCTCTTTATTTGTTGTTTTTGTGCTTACAAATTTGTCTGCAGTTTATCGAATATTCTGTTTTGTTTGGTTGTACTAATTTTTTATTTTCAGTTTTATTGAAATTTTATAATTTCCTGTAACTACACGTCCCATCAAGCTTAAAACTGGTCTTAGTCAATTGAAATTCTTTGCAGATCATCTCAAAGATGGTTTAAAAAAAGTATTTAACCATGTGCTATGAAATTTATGCTTGATTGAATATTATATTTTTATTTTGAACAAAAAATAAAGAAAGCAAGTGAGGCAGTCTAAGCTCGGGTGGAACCGAACATTATATACCTAGTAGTGAACTATTATGGCATACCAATTTACGCAGGTGTATTTTAATACTTTTCAGTTCGTATTATAAAGCCAGCTGATTGTTTTCAATAAAAACACTTCTGTTATGAGTTTTGCGGGATAAATTAATTATTCATGAAACGAGCTCAAGGCCAAGAATAATAATTTTTCACTTTTTGAATTTTTTATGAGAATTATTATTGTTTTTATTTTTTAATAATCATTTTTAATTAATTATTAAAAGTTTTTTGATTCAATCAAGTAGGAAAAATGTTTACAGCCAACCGCCATAGCTTTTCTTATAGATACATTTCAAAAGCTGATACGCTTCTTCATCAGAGAAATTTTCTCTTCTTCTTCTCATACTTACGAACATTTCATGTTCATTGAAGGTGTGAAAATCAAAAAAGATATAAAACTTTGCTATTGCAATGGGGTATTAACTTCTTGCCCGGATATTTTATTTGTGTGTTATCCGATTTGCCAAATTTTTGGCAGGAGTATACTAAATACTACTGAGAAGCAGCTGAACAATCTTCATTGAAATATCTAGTTCAAACCACAAGCAATCGTCTATGAAAATAGCAGAATTTTTATGCTGAAAAGTGGGCGGCGCCACGCCTACTTCCCCAAAATCCACAAAATTTGTTTGCGGTCGTATTTTGCTTAAACAAGTTATTGTGTGTATAGCTTACATAGTTATAGAAGCATCGCGTTTTACATTTTACAAACAACATTCTCAGAACCAGGCGTGGCCGATAACCATGGTTCTTAACCGATTTCACCCATTTTTTTCCGGAACATACCTTGTATTTATATAAATATGTGCGCCAAATTTCGTTTCGATACCTTAAACAGTTTTTGATTTATGATTAATAATATTTCTAAATTTGACTTAATCAAAAGTGGGCAGTGCCACGCCCATTTTCAGAAATTCTTGAAAAATATATTTTCTGCTTTAACATTAATGTACGTACCAAATTTAATCCTTATAACTGTATTACGTACTGAATAATCATTTTTTTTGTATTTTCGAAAATATTCTATATATAAGAAGCGGGCGATTTCGCCTATTTTAAATAGCGCTCGGAGATGAGTGCCAAGGAACCTGCATACCAAATTTCATTAAGATATCTCAAAATTTACTCGAGTTATCGTGTTCGCAGACGGACGGACGGACGGACATGGCTTAATCAATTTCTCTTTTCGTCCTGAACATTTTGATATACATAAGTCAATATCTATCCGCTCCATTTATGCCGTTACATACCACCGCTACGCAACTGAAATAAAATGTAAAAATACATATATATAGGACTGTGGCAAAAAAAACTGTAACACTTTCAAAACTTTTTAGTGGTCTATCATTGCTTGTTATATAAGGTAATAAGGCATCAGCACAAACACATCTACTCCACATATTTTGTTGTTGCCTTGGAATGGCTCAAATGTTGTAATGCCGCTTTAAGTAGCATTACAATACTTCACACCTACACTCTACCTTACTACCACACACGCGCCCATTGCGAATGAAGAGGTAAGCAAAGCATAAAGCACAAAGCAGGTGAGCGCCTAACATGATTTCGTTCATGCGCGATCAAATGGTTATGCGCAGCTATAATTCGCAATTAGTTCATCCCACCCCAAGGGTGCTTTCAGTAAGTGAGACGGCAAGTACCACAACATATCGTGAGAAGCTTCCACCCTTACCCTGCACAACCCTCCGCTATCGATCCACTTTTTGTTGCGTCTACGGGACGTAGAGAAGCACCCTAACGGTTAAACCTTCGTTCCGAAGACCAGTGCTGAGTCCTTCGGGACCACTAAATACATTAACCGGTGTGTACTCATCGGTAACCTGGCACCGACCCACCAGCATCAACCAACCGGTCATCGGTAAAATGGCACCGATCCACCAACCCGTCGTTGGTGATTTGCACCGATCCACCGGTATCCACCAACCCGTCGTTGGTGTCTTGCACCGATCCACCGTCATCAACCCACCGGTCATCGGTAAAATGGCACCGATCCACCAACCCGTCGCTACTGTCACATCCTATTCATCGTACCCGGCTAGATACCCCTGTGTGTGTGTGTGCCCGACTGAAATAACGCCATCAAATTACCGTGTTCTTATTAGTAAAAAAAGTGGGACCTCTACTCGACTCTGGAAATGCTGAGCATTACCCCAGCCTTCGATGAAACCCACCTCACAATGTCAACGGCCTGGGTCAGAAAGACTTTTAAAATGGCATATCTTAAAGTAAATTCAATACATTTTCAGTTGAAATAATCAAAACCTAAACTAGGTCCTAATGAAAAAAGAATTTGGACCGATATTCAAAAAAAAAATTCAGAAATACGGCGTTTTTGTAAAAAAAATCTGAGATAGGGCTTTCTTCAAGATTATTTTAAATGGGGCTATTATCCACTCAACCGTCTAAAAAAAATTATTATTATTTTATTTCAATATCAATTTAAATCTAGCCAGTGTATTTTTGACATTTGAAGTTTTTGAAAATATCGTTGGTGAAGTTTGTGTTTATCTCGATCTCATAACTTATAAAAGTTTAATTAAGGCGGAAGCTAAATTAATGCTTATGGGCTGCTCTTATGATATTTTTGGGAGTCATTGGGAACCAAAGCGCTATTGCAATGGCTTGTCCTTTTCCGATTATATGACACTTTAAGTTTTTTTAAATATAGACAAGAATGTTACTAGCCTGCAGTTCTTGAGAAAAACTCAAAAAAAAACAAATGCTTTAAAAAACTGCCAAAATATTGACGTAAACAAATTCAGCTGCTACAGCTCAGTATTAAATTAAATTCCGCACAAGTATTGAATCGAAATTTTCGTCATTTCATTTTTGCGGAGGTTTCAGAAAATGGACCACTTTCGATTAAATTAACAAATATCATAAAACAAGAAAAAATTTAACTTTTACTATATAAACGATACCAATTAAAGACACGCCTAAAGGTATACTACTACTAGGTACTATTACGACTTTTTTTTTTCTCAGGCACCATATTGTTTTAAATTTGTTTTAGATGAGACTATGTCAGCTTTGGATAACAATTTTCGGGCCAGTTTTCAGAATAAAAATCAAGTAATTTTTCAGTTGTTTGGAGATGTGCACCTTTAACTATGCCGCAAATTTTTCTCCTTGTACGTGTGAGGTCTAAAACGCTGCATACTTTTAATAGGAGAAAAAAATTTGGGTTGTGCTCGAATCCAAATTTTCACCTCGGCAGAAGTGGTTAGCCATGGTTGGTAGGAATCAATTGTGATCTCATGTATAATTTTTTCCAATGATTGGTATCAGTGGTTAGCGACCATAGACTCGGCATGTTTTTTTTGCAAAAATACTTTGGAATCCATGCATCGGCTTATGATAGAAGTTTAAAGATTTGAAGCCTTAAATTTCTAAGTTTAAGGGCGATCCCACGCCACCTTGTCCAAAACTTGTTTCAATATAGCTTAACATAATACGTGGTGATCGGCGTGAGTCTTGGCAAAAATTTCCTCCGGTCCCACAGAGTAACACATACTTGTCTTCTTCAGCTGGTATGCGACTAGGCTTGAGAATTCCTAAAGCCTTCCATAATTAGCACGTCATTGACAGTGGAACTCTGTCACACATAATGGACTAAAATCAAAAATAGTGACTTTTTTGATTGTATTTAAGGCTTCCTAATGGACAGACCGACAAGGCCGTGAGACATTTTCAGATTGAAGTGATAACTCGCCACTCATAGAACTACTTTAGATAATAAAGATTACTCTGTGTATCAGTAACTTTTAAACGGTGGTGCTTGGTACTTGTCATGAGGAAGGCATGGCACTGATATTTTTAACTAAATCAGCTTATAATATTTAACTTTAAAGTACTTTTAATTTTCCCTTAAAAGATTTAGACGATGCCAATGGCCAATGAAACAATGCAAACTTCTGCTGAAGTTAAGGGACGTAGAATTGAAAAAGTAAGGGGTATACGACAGAGGTTGTACTTAAAGCGTTCCTATACTCAACGCTGTCTTAAATGTACTCAACTCTACCGAGCAGATCAAAAGAAGAATTTGATGCAAAAAATTCCATACATAAAAACGGTCGTCCTAATTTATGAATTCTCAGAAAATCTATTGCATGAGCTTTTGCGCAAAAATTATTCGTTAACTCGAAACGAGTAGACCCAATTTTCTGCAACTGTTCATTTTGATTCTACTTTGACCAAATCAAATCAACGGGCAGTATCTGTTTCCCTTTAACTCACAGGCGACATTACAAGCCGCTACATATGTACATCAAGTGAATACGTACAAGTATTTAGATATAAATAGCACATATCTTCGTCACAAAAAATATTAGAAAAATCTTAAGAGTGTTTTATAAAAATATTTGAACCTTTTTTACCGACATATCACCACACAGCCTCTCCCACTTCAAATATATAAAAAAAATTGTATGTACCTATGTTCACTTATTTAAACAAGTAGATTTGTCAAAAAAAAAAATCCAAATAGGAGATGTCATAACATATCCCTTTTTTATTTGCCTTTTTGTACAGATTATTTATGCAATCCTTTTATCAATTTCAACTAGAATCCATGGAGACGTCCATGTTGGCACTTGACAGGCAGTGAGACATCTCAGGGCCAACGAGGCCAAAACCAAACCAAGCCAATCGCATTGCATTGGACATTTAGCAGTCAACTTAACTGATAACTACATACCTACCCAGCAAAAAACTATGCTGGTGAATACTGCAGTGAAGCAACTTGTGCATTTTGTTGGAACTTACTTTATTTCTCTTTAGTAATAAAAATTTGGCGCCATATAACTCCGTGCATATTAGCGCCGAGTCTTATTTTACTTGAAACTACAATTTTAAAAGCCGACTTCGATAACTGTTATACGGTTAATTCGTATTAATTTATCTTTTCACCGCTTTTTAACTACATATTTTCAAAGTTTCAAGTATATATGTAGCTCACCTTAACCCTTTCGCGCCTACTGGGATAATATATCCCAGCTGCATTCGAAATGGTATATCTCTTTTTTATGAATGGAAACTTTTATCCGGTAGGTCCCAGTGCAATATTTGGGTTTTTTTTATGTTAAAAATCCCCCATCTTATATTAAAAATTTGGCGTTTGGTAGTACTGGTCAAGTCTGTCACAGCATGTTTGAAAAATTCTCTGATCTGGCACGGAAAAAGTGGTCAAAAGTACTTATTTACCGTTAGCCGCGTAGTGTAAAGCAAAATAGTGTATAGATTTTGCCAATTACTGCTTTAATTTTTCCTAAAACAACTAGATAATATCCAGAACGGTTAGTTTTATAAAAAATTTCAATTCGTGGGATATATTGTCTCTATATGTGTTTCATACAGGGACCGTACGTGTTATGAGTTTTATTATAAAATTCAATATTTGATCATTATTTTCAGATTTTTTTAATACAAATCAACAATAATAGTTATCTTCAAGTTTTACTTTTTTGCTTAAGGATAATGTTAATTTTTTTTGTTTTATTTTTCTGATAGAAAATGAAACTCATGTTTGTGTTTTATTTTCTTGACAAAAATAAAACTTATTCCTCGAGCGATATTTTATCCTTCAAAAATAAAAATTTAATTTTGAGTTTTAATTTTTTTTCGCTGATCGAAAAACTCAAAGAGGCCGCTCCGCCTTTTTGGCAAGTAATTGATCAAAAATATTGGTTGGTATGTTCTCGTCAACATAGGTACTCAATAATTAAAACATATTTATAATTTATTTATTATTGGCATGCAAAAAGGCTTTTTGAGTTTTCCGATCCGCGAAAAAAATTAAAACTCAAAATTTTATTTTTGTTCTTGAAGGATAAAATATCGGTCAAGAAATAAGTTTTATTCCAATGAAAAATATAAAACTCATGTTAGAGTTTTATTTTCGAGCAAAAAGAAAAAATAAAACTCAAAACATTATGATTTCTTTTGATCAAAAAAAAAAAACAAACTCAGAAAAGATTGATTAGATGTAATTTATATAGGTTTCGCTCAAATTTTCTTCAATCCATGCAGATTTCCATTAAGCGTGACGAGACATGCACGTTCATATATTTTAAACTGTCCTCCGATACTGGGAAGCCTTTATTTTTTTTATTAAAAATATAAAAATAATCATTTGTCCAAATATTTTTTTTAGCAGATGTCGAAAAGACGCACACAGCAGATATATTGTGCGAAAGTTCCTACAATGAAGATTATGACCCCTCTGAGAGCAGCTATATGCCTTCGTCTGACGAAGAAAATATTACAGAAGCAGGTGAAGATGGCAGGTATGCTTTCCATTTTGAATCGGACGACGAAGAACAGTCAGAAGATGACCTAGGTGCAATTTCCGAAGAGAAAGACGAACAGTGTGAAAACGACGCATATGAAGCAGCTGCCGTTGCTACCTGGACTAGCCTAACAGAAGAGATCAACTTTGAACCCAAATTTAAAATGCCTTTGGAAATAGATCCCCAAGTTGTGGCAACTTTTCCTGGAGGTTCTACCGAGTTCAACGTATTCAGAAAGTTTTTTTTTAAAATTTTGTGCATTTTCATCGCACATGGTACAAATCAGCGAATATGACAACTGAATAGAGAGAAAAACACTAATAGGGCCCTATCGGGTGAACATGAAATATTGGTATTTCTAGGTGTAATAATAGTCATGAATGGTATTGAATGAAACTTTTATCATTGCAGAGAAGTTCAACTTAAATTTTAAGATGTCATCTGTACCGATAGCTCGACAAGTTTTGGAGATATCGACTGATATGTGGACCAAGATTACCCAAAATGTGTTAGTACAATATGGCTATCAAACGAAGAGTGACAATGAGTGCTACAATGAGCAATGTCATTAAGTTCCATATCTTATTTGGTATGAGATATAATGCTGGAAATCGGACTCAGTCTTTTATTAATACTGAGACGCAGCGAAGCGGGCCGGGTTTACTAGTCATGAATACATACTTCTAGGAACTTATGCATAAAACCTTATTGGGATAATATGTCCCAGGATAACGAAAGGACATAGCGATTTTTTAGGAATGCAGAACATGTTCTTTTTACGCTATTTTCACATTTTGAAAAAACAAAAATACTAAAAATATATGCTGGAACCGAAATATAACTTTGGCGCGAAAGGGTTATGTTTATTGAAAAGCTGATTGCAAATCTTCCGAAATTTGTCAAGGAGATCTTAATTGTATCAATCGCCTATTTTCTTTCCTTTTCTTTGCCTACATTTTCGTAATGTGTTTTGCTCTAAACTACGAGTATGCTTCGAGACAAGCGAGTGAGTTAGTAAAATTAATGTTCCGCAGAACTTGTAATCTTCAATATTACAGGCCGGCTAAACTTTTTAAATAAATAAAATAATCCCTGTCTAAGGTGCACATTTCTTAGTAGAAAGCTTCTACGTACACATGCATCTAAGTATGGAGATATGTATTTACGGTCTTATTATGCTGCCAAAATCCACTTCAGACAATTGAAAAGATCAAAAAATGGACCAAAAATTCCTAAAGAAGAAAGATAGGGAGTGAGTAAGAGAGAAAATAAAAAACTCGTTTCATGAAATAAACGAAATGGGCAAATGTAAATAGAAATGCTAATACTTTTATTATTGCTTTTTCTGGTAAAGGTTGGCCAAATCAGAGTAAGCTAGTTGACGAAACAGTCCAAAAACGTTTGAAGCTATTAAATCAGCGCCAACAAAGTATTCACTTCTGCAATGAGAAAGGAACTTTATCTTTAAATGGTCATCTAACCGCCTGGGCGATTTTGACCGTCCAACATAGCTCGCCAGTCGTTTCTTCGTTGCGCCAACTGGCGCCAATTGGAAACACCGCGGGATCGCAAATCGGTCTCCACTTGGTCCTTCCATCGGAGTGGTGGTCTCCCTCTTCCTCTGCTTCCACCGGCGGGTGCCGATAAGAATACCTTCTGGGCTGGAGCATCTTCGCTCATTCGCACTACGTGGCCTAGCCAGCGAAGCCGCTGTGTTTTAATTCGCTGAACTATGTCGGCATCTGCGTAAAGTTCATACAGCTCATCATTAAATCTTCTTCGGTACTCGCCGTCGCCAACGCGTAGAGGTCCACAAATCTTTCGAAGAACCTTTCTGTCGAATACTCCCAGAGCCGCCTCATCAGATGTTGTTAGTGTCCACGCTTCTGCACCATATAGCAGGACGGGTGCGATGAGTGACTTGTAGAGTGTTATTTTCGTTCGTCGAGAGAGGACTTTACTTTTCAATTGCCTACTCAGTCCGAAGTAGCATTTGTTTGCAAGAGTGATTCCTCGTCGGATTTCTAGGCTAACATTATTGTTGGTATTAATGCTGGTTCCCAGGTAAACGAAGTCCTTTACTATTTCGAAATTATTGCTGCCAACAGTGGCTTGGTTGCCAAGCCGCGAATGCGCTGACTCTTGGCATGATGACAGAAGGTACTTCGTTTTGCCCTCGTTCACCACCAATCCCATTTTCTCCGCTTCTAATTTGGAGTAAGCAGAAGTTACGGCGCGGTTGTTAAGGCCAATGATATCAATATCGTCAGCATATGCCAACAGTTGCACGCTTTTATAAAATATTGTTCCAGCGCGGTTAAGTTCTGCAGCTTGTATTATTTTCTCCAGCATTAAATTAAAGAAATCGCACGATAGGGGGTCACCCTGTCTGAAACCTCGTTTAGTTTCGAACGGCTCGGAGAGGTGCTTTCCAATTCTGACCGAGCTGGCGGTGTTGCTCAAGGTCATTTTGCAAAGTCGTATAAGTTTTGCGGGGAAACCAAAGCCAGACATAGCGCCATATAGGCAGCTCATTTTCGTGCTATCGAAAGCGGCTTTAAAATCAACAAAGAGATGATGTGTGTCGATTCTCTTTTCACGGTTTTTTTCCAAGATTTGGCGTATTGTAAAAATTTGGTCGATAGTAGATTTACCAGGTCTGAAGCCACACTGATAAGGTCCAATCAGTCTGTTCACATCAGGCTTCAGTCTTTCGCACAATACGCTTGATAGTACCTTATATGCGATATTCAAAAGGCTGATTCCGCGATAGTTGGCGCAGTTTGCAGGATCGCCCTTCTTGTGGATTGGGCAGAGAACACTTAGATTCCAATCTTCAGGCATGCATTCATCCCACCATATTCTGCATAGAAGCTGATGCATGCGCCTTACCAGCTCCTCGCCTCCGTGTTTGAATAGCTCAGCAGGCAAACCATCAGCGCCAGCTGCTTTATTGTTTTTGAATCAGGATATTGCTATTCGCACCTCATTATAGTCGAGTTGTGGAACGTCAATTCCATCATCTTCGATTGTGGGCTCGGGTTCGGCATCTTCTCTGGTTTCTTGCTCAGTTTCTCCATTTAAAAGGGCAGAGAAGTGATCCCTCCATATTCTGAGTGCTCTCTGAACATCGGCCACCAGGTCGCCGTTCTCATTCTTAGAGGAGTTTGCCCCGGGTTTAAAACCTTCTGTCATTCGCCTAATTTTTGAATAGAATTTTCGGGCATTGTTCCCGTTGGCCAGCATCTCAAGCTCCTTTATTTCACGCTTTTCTGCCTCTCTTTTTTTCGCTCGGAAAAGTCGCCTCGCTTCCCTCTTCAACTCGCGGTAGTGTTCACACACACTCCTCGTTGCATTCGATCTCAGCGTTGCCTTGTAGGCTTCGTCCTTTCTTTTCGTTGCAGCGCGGCACTCTTCATCATCATACCAGTTGTTTCTTCGCGTTCGCCGGAATCCAATTACTTCTTCGGCTGCGGTACGGAGTGCTCCTGAGGTATGATCCCACTGCTCATGCATTCCACTATGTTGAATTGTGAGCAGGTGTGAGAGGCGATCTGCGATATAATTGGCGGTCTGTTGCGATTGCAGCTTTTCGACGTCCAGCTTTCCTTGCGTTTTTTGTTGCACCTGTTTTGTCGTACAGAGGCGGGTACGAATCTTGGCTGCTACAAGGTAGTGATCAGAGTCGATGTACGGTCCTCTTATTGTGCGAACATCTAAAACGCTGGAAGCATGCCGTCCGTCTATCACAACGTGGTCGATCTGGTTGCGTGTTTTTCGATCGGGGGACAGCCATGTAGCCTGATGGATCTTCTTGTGCATAAACCTAGTGCTGGATATGACCATGTTTCGGGCACCGGCGAAGTCGATCAGCCTGAATCCATTTGGCGAAGTCTGATGGTGGAGACTGAACTTCCCGGCAGTGGGGCCAAATACACCCCCCTTACCCACCGTGGCGTTAAAGTCGCCAAGCACGACTTTGATATCATGACGGGGGCAGCGCTCGTATGCTTCTTCCAGGCGCTCGTAGAATGCATCCTTCTCCACGTCGTCCTTCTCTTCCGTCGGTGCATGAGCGCAGATAAACGATATGGTGAAAAATCGTACTTTTATGCAGATTGCAGCGAGACGTTCGTTCACGGGTGTGAACGACAGTACTCGGTGACGGAGTCTCTCTCCCACCACAAATCCCACGCCGAATCTGCGCTTGTCTTCATGCCCACTCCAGTAGATGTTGCAAGGTGTTTTGATCGTGTTTCCTCGCCCCGTCCATCGCATCTCTTGTATGGCGGTGATGTCAGCTTTTGCTGAGGACCTCAACCAGCCGGGCAGCGGCACCTTCCCCATTAAGGGACCGGATATTCCAGGTACATGCCCTTATCTCATAATCCTTATCCATCTAAAAAAGGGGTTCTCATATCCGAGGCTTTGTTGTTGAATTTCATTGGAACGTTGTTTTATGTTGTGGGTCCCAAACCCAACGCACAACCCGTTTCACGGGAGGTTGAATTCTATTACACGTTTGTATAGCGAGCGGCTTGATCAAAGACAGACGCCCTCTTGCAGCCGCACCACCTGGTGATCAAACGCTGCTGTTTGAACCCCCCATCAAGCCTTTAAACCGATAATGTCGGAGTGGCCTTACTAGGTTGTCGCCTCCTCACGTTAGCTCACCACCAAACGGGTGTTCGGTGGTTACCCAGAGGATACTTGGGCACAAAGCCCGGAAGTAGTGAGCTGCTTGAACCGCATGCAAAAGAATCGCTCAGGCCATTCCCAGGTGAATGGCGATCAGAAACTTTCCCCACTTGCGTGGACTTTTGCACACGGCCCCACCCTCCATGAGAAGGGAACTACTTTAACAAATATGTTTTAACATTACTTACAATACTCACATCGTATGTTTGAATGACTCAAAAGGTGAATACAGCTTAACCAAAAATTAGTAAATATTAGCTTTTATGAACTAGTCGTTCTTATTTCGAAAAAAAAAAACAATGTCGATATGAAGAGATATAAAACATGTATTTCACTAATACCAAAACTATCATCTTAATTATTCGAAGCTGGCTTCAAAGTAATACCGGAAAGTCCCTGAGTAGATCTGAGTAAGTTTAGCTGAATTACCTGAAAGCCAAGTTTTTTTGATTGATTCTGGATAAATGATTAAACTGGAATGAAAACATACTTCAGCGACAAACGAAGACTCTTATAACGCTCGCTCTATACATCCATCGGCTCTTTAAGCAAAGTGTCAAACCTACACATTTTGGCTAAGGTGTAGAGATTCATCATAATAAGCTTCAGTGGAGACCGCAGAACTACCGGGAGTGAAACACTGAATGTCATTCTGCATTTTGGAAAATGCATTTTTGTCCTTAATGATAGCCAGGCCTCGAAAAGATCGCTAGGCAGATTCTCGTGTAATTCTGAACTTGTACTGAGCTGCCACCGATTTTTGCAGAAGATAGCCCTGCAGAACAGACTACACCTCGTCTGGGACCCAGGACATGGTGATATAGAGGAAAACTGCATATTAAATGAACTTTCGGAGCAAGGTACGACCAAGCATATTCATCCGGATAAAGTATGGTATGTTTTATGCCACTAGTAAATAGAGGAACATGTGTAATAGCAAGATATCTCGTTGTTGTTGTTGTTAGCAGTGCTTCGCCCTGCCCAACGGGCTCGATCACTCTAAATTGTCATAAGGCTCTTCTAACGGAAGTCCGAGGAAACGCGCAGTTTCCACAGGGTTGGACCAGAGTGATGTAGGTGTTAGAAGAGTGGGTTCAACTGAACAGGAGAAGAGATGTATGGTATCATGAGGGGTCATACCACATGCAGGGCATGTATTTGGTATGTTGGGGTTCAGTCTGAGTTTAACCTATTACAATATCCAGAGCGAAGTTGTGCTAGTATGACTCTAGTCTCCCTCGGAAGTACACGCTCCTCTTCAGCCAATTCAGGTGGTTGAATATTAATAACGGGATTCACAGGCCGAGATCTGAGAGATCTGTATACCGACTCGGTGTGGAGGTCATTTAGAGCCCGTCTATGGTTCCGCAGATCAAACGGCAAAGAGATATGATGCCGGATCTCATCGTAATGCTTACGGAGATGTCTCCTTATGTCTCTGGGGGGCGGTGCTACATCCAAAAGATGTCGGTTTGGATGACGAGGCTTATGACAGTTCAGAATAAACTGTCTACTGAAGAGTTCCGCGTGCTCTTGAACATTGAGCAATTTTGCCTCTTGATGGAGGTGAGACTCAGATGACATAAGCAGGCATCCCGTAGCAGTTCTGATGGCGGTGTTTTGGCAGACTTGCAATTTCTCCAGTTGGTGTCAGAAAGATTGGGCGACCATATAGGGGCAGCATAGTCAATAACCGGCCGGCCAATAGCCTTATATGTAGCAAGCAATGTTTCTTTGTCTTTTCCCCAAGTACTGCCGGCTAGTGACTTGAGAATCTTATTGCGGCTCTGTACCTTTGAGGCTATTGCGGTAGCATGACCAGCGAAGGTGAGGCCGTTGTCAAATGTCACACCCAAGATTTTTGGGTGGTTGACAGTAGGTAGAAGTACTCCGTCTACGTGGACATTTAACTCTTGCCTCATCTGCGCATTCCATGTAATAAACAGGGTCGCCGTCGATTTAGTCGGAGATAGGGTCAGATTACGCTCGGTGAAGAAGCTGGAAAGGTCATGGAGGTAACTGTTGATTCTTATACAGAGTTCATCAATGGAGGGACCCTTTCCCGAGGCAATTATCGTGCAGTCGTCAGCGTAGGAAACAATGGAGACTCCCTCTGGTGGGGGGGAAAGTCTCGAAATATAGAAATTAAACAAAAGGGGAGAGAGAACCCCACCTTGCGGGACCCCTTGTTTTATTCTTCGTGGTCTAGATTTCTTGTTCCTGAATTTGACTGTTGCCTGTCTACCATTGAGGTAATTAGCGGTCCACCTCTTAAGGCCGGCAGGGAGCGGTGTCTCGTCCAGATCTCGAAGGAGTGTGGCGTGATTGACCGTGTCAAATGCATTTGACAGGTCAAGTGCCACGAGAACCGTCCTATGGTTTGGTGGATGTTGATTCAAACCGTTATTAATCTGCGTTGTAATGGCGTTCAAAGCGGATGTCGTGCTGTGATTTTTGCGGAAACCATGTTGATGATCGGCCAATTTTAGATTTGTAACGAAGTAAGGAAGCAGAATGGACTCTAGTAATTTCATTACCGGCGAAAGGAGGGATACCGGGCCATAAGACTCTCCTAGGTTCGCCGGCTTCCCTGGTTTTAGTAGGGGAACTAAAATCGCTTGTTTCCATATCTCAGGTATAACGAAGGTAGTTAGAGAGAGAGAAAAAAGAAAGCCGCTAAATAACTCTGTCCTTCGTGGCCAAGGTGTTTGATCATCTTCATGGCGATTCCGTCGGGTCCGATGGATTTTGAGAGTTTGGCCTTCATTATGGCTTCCTTAACCTCTGCGACTGAGACGGCAATGGGCGCAGTAGAGTGTTTGTGTTTGCGCGCACGTCGGAAGGCTCTTCTCTTCGTCGTATCCGCAGGTGGATGTATTATAAACAGCCGGCAAAAGGAGCTCGCGCATTTCCTGGCGGCCGATTTGACGCTGTCGCCGAAAGCAATGGCGACCTTGTGTTTGTGTTTGGTCGGATTGGATAGGGCCTTGACAGTCGACCATAATTTGCCGACTCCGGCGGAGAGGTTGCATGTCTCAAGGTGTTGTTTCCACTTGGTCAGCTTGTATTCGTTGACAATCCTACGAATTTCCGCATTGAGATCTTTTATTCTGGGATCTGCGGGATTGATGAGTCTCACTTGGCCACGTTCTCTTGCCATCGCCGCAGCTTCTGCCGGGAAATTCGGACGAATTGTTGGTATTCTGCCGGCAGGAATAAAGCGGTATGAGGCTGAATCAATGATCTTGCGAAACTCTCTTTCGCCTTTGCGTACGTCCGTAGGAGTGGGTAGGGCAGCGAAGGAGCGCTCTGTATATTCAGTAAAGCGGTCCCAGTCCGCTTTGGTGAAGTTGATGTATGTTATTTTATCAGTCGTTATGAAGTTGGTTGGTCGTTCAACAGAGAGTAAGATGGGTAGGTGGTCTGAAGCTAATGTAAGCATCGGTCGCCAGATGACAAACTTAATAAGGCCCGCGCTCGTTATGGAGATGTCTGGCGAACTGTGACAGTTACCTGCCACCCTGGTGGGGGCATCTCCATTGACTGTACAGAATGCTGAGTTATCTATTTGGTCTGCAATTGCGTGTCCTCTGCTGTCTGCTGGCAAGTTGGAGTGCCAGAGATCGTGATGCGCGTTGAAGTCGCCTAGGATTAGACGGTTATCGCCCCTTAGCAACGCACTAATGTCGGGATGATAATCTCTAGGACAACACGTGACAGGAGGAATATAGATGTTTATGATTTGCAGGTCGGCGTCTCCTGACCGGACTGCTATGCCTTGGCATTCTAAGGTAGAGTCCCCGGGGTCGACGCCAGGGGAAAACAGATTATATTGTACAGGGTGATGTGTAATGAACGCAAGGCCACCCCCAAGACCGCTGGGACGGTCTTTTCGATGTACATTATACCCATCACAAGTTCGTAAGTCCGATCTCGTGTTCAGTTTTGTCTCTTGTATCGCGGCGATTTTGATGTTGTGCGTCTTCATAAAGTCAGTTATCTCCGCGATCTTTCCAACTAATCCGTTACAGCTGCAAAATTTTGAAGTGTGTAGGAGGGGAGACAGGGGACATAATAGACGTGAGGGACGGATGCGTTTGCCTAGGTGGAGCTAGGCTAAGGCCTAAACTATGTCGCAGTCTAGAGTTGACAGCGCCATGGAAGGCGGCTGTGTACTGCAACAGGGGGCTATGAACGAATCCGTCCAAAGGTTACCTTTTGCAAGCCCAGAGCACATAAGGGTGTGACACAGGCCAAGGCAATTGTTGCACTTGACCGATGTCGCAGGCGTATATAATCTTTGCCGACAAACGGTGCACGTAGTGAAAGGTACTAGGAGGTGGTGTTCCTGACCCACGTGCAGGCTGGAAGCAGGGGGGCATTAGGGGCAGAGACAGAGGGGACTGACGCTCGGCGATGCTCATATCTGACCTATTCCGGAGGGGATAGGAGTGTTGAGTGGGTGAGGCAGGGATGACAGCGGTGCTGCCAGTCGTATAGACTGAGCCACTATTGTGACTATTGGAAGTAGGTAGAAGCGGTAAGGGAGTGCCAGAGCGGCGACTACCGCGGGACGTCCTTGGACGTGTACAGCAAGGTGCCTCAAAAGTACTAAATAAAGTACGGGGTCTGTGGATGGCAGGGTTAAGCCCTGAACATCCAGATTTATGTAACCATCTCTTACACTTGGCGCATTGTACCGAATACGACCGTTTAATATAAATTTTCTTCCAGCAAACGCAGCAGATCCAGTCTCTTGGTCCAGGATTGGGTTCGACCCCAGCCCGTAACAAGAGACAATGGAGCAACCCAGCTGCCAGGGCTTACTCCGAGGATGACAATTTAAGGGTGGGACGGGACAGATTGGACATGGTTACACTGAAATAACAGCCCTTGGCCGGGGGAAAAAACCCGGGTCATTCCGGTGCGATAGAACCGGCTGTTGTGGGAATATCTACTAATATGTACCACCTCAAAAGGGAGGACACATCTACTGTAGTTGCGTCATTACGGGGCAGTTTTTTATTGGAGCTGTATGCAAGATGAAACTGTAATTAAGGTGCTTTAGTACACCTTTTTTAGATGAGTTTGGTCAGCTGACAAAAATTGGCTACTCGGATCTAATGTGGGTTATTGGACTCTCCGGTTGGTTCAAGTAAGGGGTTTTTACTGGTTGTTATGGTACCACAAGGGGCCTTCTCCTACCTTCCTACCTAAGCCTAGCAACGGACTTAACGACTCCTAGATTACTGTGATATTTGTGCTCGATTACAAAGCGAGTTAAAAACCCAATTTGGCTACCCTAAATTCGTTTCGGTTGTATTGTATTTTCGCTCCTATTCGACATACGAGTAGAAGGAAACGTTCACTTTTGTTTGTTTTCGTACTCTGATCCGAAACAAAAACTCTTCGAATTTGTGTATATTTGCCAGGAGGGAATACAATTAACACGAAAACACTCATACATTTTAGTCATTTTAAGAAATAATTAAATTAAATCCGATTATCGAATCACTGATGCTCTTTTCACTTAATATTTATCAGACATGATTAAATTGTGTCATTCCAACAAATTCCCAGAATATATGCTTGGAATTAAAATTTTTAACAGGATTTTTTTTTCAGCCCGGAACTGGAAGCACTTGATAATTCTTTAAAATAAATGAATTATATAGGTAATGAGACTTATAACCCTATTCCCATTTTGTTGTACCAATCAATTGTTTTAGTTAAATAGACATAATTTTGTCACTCGACATTGTTATAGGTCATATAGGAAACAGGTGAAAAGCTGTAAAAGAAAAAATGGGAAAAAAAGCTTCCAAAATTTTATTTATTTATAAAAAAATATTATCAGAAATAAATTGTTAAACGGGAATGTAAGTTTAGTAAATTTTTTTTATGCCGACAAACTGACGGAGAAGGACTTTCTAACAAACTTCAGCCTGCTACAGCAGTGCTCACGAAAATCGCCGCGTGGTGTTGCAAACACAGTAGCGCCACATGCGCCCCAATAGTTCAATGAACGGGCAGCGCCGAAGCTAATCTGGGCCCTCACTCTGTAGTTATATTCGAAACAAAACTTGTTCGCTTTCGAGTGATTCGTACTCTTTAAGAAATTTTCGAGTAGCACGCATTCGTTGTTCGAGTTCCATTCTGTTCCCTTCGGATTTGATTTATCCCCCTTTCTATTGTAGAAAATTTGGTACTCACTACTTCGAAACACATATGCCACAATGGTCGAAAGTAAGAAAGTTCTATTCGACAACAATTTATCAAACGGAAATCCACAAAAATGTATTTTCTTGTAATTATAATGAAACAGTAGTATTTTTTTCCATCAAGAAGTAATTTTTATAGCAGAAAGAGTTAAGCAAGCATTGTTGACTGAAAATAATTAAAGAATTATAGGTAAAAATTTGGAAAAATTTAACCAAAGAAATTTTTGGGATTAGAATATTTAAAAAAATAAAATTTTATTTAATAAAAAGAAAATAAGAAAATAAAAGTTACTTGTACAAGGACTTACGTTCGAACCAGCAACCACACGCGCGGTAGTAGAGGTTCTCATCACCTACGCTATCGCGACATGTAAAACCGCGCTGCCTAATACCGCACTTGAGACTTATGCAAAGTGTTTTTGTATTTTGCTTTGCACTTGAAATTTGTGAAAAAGTGATGCCTACTATTATGGAATATTTTCTAAAGTGAATTCTAACGAACTACAGAGTGCCTATATGTATTAGAATCGCTTTTTGCTTTCGAGTAGAACAGCCTTTCGAATAGAACTACAGAGTAAGGGCACTGAATACATATGTACATATCGTCGGTGACACTGTAAAACTGCGTAAAGCACAAATGCAAAACCGCGTAAACTATATTTGTGTCAAAAACTTTTATAGGCCCCTGCCACCAAGATCTGTTCATTTATTCTCAAGCAAACTACATTTTGCTTTGGAAAATAATTAAAAGAATTGATCTTGTTGAGAACTTTTTCCATAAAGTCATTTTTCGTCTTTAAATTAAGCAATTTGTCGTTGAAAAACAGCCAAACTGGGATATCACTAGCGGTTTTGCAGTGTCATCGGCGGTATATATGTCCCTTCTGTTCAATTTGGGAATGGCTGATCGTATATATTTAATTAAGGTAGGAACAAAGACTTATCGATACTACTGCCCTTCAAATAATTGGATTTATTAGAACCTCATTTGCTTCTCAGACATCAAGAGCAGCTGGTTCGGCAGTTTCAATTCCATGTTATCTAATATGCCCCCTTTATTCCTTCTGAAATCTTAGAAGATTGTACCTCATTGTATGACGGCCACAGACTTCTAAACACTCTACAAGATTTCAAACCATTCAACCTATTATAAGTGCAGATCTCAGATTGAAATACCCTGCTGAGTGGGTAGGAAGCATAGATAAGGGCATGGTGGTAGTGTTGGAAATGTTCCGCCACCCATTCCACCGGTGATGGTGGTGCTGAAGAGCACACTGAGCATCGCGGAACATCTTCTAGAGTTGTCGAAATAGGCTGTATATCGCACAGAGCCAGTGCAGTGGTTGGATGACACCGCCCTTCCACATATTTGTTGTGGGCTTATCAGCTACAAGCTTTGCGATTACAATTTTCGAAATGCGGATTTCCTTTAGGATTTAAGGGCATTATTTTCATCCTGTGTATCAAGTCTCTAGTACCAGAGTGCATGAATTGTAGACTGGTTCCGAAATGGCAATCCGTTTCGAATATTAATAAGATACTCTCAGGTAATATCACTTTCAGGCACTAACCCAAATGGCATGTTAACAATTCATATAACCAGATATTTGGACCTCGACGTGATCCATTTCGTCTTGATTTTTTTGATCAAGAATTAATCATTTGTTCGAAATGCACTATATTTGTTAGCAATATGCCCGCATATGGCTAAAAGTAAATATTCTGCAATGAGAAAATTATTGAATTCATAATTTCATTGTTCTTGTTTTAGTAAAATGCATTGACATCGCGCTCTATAAGGGAATTTTGCCTAGTTGGCAACACTTCAGCGCGCACAAACAAATAAAGCTTATACTGAGCACTGAGTTGTGTTCGATTATATTTTTCAAAAATATGTTGTCAACAATGTGTTGCAAAATTTAGTATCATCATAGTTGTCGTCAGCATATGAAAAAATATTGTGTTTCTATGGAGATTGCAATCCAATAAATTAGCAGCTCCATCACCACAAACCCAATTTCAAATTTGAAATTATTTCCGGCAAAAAAGAGAAGAGTAAGTGAACTACCAACAAAATAGTATTATTGAAGCGCAAACATGTAACAAGCAATTTTAATTAGTAGTTTCACTGTAGGAAAAATTTCTAGTTCTGGCCTAGTGTGGCGCTAGTATATGCGGAGGCACTACTGGTTAACCAGCCGACAATCTTTTTTATATGCAATTAAATGGCGAATTAAACATGGCTATCGAGTAGGCATATCTCCATTTACTTTTCTATACTTCCGAAATAATTCAATATTACATAATATTTACCAGAGTTAGGCGATTTCGTTCAATTAATGATCAAATGAGATAGTCAACTTCGTTCAGTCGCACGGCCGTTCAATCAAAATTTTTCTTTTGAATCCGTTTGTATATCCATGAACATAGGAAACAAAAGTTAAACCTTGGACACCATCTGTGGAGAACTCGGCTAGGAATCATGAAAAAAAAAAATGTGTGTTAATAAGAGCCAATGTAAATTTTGGGAGTGCAAATTTATTTTGAAAAACTTAAGCTTTTTTTCCACCCAATATAAGATTTGGTTGGTAAATAAAATTTTAGCTTGCCTTTGATTATTATTGCTTGTTTCAACAAGAGAACTGGACTATTTACATTAGCGCCCAACATTGTCGTTCACTGAGCCAGGTTGAAAAAATTTTAAAGAAGTAGTTCGTTCCTTCAGCGAACTAAGTCTTTCAATTCAACCAGTTCGTTCGCTAACTACACAATTTCACGGTTAAGATCTAGCTCATTTATTCGTACTATTTCGTTGGTTTCGAACGAGATCAAAATTCCACATATTGACTCTAGCATGATTTCACCCAGTATATTACTGAAACAGTCTTTAAACAGTAATATTGGAAATAGTGCGTTCTGACTAAATATATGTATTTTACTTAGAATTATATGTATTTTACTTAGAACATTCTGGACGTTTCACTTGCTTTCAGTTTAGTTATTATTTAATAAATTTTTAATAATAAATTTTTGATTTTTTAGTGATATGTGATGGACAAAATTGGAAAATAATTATGCAAAATCATAAACAATTTGGCTTCAAAAGACAATTAGTTAAACATGCAACCGGTACGAGTAATAATCATTATTTATTTAGTACAATTTTTTAATCTTCACTTTTTAAAGACATTGGTTGTGGAGTATTTAACAAAAATAATAAAAATTAAATTAAAACAATTAGGGTGCTTACGGTCTCATATTATCTGTCCTGTTAATTTAACCAGCTGATAAAATATTGACAAGTTACCAGGCAAAGTTTTTGCTTTTGTTTCGGCTGCAAACCGAAAATACAGCTTCTAGATAAAATTTCCGGGCTTGTTCCTGTGTCTAAACAGCTAAGATTCATTGTGAATGAACAAAAAGTAAAGGTAAGTTTTTCTGCACTTTGTTATACATTTAAATAATTTACATATATAAAAATAAATCGAGGTTTTATTCGTCACGCTAAAACTTGAAAACGATGATATTGAATACTTCCCCAAATGAAATTAATAAATAAATAAAATAATAAAATACTTATTTTTTAAGGCTGAATATCACTTACGGAGTTCAAGCTAGGGACTTGGAAATTGGTATGGAGATATACGATATCAACACCATACTCACGTAAAACAGAGTTACCGGAAAAGGAATGCCATCTGACCATCCTGAAGTTCATTTGACGAGTTCTGAAGTGCAGCTAGATTGAGAATCGTGAGCGCCAGTTAGAAAATATCAACCAAACTTACAACCAGCACGAACGATTAAGAAGGATCACATGGTATGATTATTTATCAATATTGACAATTTATCAAGGACACATAATGGTGGGTGTGGGGAGCTTCAATCTCTACATAAAGAAAACTGTGAACAATCCCTAATTTTTTATTTAAAAAAAATATGGGTGTAGTCGAGCATAAATAAATCTACTTTGGGCAGAACGAAGCTTGCTCAATCAACTAGTATGTTAATGAGTATTTGCTGATTAAATTCGCAAGTGCAGGGGGGTTCACAGTTTCGCTATGGTAATGTGGCAAAATTAAAACACTTTAATTTTTACAGGGGACTGTGAGTACCCTAAATATATATTTAAATCAGTTCAACCTATAATTAATACAGTTTATAATCATTATTCTTTTAATCGTTTATCCTTATCGATACTAATTGTGGAAAATAAAATATGACAACTCACCTTGCTGCAATAAATGTTTTTTGTTACATAAGTTTGTAAAAATTATTATTTTAAAATACAGCTAAGTGATGGTTATTCAACTACTGTCCTTGAACTAGTCATTTTAGGTCTAGTAATTCTGAACCAGAATATTATCTCACTAAGTTCACTGAAGGGTTATTAAACTGAATGGATGGAAAAACAAGTTTGTGTGTGGTTTCAAGTATGGATTTATGTACAATTTCAAACAGATTTTGGTGATTTATTTGTGTAGACGAACATTTAATTAACTTTTTAAACATTTTCAAAAAACAAAGTGCAAGTCAAAGGAAATTACTACTAGATAATTTGTGCGGATGTCAAACATCATTAAGCACAGAGAGTACTTAAATTATGAAGGTAACACTTCGTCTCATTGCTACATACTTATACATACAGGAGTGGTCTTCTAATTCAATCCTATATTGCCTAGACCATGTATCAATGTATACCTACAGAGTTTTTTTGAACTCTTTAATATTTTTCATAGTTTCAAAACCAGACTTGATTTTTGCACATTTTGTGGCAACAGTTCAATCGAAAAATGGTAATTGCAATAACAAAGGAGCGAAAGGTAAAATCGAACAACCTGAAATAATGATGAAATGCTTTTTGTGTTTCGAATTCCGTGAAAAATCCCCGATGACACAATGATATGCCAACACGCCAACAGACGCATTCATCTTGCATACGATGGGCAAGCAGGGAGAAAAACAAACAAAATAACTTTCATACAGGGTGGCTAATCAAAGCCGCTACCAAAAAAAAATTAAATAACTTTTTTTCTATTTAATGAATCTGGATAATTTTTTTTTTATTTTGAAGATTGACTTTTACATTTAACAAAAATGGATAACTGGGACACTGAAACAAGAATTTGGATTGTCCGCCGCTATCACGCACTGGAGTCCGTAGTTTCGGTTCAAAGAGAGTGTAGGCGCACGTTTGGCGGCAATCCTCCGAGCAGATGGACCATAATAAGACTTGTAAACAATTTTGCCGAGCATGGGACAGTCAACAGAAGACCTTACCATCGAAACCCTTCAGTTCGAACGGAGGAAACAATCGCTGCTGTAGCTGCTGCCATACAAAACAATCCACGTGTTTCGACAAGAAGCTTATCTGCTCAAATGGGTGTAAGCAGACAGTCATTACAGTCAATTATGCACAAAGATTTGGACTTATTCCCATATAAAATTCAAATGGCCAACAAACTGAACGCTGCAGACTTGCCGATTCGCTTGGAATTTTGCCAGAAGATGCTTCAAATGGTGGAAGAGGATGGAAACATGTTGAACTGTCTTTTCATGTCTGACGAGGCCCATTTCGATTTAAACGGCAACATAAACAAACAAAATTGTCGAATATGGAGTGCTTCCAACCCACAGATACTCCATGAGACGGAATTACATCCACGTCGTGTCACAGTGTGGTGTGCAGTTTCATCACGCTGCATTGTCGGGCCCTACTTCTTCGAAGAAAACGGTCACACCGTTACGGTTACTGGAGACCGTTACTTGAGCATGTTGAGAGAGTTTTTCTATCCAGAATTACGCCGAATGAGAATTTCTTTCAACTCTGTGTGGTTTCAGCAAGATTGTGCAGCTCCTCATATAGCCCAACCTGTTATGACAGAATTGCGACGAAAATTTCCCAATAAGCTGATATCCAGAAACTCCACATTCCGTTGGCCACCCAGGTCGCCTGACCTTACTGCACCTGACTTTTTCTTGTGGGGTTATTGCAAACAGGAAGTCTTCAAAGCAAAACCAACAAATTTGAATGAACTAAGGCAATCCATTCGAGAAACAATTGCGGCTATTCCTGTCTCAACTCTCCAAGCAGTAATGAACAACTTTTTGGTAAGATGCCGCACATGCATCGACGAGCAGGGGGGGCATTTAAATTCCATTATTTTTTAAAACTAATTAAGCTATGTTTAATAAAAGTTAATGAGCTTTAACATGAATAAAAGAAAAATGAATTCCATACACTGAAAAAAAAATTATTTGGGTTTCTTAATGTAGCAAAATTCATCAGCCACCCTGTATAAATGAACAATGAAATTTATGAAAGTGTTATGTCCCATTTTTTGATTTTTTATGTTTGTAAATGAATACACATATTTTGTTTATGCATATCAAGATATTTGACAACTCTCTTCATATAAAAGCATCCATACATGTAAGATAGGCTAAATTATCTTTTACAAAATCTGAATTCATGGAAAGCTTTAATTTCCTTTCTTTTACTTTCCCAATGTTTTCTTCGGAGCGTTTCCTTTACTTTTCATGCCTTTGCTAAAGTTTTCGTTTTTTCAATTTAATACTATACCGAGACGGCCATGGTTCAAGTATCGGGACAGCTGCCTTCGAAAGTGGTTTGAAAATGTTTTTCGATTTCCTTAAAATTTAAATTTTATTACATAATATCTTTTGCTTCGCAAGTCGTCATTACCCCTCCGTGGGACACTATTTATGTTATGTTACGTCATGTCATGCCATGTCATGTTATGTTATGCTATGTTACGTTATGTTATGTTACATTATATTATGTTATGTTATGTTATGTTATGTTACGTTATATTATGGGATGTTATCTTATGTTATGTCATGTCATGTCATGTCTTGTTAAGTTATGTTATGTTATATTTGTTACGATATGTTATGTTATAGTTGTTATACTATGTTATGTTATTTTATGTCATAGTATGTTATCTTATGTTATGTTATGGCAGGGTACGTTATGTTATGTTATGTCAAGCATGTGTATGCTTTGATTTCCCATGCTATACGAAATAACATTTTTCAGCGTTGTTTTATTCATTTTTTCGTGTTTCATTGTGCAATGTAATGTGTTATGCAATGCTATGCTACTTCACATTATGGTGTTGTCTAATGAATTTGGATATTTTAAAATCTTCCTAAACATAGGGGATTAGTACGTTTTTTCAGACATACTTGTAGGTTTTCCGCTTCTAATTTATGCTAGTTTTCGGGTGCTGTAAACAATTCTGGTTATTTGTCAATTCAATCTATATTATCAATGAAATATCTTCTAAGTCATTAAAAGAAAGATATCATGATTCCCGCGCATATCATGTCTATGCCCTTTCGTAATATGAAACCCGAATCTGATTAAAGTATCACATGATATCTGTTCTTGAACAGAAAGTGCGTGAGATACCATATCTTTTACTGTTCTTAGGTTATTATGGAAAGTATTTAGGCTTTTTGTCGAAATCGAAACAGAGTTATGCGGAACTATGTCCTTGTAATGCCACTCATCATAAGAGTACAGAAGGTAATTAATTATATTTGGGGCAGCCGTTACTCAAAATCACCTGATTTAATTCAGCTAAAGAACTGAGTAGCCCGACGTTTTAATAATTTTATATCTAAACTGATATTAAAATCAAAAGCTGGGTATATAATTGGTATGTCCTACTTGGTTTTCGTTTGGCTGTATGCTCTGTGTATTCATTAAGTCAGTTGATTATGGTCTACCCTTACTTCTTTACACCTTAAACGTTCCCCGTACTAACTCTACTCTTACTTGAGTGCATTGTTTTTGTAGCCTTGAAAATTGCCAACATTATGTCGCCTGCACTGGCAACTGCCAATCTGCCGTGCTAACTTTGTTAGCCACATTTCTTCTCATTTTATAGGTTTTTTTTGTAACTGTCTGTTTGCGGTAACAGCATAACGAACCACAATCGAACTGCATTTATTATTTTTGTATCAGTTTCAATCGTTCGGTATGATCATCTTATTCAATTGTCAGCGCCGATCTGCAATGTCTGTCAATGCATGGCTCTTGGCGTTGTCGGCTTATTAATACAGCTGCCTTTTCGATTTTGTATTGTTTTGATAACTTTTTGTATTCTGCTTTGAGTATATTCGCAGACGTAAGGCATAATTAAAGCAAGTAAATGTATCATTGATTGCTCATCCAACTTATGTTACCTTTAGAAGACGATGGAGAATGGGTTCAGGCATCGTTTTCGAATATGTGGCGATATTCGTTGCCTTCTTTTAGTGCTCAAACTGGCTTTTGCTGTTATAATTAATTTTTTTTTCTTCGAACAACCTCGCCGTTGAAAAGATAATCCAATTTGGTTGAATGTTCCACTTTTTGTTGTGCCGGTCAAATTTATCTTTCATATATGCAGGAATTTGAGATACTCATCCGTCTGCTGTTTCGGTTCTATAGCAATAAGTATGTGCTTGTGGTTAATTATTCGAACGCTTTTTTCTTGACATACTTTTCGGTACAGATGTCATGCAGCTTGGCATTTGTTTTATTGATTGCATAGTCCGCCCTTCTCTGCTATCAAAGCTTAGAGCAGATAGCAATACCTACTTGGTCGAGTATCTTTATTCGTTCGAATTAGACAATCTAACCTGGTAAGCTTCAATAGCTTCAGAGCCCCTTTTGACCTCTCACTTCTTAATCCCCTTCCTCCCCATCTCGTGCGGTGAGTGCCTGCAAAACAAAATTTCACACCGTTTTACATAATAAGTCTTTAAGCTTTTTCGATACTTGCCACTGACTCATCGTACACGTCCTGCTGTTTAGTATGCAAGCATGGTTCCTGACAACATCTAATAAGACAACGCTGGAAGCAGAGAGAAAGATACTTTCAAATATTTATGCGGCGATTTCCGCAAAATATTTCATGTGGTAGCAATAATTGGTGGCAAGGGGGGTCCCTTCTATTCTCTGCTGTCGACTTTTAGTGACATAACATTTCCTAGTCAGTGAAGAGGAAGGGCTGAACTTCGCTCGGTGATCCCATATATTCTTAAGGTTATTACAGCTTATCGTTAAATTTCGATACTGTCCATGATTCCGAGCCACACATCTGAAACCCTCCGTCATCTATGGATAGCCTGTTGAATTTCTTCACGCATTTCCATTTGGTTTTGTGCTTTATTAATAGACGTCTCTCGCACTTATTCGATGTAGGAAGCCGGATTCCTTTCCGAAGTGAAACAACATTTTTCATGGCAAGATATGTTCTTGAGCGTTTGATAGACGCCTATAGTACCGTCAGAGGCAAGACGTAGTGAGTGAGAACTTGGCTCGGTGTTCGAATATTGTTCTCAGATAGCAGGCACTAGATCAGGGTGGAGATGTTATAAGGTTGGCTGTCACAAGATGATGCTCCTATTTTTTTTTTGTTTTTTTTTTTTCATGTAATTTTCTAAAGTAATTCATTATTACTCCTTAATTTCTATATTCAACTACCAAACAAGAAATTCATTCTCCAACCTAAATTAGCAGTAGACAAGGCCAACTCCTACGTTTATATCTTAATTTAATAATCATTTCACAAATTCAAACGAAGTTGGAAAACATAGTCGGCGCATTCGCCGATATTTCGAAAATTACCAAAATTAAGGCAATTATCTGAGCTCAAACTTGTTCAAATTACAAACTGTGGAAATGCTACAAACTTTTATTACCAAATCTATATATATACATACATATGTACGCCGCACTTGTAAAAAGGGCGAGTTTATTTAACGATTTAAGGGTTTGATTGTGTGATGAAGGAAATTAGAGGCATGGGCAATACTTGCCTTAACAGTTTTAGTGGCATATGTCGGTCTCGCTTCAAATGGTGTCCATTGCCAACGTAGACATAAACGTCTGTAGGGCCGTAGCAATTTAAATTCCGCAATTAAAAGCGCCAAAATATCTCATTTCGTTTGCTACCAATTTCATATGAAATTTTTATCATCGACACAATCAGCGAATCCTCGCACACACGTACACATGGCCAGCACGCCATCGGTTAATCATGTGAACCCTGCATTGAACAGCAAGCTAGCAGGAAAGTATACTCGTTTACAACTAGAATTTGTTAAGTGCGATTATACTAGTCTCAAAAAGGAAAGTTTTGCGAATATTTGTGCGTTTGTCTGTCTGTATGGTTGGGCGAATATCACTCTACAGCTACTACATAGAAGTGAATAGCAATTTCGTCGTTGCATTACTAGACATCTAACTTAAAATTTAAGATATCACTTATTCCGACAACTCGGCCGCTTTCCGAACAATCGAATTATTGGGTAGGGTGACCCAATATGTGTTAGTACAGTGAGTGTTGCAGTAAGCGATGTGAATAATATTTCAACTGGTTTCGGAGAAAGATTCATTAAAATTGGACTCAGTCTATTATAAGTTACCTTTTTATACCTAGTAGTGCTACGCACACTCATCTCCGAGCGCTTTTCAAAATTGGCGATAGCCACGGATGGTAGCCACGCCCACTTTTTATACATAGAATATTTTCGAAAAGACAAAAAAAGTGATTACTCAGTACATAATACACCTATAAGGATAAACTTTGGTGTATATATTAAGACTGAGGTATGAAATAAGATTTTTATGCAATTTTTGAAAATGGGAGTGGCACCGCCCACTTTTGATTAAGTCAAATTTAGAAATGTTATTAATTCAAATTTAGAAATGTTATTAATCATAAATCAAACACCGTTCAAGATATCGAAAGAAAATTCCCCGTAAAGGAGCAAAAGGTATCTGTCCTTTTGGGCATGAAATCGACCAATTAGGCTCTTCATAGGACTTGCTCAAACAAAAGAGATCACTTCAACCCATACAAAGATATCACAACTGGCATTGGTCGCATGCTCCTTTGCGACTCCTCCCGGAGGGAGGGAAAATATTTTAATATGTATGTCTGTCTGTACATAGAATAAAACAGTTCGGGTTGAAAGTCGATAACTTTCATATTGTTGTTATGGCTTTAGTTGTTGCCATGAATTTGGACGGTTGGTTTGTCGTTTTTCGACCGCAACCCTAATTCTGTCTTTGCTTTTAAGTTGGTTGTGATTGTTGTTGTAAGTCTGTTAGTCTGCCTACCTGCAAACTTTCTGGTTGTCTGCTACCTTCTAACCAAGTTGCTGTTGAGTGGCGCACGCAAAGAAGCAATCTGTGGCACCACATCAGCACCACAAGAGCATTCACGCTTTTATAAGCTACTTTGCACTCTGTAATTGTTGTTTTCATTTTATTTTGTTGCTGTTTTTTATACCTGTAGTGCTACGCACACAAGGTATATTAACTTTAGTCGCGTAACGGTGGTATGTGACGGCATAAACTGATCGAGATAGATATTGCCTTATATATATAAAAATGTTCAGGACGAAAAAAGAAATTGACTAAGCCATGTCCGTCCGTCCGTCCATCTGTTAACACGATAACTTGAGTACATTTTGAGATATCTTAATGAAATTTGGTACGCAGGTTCCTTGGCACTCATCTCCGAGCGTTATTCAAAATGGACGAAATCGGATGGTAGCCACGCCCACTTTTTATATATAGAATAAATTAGAAAATACAAAAAAAGTGATTATTCAGTACATAATACACTTATAAGGATAAAATTTTGTGCGTACATTAATGTTAAGGCAGAAACTAAATTTTTGAAAAGGGGAGTGGCACCGCCCACTTTTGATTAAGTCGAATTTAGAAAGAATATTAACCATATATCAAAAACTGTTTAAGGTATCCAAACGAAATTTAGCACACATATTTATATTAATACATGGTATGTCCGGAAAAAAAATGGGTCAAACCGGTTAAGAACCATGCCCACTTTAATACGAAATATTTTGAAAAGGATCATAGATATATTTAATAGGCAATAACTTTGCGTACAAAAGCTTTATATCATTTCTATTTCACTTTCAAAGTGTACGTGAACGACGAAAGCCGAAAAATTAAAATTTTCCGGCAAAAATTGATTTACTGAAAATATATTTGGCGAAATTACTGAATATATAAAGGTAACTATTTTTTGTAAAAACTAGCGAAAGCGGAACACGGCCATGCCCAGTTTTTTAACAAAGTTCTAAAAAGTTGGTTTGTAAAATGTAAAACGCGATATTTCTATAACTATGCAACCTATATGAATAAGATATTGCACACATAATAAACTTTTGTGACAAAACTCGACCGCAAAAAGAATGTTGGGGATTTCGAGGAAGGAGGCGAAGCACCGCCCATTTTTCAGCATAAAAATTCTGCTATTTACAATGGCAATTGCTTGTAGTTTGAATTAGATATTTCAATTAAGATTGTTCAGCTGCTTCTCAGTAGTATTTAGTATACTCCTGCCAAAAATTTGGCAAATCGGATAACACACAAATAAAATATCCGGGCAAGTAGTTAATACCCCATTGCAATAGCAAAGTTTTATATCTTTTTTGATTTTAATGAACATGAAATGTTTGTAAGTATTGAAGAAGAAGAGATGAGCTGAGTCGATTTAGCAATGTCCGTCCCTCCGTCCGTCTGTCTATTTGAACGGAAATTTTTCAAACATAAGATGTGCATTAGAGCGTATCACCAAAAAAAGTCGGCCGTACCTCCCCTCATATCAAGTGTTTTTGAAAAACATTAAAAAAAAAAAATTTTTTTTTTCTGGCAACCCTAGATGTCGCCCAGTTAAATTTTTTTCATATCTTTGGCATTTTTTGTCGGATTTTAAAGTGTGACACATCAATTTTTTTGTTTCAAATCCGAGGTTTTTCTCAAGAAAGCTCATTGATCTCAGGCGGTCCGTTGTAGTACCTACCCACCATATCTCAGTTGCTATCACCCTAATGTACCAATCTAATAACAGCAAATTAAGACCTGGCGGCCGCCGTGGTGTGAAGGTAGTGTTGCCGGCCTACCACACCGAAGGTCCATGGTTCGAGCCCTGGTACAGGTAACATCAAAAGTGATTTGAAAAAAGTTTTTCAAAACGGGGTCGCCCCTCGGCAGTGGTTTGGCAAACTCTCCGAGTGTATTTCTGCCATGACAGGCTTCTCAGCAAAAAATTCGTCTCCTTTGTAGATGCCGTTCGGAGTCGGCAAAAAACTGTAGGTCCCACCAATTTGTAGGGAAAATTCAAATCGGCACACCACAAATTGGAAGAGAAGCTTGGCGCAAAAATCCCTTAGGAGGTTTATGATGATATACCTGTTGTATATCGCGCCATAGAGAGAGAGAGAGAAAGACCGTAAAAAATCATAAATCTTTTGCGAAAAAAGTATTTCGATTCAATCAGTAGAACCAGAAATATAACACAATTTATTTTTAGTCTAAAGCCATACAAGAAAAAGTAAATTTTATTTATTTTCCTCGCTCGCGAAACAGTTAGTGAATTGTTTGTTTTGTAACGGAAATTTTAGTCCATAAAATTTTGTCGGGATTCAAGCTTGCTGTATTTCTGCCGGCTCTCGAGCTTAGATAAAATGTGGCCCATGCGTTGTTCATCGGTGACCGCCATTGCAGATTCCTGAACTGTATGAACAAATCGCCCGGTATTTTGGGAATGACAAGGATATGCTGTGAAAAAGATCAGTGAAAATGCCGATAAAAGAGAAGCAAAGAAAAATTAATGGTTTACGTTGTGCATACCTGGTAGTTCAATTATTTCATTGGAATATTGTAATGCTTCGAGGTGATCTTTCGCGAAGAACTGCAAGCATGGTGGTTCAGCCGGTTCGAATCTATCCCAATCTGTTACATTAAAATATTTGTCACTCTCGAAATTTATAAAATTATCCTCTTTCGGACCAAACATTTGACGAACACATCCATTAGCTTCTCTGCGGGCTGCCAAGATCCTTGTGTATCTATCTGAACGTACGAATGGACTTGTATCGGTTATCATCGATATCAAAATATTTTCTGGGTGCAGAAAGTACGAGTTATTTTTTTTGACCGGACGGCAAAAATTTTGAATGTCTTGTGGCAATTGGCGAATCCATGTGATGTATTTGAAAACGTGACGACACCCGCGAATTATAAGTGGTTGGTTTTTAACCATAAACCAGAAAGGAGCATAAACTTTTACAATAAAGTCAGCAAGTGTTTTTAGTGTTATTGAGGGTTGCTCGTTATATGTATAATAGCGAAGAATTCGAGACGCTGTTGTCAGCCAAGTAGATAAACAATAGTCCAGTTAATTTATAAAAAAACAGTCTTCATAAAGCAAAATGTATAAAGAAAATAAGGCATCTAATGTATGGCTTTCAACTCAAAACAAAATTTGGCTTATTTCGAGTTCTACTGAATTATTTGAAGTACTTTTTTCGCAAAAGATTAACGATTTTTTACGGTCTTTAATTTGCTGTTATTGGATTGGTACATTAGGGTGGTAGCAACTGAGATATGGTGGGTAGGTACCACAACGGAGCGCCTGAGATCAATGAGCTTTTTTTAGGAAACCCCACTCCTTGAGACAAAAAAAATTGGTGTATCACACTTTAAAATCCGACAATAAATGCCGAAGATATGAGAAAAAATGCAATTGTGCGACATCTAGGGTTGCCAGAAAAAATATAAAAATTTTTTTTTTAATGATTTTCAAAAACACTTCATATGAGGGGAGGTACGGCCGACTTTATTTTTTTCCTGTAAGGCGAGACGCTCTAATGTGCATGTATTGGTATTTTGAAAAAATGTGGTTAGCAGCTGTTGGTAGGGAAGCTATTAATATATTAATGTCGGCCGCCGTCGTGTGGTGTTAGTGTTGCCCGCCTGCCACACCGAAGGTCCATGGTTCGAGTCCTGGGACAAGTAACATCAAAAGTGGTTTCAAAAAGTTTTTCAGAACGGGATCGCCCCTCTGCAGTGGTTTTGCAAACTCTCCGAGGGTCTTTCTGCTATGGAGGGCTTTTCAGCGAAAATTTGTCTCATTTGTAGATGCCGTTCGAAGACGTCAAAAATCTGTAGGTGCCTCAATTTGTAGGAAAAACTCAAAACGGCACACCACAAATTTCGAAGAGGTTTATGATGATATACCTGTTGTATTACCCCCTCAAAACTCATAACAGAAGTGTTTTTATTGAAAACAATCAGCTGGCTTTATAATACGAGCTGAAAAGTATTAAAATTTACCTGCGTAAATTGGTATGCCATAATATATCACTTCTTCTTCTTTAAATGGTCATCTAACCGCCTGGGCGATTTTGACCGTCCAACATAGCTCGCCAGTCGTTTCTTCGTTGCGCCAACTGGCGCCAATTGGAAACACCGCGGGATCGCAAATCGGTCTCCACTTGGTCCTTCCATCGGAGTGGTGGTCTCCCTCTTCCTCTGCTTCCACCGGCGGGTGCCGATAAGAATACCTTCTGGGCTGGAGCATCTTCGCTCATTCGCACTACGTGGCCTAGCCAGCGAAGCCGCTGTGTTTTAATTCGCTGAACTATGTCGGCATCTGCGTAAAGTTCATACAGCTCATCATTAAATCTTCTTCGGTACTCGTCGTCGCCAACGCGTAGAGGTCCACAAATCTTTCGAAGAACCTTTCTCTCGAATACTCCCAGAGCCGCCTCATCAGATGTTGTTAGTGTCCACGCTTCTGCACCATATAGCAGGACGGGTGCGATGAGTGACTTGTAGAGTGTTATTTTCGTTCGTCGAGAGAAGACTTTACTTTTCAATTGCCTACTCAGTCCGAAGTAGCATTTGTTTGCAAGAGTGATTCTTCTTCGGATTTCTAGGCTAACATTATTGTTGGTATTAATGCTGGTTCCCAGGTAAACGAAGTCCTTTACTATTTCGAAATTATTGCTGCCAACAGTGGCTTGGGTGCCAAGGCGCGAATGCGCTGACTCTTTGCATGATGACAGAAGGTACTTCGTTTTGCCCTCGTTCACCACCAATCCCATTTTCTCCGCTTCTTTTTCTAATTTGGAGTAAGCAGAAGTTACGGCGCGGTTGTTAAGGCCAATGATATCAATATCGTCAGCATATGCCAACAGTTGCACGCTTTTATAAAATATTGTTCCAGCGCGGTTAAGTTCTGCAGCTTGTATTATTTTCTCCAGCATTAAATTAAAGAAATCGCACGATAGGGGGTCACCCTGTCTGAAACCTCGTTTAGTTTCGAACGGCTCGGAGAGGTACTTCCCAATTCTGACCGAGCTGGCGGTGTTGCTCAAGGTCATAGCGGCATATAGGCAGCTCCTTTTCGTGCTATCGAAAGCGGCTTTAAAATCAACAAAGAGATGATGCGTGTCGATTCGTTTTTCACGGGTTTTTTTCCAAGATTTGCCGTATTGTAAAAATCTGGTCGATGGTAGATTTACCAGGTCTGAAGCCACACTGATAAGGTCCAATCAGTCTGTTCACATCAGGCTTCAGTCTTTCGCACAATACGCTTGATAGGACCTTATATGCGATATTCAAAAGGCTGATTCCGCGATAGTTGGCGCAGTTTGCAGGATCGCCCTTCTTGTGGATTGGGCAGAGAACACTTAGATTCCAATCTTCAGGCATGCATTCATCCGACCAAATTCTGCATAGAAGCTGATGCATGCGCCTTACCAGCTCCTCGCCTCCGTGTTTGAATAGCTCAGCAGGCAAACCATCAGCGCCAGCTGCTTTATTGTTTTTCAATCGGGATATTGCTATTCGCACCTCATTGTAGTCGGGTTGTGGAACGTCAATTCCATCATCTTCGATTGTGGGCTCGGGTTCGGCATCTTCTCTGGTTTCTTGCTCAGTTTCTCCATTTAAAAGGGCAGAGAAGTGATCCCTCCATATTCTGAGTGTTCTCTGAACATCGGTCACCAGGTCGCCGTTCTCATTCTTACAGGAGTTTGCCCCGGGTTTGAAACCTTCTGTCATTCGCCGAATTTTTTGATAGAATTTTCGGGCATTATTCCCGTTGGCCAGCATCTCAAGCTCCTTTATTTCACGCTTTTCTGCCTCTCTTTTTTTCGCCCGGAAAAGCCGCCTCGCTTCCCTCTTCAATTCGCGGTAGTGTTCACACACACTCCTCGTTGCATTCGATCTCAGCGTTGCCTTGTAGGCTTCGTCCTTTCTTTTCGTTGCAGCGCGGCACTCTTCATCATTTGTTTTTTCGCGTTCGCCGGAATCCAATTACTTCTTCGGCTGCGGTACGGAGTGCTCCTGAGATATGATCCCACTGCTCATGCATTCCACTAGGTTGAATTGTGCTCTCGGAGAGCAGGTGTGAGAGGCGATCTGCGAAATAATTGGCGGTCTGTTGCGATTGCAGCTTTTCGACGTCCAGCTTTCCCTGCGTTTTTTGTTGCACCTGTTTTGTCGTACAGAGGCGGGTACGAATCTTGGCTGCTACTAGGTAGTGATCAGAGTCGATGTTAGGTCCTCGTATTGTGCGAACATCTAAAACGCTGGAAGCATGCCGTCCGTCTATCACAACGTGGTCGATCTGGTTGCGTGTTTTTCGATCGGGGGACAGCCATGTAGCCTGATGGATCTTCTTGTGCATAAACCTAGTGCTGTATATGACCATGTTTCGGGCACCGTCGAAGTCGATCAGCCTGAATCCATTTGGCGAAGTCTGATGGTGGAGACTGAACTTCCCGACAGTGGGGCCAAATACACCCTCCTTACCCACCCTGGCGTTAAAGTCGCCAAGCACGACTTTGATATCATGACGGGGGCAGCGCTCGTATGCTTCTTCCAGGCGCTCGTAGAATGCATCCTTTTCCACGTCGTCCTTCTCTTCCGTCGGTGCATGAGCGCAGATAAACGATATGGTGAAAAATCGTACTTTTATGCGGATTGCAGCGAGACGCTCGTTCACGGGTGTGAACGACAGTACTCGGTGACGGAGTCTCTCTCCCACCACAAATCCCACGCCGAATCTGCGCTTGTCTTCATGCCCACTCCAGTAGATGTTGTAAGGTGTTTTGATCGTGTTTCCTCGCCCCGTCCATCGCATCTCTTGTATGGCGGTGATGTCAGCTTTTGCTTTCCTCAGGACCTCAACCAGCCGGGCAGCGGCACCTTCCCCATTAAGGGACCGGATATTCCAGGTACATGCCCTTATCTCATAATCCTTATTTCGTTTGCGGGTGTTGTGATCTAAAAAAGGGGTTCTCATATCCGAGGCTTTGTTGTTGAATTTCATTGGAACGTTGTTTTATGTGGTGGGTCCCAAACCCAACGCACAAACCGTTTCACGGGAGGTTGAATTCTATTACACGTTTGTATAGCGAGCCGCTTGATCCAAGACAGACGCCCGCTTGCAGCCGCACCACCTGGTGATCAGACGCTGCTGTTTGAACCCCCCCAGCAAGCCCTTAAACCGATTATGTCGGAGTGGCCTTACCAGGTTGTCGCCTTCTCACGTTTAGCTCACCACCAAACGGGTGTTCGGTGGTTACCCAGAGGATACTTGGGCGCAAAGCCCGGAAGTAGTGAGCTGCTTGAACCGCATGCAAAAGAATCGCTCTGGCCATTCCCAGGTGAATGGCGATCAGAAACTTTCCCCACTTGCGTGGACTTCTGCACACGGCCCCACCCTCCATAATAGATCACTACTAGGTATATAATGTTCGGTTCCAGCCTAACGTAGACTTCCTTACTTGTTTTATTTTACTCTTGCATTTTGTATATTTATGTTTGCCGATGTGCTTTCAGCGCTGACTCATTGATGCAACAAAGTTTTGCACTTCGATTGATCGCAAAGCATATGTTGCTACCAGCTTTCGCACTTTTGGGCTTTCAAATTGTTTTACAAAAGCAAATACGCAAAAAACACTCACACATACACAAAGATATAATTGTGCGGTAGTGGATCATTTTCACTTCATTTTGGGCATAATTTATGACCAGAGATGTATTTAAGTTAACCCAATGAGTGCAGTATAAGCACCAGCAACGCCATTTGGGTAAACAACAACCACACTGCAAGCACAAACAAAGTCTTGCACGTTCGTTTGTCTTATTCTTGGTTAATGCTTGTTGGGCGCAGTAATGCGGCTTCAAATAATTGACGGTGTTGAGCTCAGGAAATTTGCACAAAAGATTTATTTCTTTGCATGTCAGTAAAATTAGATGCAGCGGTATCAAATAATAATGGGTGTTTTGTTGGGATTCAGAGGCCTTGATCCTAAAATAAGAACGTGCTATAGTTATTAAATTTTTGTTTAAAAAGCACTTCTTACTAGCTTACTAATTGAGCGGTTCAAATATGAGGAATTGCTAAACTCTTACCAATGTATAATATTTTGCCTCATCGTGAATTGTTTTAAAGCAGCCGTTTTCGACAGCTCATCACTTTCCTTACCAAGCATTGTCATCAAACGGAAGTCACAGGAACCTTCCTTTAATTGAGCAGAAGAACAGATGGTTGGTCTCATAGGGAGCCACACCGCATGCCGGGCAAACATTTGGCATGTCAGGCTTCAGTCTCGGTAGGTAAGAGCTTAATCTGTTACACTATCCAGATCGAAGTTGGGCCAGTATGACTCTTGTATGCATTTGGAGTTCACTTTCCCTCTTCGCCAACATTTGTGCCTGAATGACGGCATTCACTGGGCGTGAACTGACCAAGGGAGCTTACCGACTATGATTTAATATTGTTTAGGGTCTGTCGATGCACCTTGGGATGAAACGCGAGGTTATGTGGTGCCGGGTTTTATGATAGTGCTTATGGAGATGTATCCTTACTTTCCGGAGAGGCGGGTTTTCTTCAAGCAGATGCAGTTTGTAGCAACCCCCAAGTCAACAAAATCATACAATTGCTCAAGATTGCTAATTTTTAATTGTATAGGAAGCCGGCTGAGAAATTCCACGCGAAAAACATTACATTTACATTTTGTAAAGTTAAGTGGCATATAATTTAAATCGCACCGAGTAACAAGTGTATCTAGATCTGATTGTAGCTCATTTCTATCTTCAAAAGACGCGAATGACATGAAAAGCTTTACGTCGTCGGCATACATTAACATTTTTGAAGATTTTATTATTGTAGAAATATCATTTATAAACAACAAGAACAGAATCGGGCCAAGATGGCTTCCTTGAGGAACCCCCGAAGAGACATAAATGACATCGGATACTAAATTTTTAAACATTACTCTTTGTGTCCTGTCACTAAGGTAAGAAGAGATCCAGCGATTGAGACCCGGCTGGAAGCCCAACTGATCGAGTTTATGAATAAGTAATGAGTGACACACTTTGTCAAAAGCTTTGCTGAAATCCGTATAAATAACGTCGGTTTGCAGATTTTTTCTAAAGCCATTTGAGACATGACTGGTAAACTCAAGTAAATTCGTAACTGTGGACTTTCCCTTACTGAACCCGTGTTGGCAGTCAGCTATCAAAGTAGAGATCGGACCCGTAAGTTGATTTGTAACAATAGCTTCAAACAATTTTGGGATGGCAGAAAGCTTTGCGATGCCACGATAGCTCTGTATAGAAGACCTACTCCCGCTTTTATGCAGCGGTAGAAGAAACGATTCTTTCCACGCAGTTGGAAAAACACCACACTTTAGTGATAGATTGAACAAATTGGTAAGGGGTTGGTAAATATGGTTCGCACACTTTTTCAAGAAACATGTAGGAATCCTATCAGGACCATATTTAAAAGATTCTTTTAAGGTTTTAAGGTAAATTAGAACATCTTTCGCGCATATAATTGGTGAATTAATTGAATTTGGTGACATCAGAATAGTTAGAAGTGAAAAATTGAGCAAACAAATTTGCGATACATTGATTATCGCTAGATATAATGTCTTGATATTTCATGGCTGAGGGAAACCCTGATACTTTACGTTTAGAATTTACGAAACCATAAAATGACTTAGGATTGAGAATAATGTCTCTTTTCGTTTTAGAGATATAAGCTTTATAGCACTTTTTATTTAAATCTATGTACTTCTGACGTAGAATGGAATACAGTAGGTAATGTTTATTTAATCCGGATTTCTTATATAAATTAAATGATCGCGTTTTCCTATTTTTAAGAGCCTTAAGCTCTTTAGTAAACCAAGCTTGCGTAGGATAATCATAAGTTACTTTACGTTTAGGAATAAACTTCTCAAATAGGCAGTAAATAGTGTGCCAAGTTAATTTAGACAGTTCTTTATTTAATTTCTTGTAGTTTGCTTTGGAAAAGTTATAATCAAAGCTACTACATGAGTAGCATTGAGTGCCTTGGCCATTACTTATGGTTTCGTAGACTATTTCCATAGAAGGGTGGTAAAGGTCTTCTGGTAAAACCAACGGATCACAACGATTTACAGAAAATTGGTTTATATCATTAACATACACTAAATCTAAGACTTTCCCAAACTTGTTAGCGGTAACATTTATTTGATTAAGGCAAAGACTATGTGTTCATTATACGGTTTTAGTAATTCCTGTGAGACGTTGAAAACCTTTTCGCTCCCATATATTTTCCATCTGTTTTGGCAGAGACACAAGAGGAAAGGAAAAGCCCCTACTAAGACAGATAAGGGGTGAAACCAGTTTAGTTTAACACTGTGGTAAATAGTGTCCGTCCGATGACGATTCCTTATGAAAAACCACCTTAATATTTATGCATAAGTTCATTTATAAAGAAATTATTTTAATAAACGTTTCCGTTTTTAAAACATAAACTAATAACTAAATAATATTACAAAACAACTAAACATTGAATAATATATTCCTTAATTCATTTCCTGATTTTTTACCGGAGCTAGGTATTTTTTCTCATAATTTTTGAACCGGTAAAAGTTTGGTTCCAGCAGCCAATTCTTTTTCCTAGCATGAAATAATACGTCTTTAAATACCCCATTCGACAAGTTTGTATCAGCTTTCTCAGTCACTTCTTATAAGCTCCTCCACTTCCAATATGGTATCAAAATTATTTTATGGCACTTTCTTCGTAGTAGCAGCGATAATAACTAGCCTGAATTCAGCTCACGCACAGGAGAATTATTAAAACAGAGCAGAAAATACATTTACAACCGGATGTTCAGATGAATAAATATTTAAAACTTTAAAGAAAACAAGTAATGAAGTTTAAATTCGGGTGGAACAGAACATTATATACCTAGTAGTGATTTATTATGGAATTCCAATTTACGCAGGCCTATTTTAATACTTTCAGTTCGTATTTGCGTTCAAATAGACAGACGGACAGACAGATAGACGTACCGAGAGACGGACATGGGTTCATCGACTCAGCTCATCCTTTTGATCATTTCAGTATACTTTTTGATGGGACTATTTATATTTTCGCCAAATATTGTTTCGATAAATCTATTTTTAGCGGAGTTATGGTATAATAGTTTTGTGGAATAATCCACTATAAAAGGGGCGGAGCCACGCCCACTTTCGAAAATTTATTTTTTTCGGCTTTCTTCATTCACGGACACTTTGAAAATGAAATAAAAATTATATAAAGCTATTGTACGTAAAGTTATTGCCTATTAAATATATCTATGATCCTTTTCAAAATATTTCGTATAAAAGTGGGCGGGGAGCTTAACCGATGGTGCCCATTTCCGGAACCTTCCTTGTATGAATATGAATATGTGTGCTGAATTTCGTTTCGATATTTGAACGGTTTTGGATTTATGATTGATGTTATTTCTAAATTTGACTTAATCAAAAGTGTGCGGTGCCACTCCCATTTTCAAAAATTTCTTGAAAAATTTAGTTTCTGCCTTAACTTTAATGTACACACCATATTTTATCCTTATAAGTGTGTTATGTACTGAATATTAATTTTTTTTGTATTTTCCAAAATATTCTACACATAAAAAGTGGGCGTGGCTATCATCCGCTTTCGCCCGTATGAGTGTCAACGAACCTGCATACCAAATTTCATTGAGATATCTCAAAATTTACCTGTCCACAGACGTACAGACCGACAGACGGACATGGCTTAAACAATTTCTCTTTTCGTCCTGAACATTTTGATATACATATATAAGTCAAAATCTATCTCGATCCGTTTATGTCGTTACATACCACCGTTGAGCGACTAAATTTAATATACCTTGAGGTAAAATACAGCATAGAATGTCATGTAAAAACGGAGAAATAAACGCCTAAGATTCGGCGTAATATGGCCGATGCCGAATCCCATTTCAATGCCCATGCCGATCTATCGGTCAGACTCTACTGCTAAATGTGCAATACCTTTGGCGTTACTCATAAAATCAGTTAAAAACTTAAAATCTAAAACACTTAAAACGCTTACATTATTAACAATTGTTGAAAACAACTAACTTCATAACTACTTAATTAGTGTTCTCCCTTTTTGTTATTCAACTTTATACCTGTTGTTTATATGTGTGTGTATATATCTAGTTCTCCTACATCAACTTTGCATGTCAACACATATTTTGTTTACTTTTTACTTTTATATAAACAAAGTAACATATTTGCTGAAATGAGAAATTATTTTAGTGCTTATGTTACTTTCTTTTACGCATTCATATTAATGAGCTCAAATGGGGTCACATAAACGCCCACAAAAAACGCCTTTAAGTGCAAAAAGCAATATAGGAATTTCATTTGTTTATGTTCTGTAATTGCTTTCAAAGCTGAGCGACGAGGATTGTATGAGTAATCGATGGGATACTATAAGTTTAATAGTTATTTCATATTTTTTTAAATAACGTTCGTGGTATTTGTTACTCGTTCTTAGATTAGTGAAAATTTATTTTTATCAATAACGCGAAAAGACAGCCACGCTCCGCTGCAACTCAGAACTTATAACAGACTGGGTCTGATTTGAATATGTATATCTTCGATACCAGTTGATATATCGAACTCATTGAACTAACATATTTGGGGTCACCGAGGTCCATAACTTCCAAACCGTCGAGTTATCGAAATAACGCAATAAACATAAAGCTAGACATCTAATAACACAACTGAATTCAACTCTATTGGTTTGAATGAAAATTGTTATGTCGAAAGGGTATTGCTACTGATGCTGATCCATCCAAAATGCTGGGTTGCTACCTACTGCTATTAAATTATTTATTTTGTATGCAATTTATCCCCTGACATATTACTTAGAAACTTTGTTAGGAGGTTTTTACTTAGTTAGTGCCACTAACAATGTTTTATAGGGTTGCCACCTATCTAAAATAAGGAAGGCATTTTAGGCCTAATTTTAGCAGCAACATATCTATATCGGCCTCCAAGTTTGGGTTGCCAACTAAAGTAATATTTTTTGTATGATCCATAAATTTCTGGAAAATACGAAACTCGTAAGCATTGTTTAAAACAAAGATACTAATTGTGTTGCCGAAACAGTTTTAGGAAACGTTACAAAAAAACTCAAAATTTCCTAAATTGTTATTTAAAAAAAATTAACTATATTACAAAAGATATTGAATAACTGCTGGCTTTAAAAATAATGAATTAACTCCCAAACGTAAACAACAATTTTTTTTTTGTATTCAAATAAGTTGTATAATTATTTTTATTTTTCGTAAAAATGATAATTGTTTTTATTTTTAATAATTAATTATTAAAAGTGTGTAAAATTTCAAGACAACTGACAAAGCTTTTCTTATAAATCCATTTCGGAAGCTGTTAAAAGGTCGTTACTGAGTTACACAGAATACAATTCTTTGGCTGGTGAATATCCTCAATTGAGCATTTTTCTTGAAATAAAACCTACAATGGATATGATGCCTCCTCATCACCTCGCATTTCCAACCTTCTTCTTCCTTACAGAAGGAGAGGGTGAGATAACCTAAAGGGTTTCACCCGCGACACTCGACCATGTACCGCAAGGGAGTACCGCAGGGTACCGGGTTCATATCCGACAAAGGACTGTCATTTTCCACAAAACCTTCGCTAAAAACAACAACAGCAACAATCAGACAAATTTTTTGTTTTGTTTTTCTGTTAAATAACGTAATGGGAGTTATTTCAAATGGAATGCATGGAAAATACTTCAGAATTATTTTACTTATTTCATTAAAGAGTTATTTCACTGTACAAACTGCATTTAGTCAAATCCATTGACTTTGTACAAAACGAAAATTTGTGATAAGTAAACTGATAATCAGTGTGTTTTACGAAGAGGAAAATTCAAAGGTGAGAAACTTCTCGCAGCGAGTATCCCAATGATTGAAACCGATCTACAAATAACCGACGTCCATTTCTGATACCTTAAGACCAACTCTTTAATGTTTGTGGTCTGAATCTGAAGCATATTCTTTTCATTCTTATTTAAAAGCTGCCTGTTGACGTTGAAACCCCATTTGCTTTATTTATTCTTTAGCCTAATAGCAGACTTGAAAATATCGTTTATTACAAGATGAAAAGTGCAACCCATACACTAAAAAACATGACACTGAGTTAAATATTTTAAATAATTTCAAAAATCTAAATCAGTTTGTTTCTTCTTTTGAGTAGCTGCGAGAATACTTCCCGAAAGCTTTGGCGAGTGTTCCTGATTTTGAATGAATTTTTAGTATGTAAATTAGACCACTTCAAAAAAGTTAAGAGTTCTCCGTACTATGTAGAAAAAAAATTGTTTTGGTCTAATTTGCGAGGTATTTCCAATGGCGTTGTATGTTCATATCCCCACTATTGCCTCACTGAGCTCTTTTCTAACTACCATTTACAAAGGGTGCGCTAACAAATTGCGAAACATGGATAAATAAGCGATAAGTAAAAATATACACATTTTAGACACTTTGTTTTCATTAGTGTGTTTTCTCTGCGTCTTTAAGCCTAAAATTATGCTTTCCTTTTATTCCAACTGTAGTATTACATCACCAGTAAAAGACCACTGAGATTTCTCAAAATAGAAATTTCGTGAATTTTTCGTTGTTTTTTGCTGCTATGAAATAAATGGTACACATTCTTCTTTCGCAGGGTTTTTCACTTTTTACATTTCGCTTTTTCGACGGCTCAGCACACGCTCGCACTTTGGGGAGCAATAGCGTTTGGCGTAAAAAGCCCAAAATGAGCTATAAGTGGAACAAAGCTTACGAACGTGATCAAATCAATTTGAATGCTTTTCATTGTGCACAGAATCGAATGTGTATATGTGTGTATGTGTGTATATGTATAACTGGTAGTGTGGCAAGTGGTAATGGTGACCCTGGCAGCAGTTGCCTTTTTATTAAGGCAGCAAAAGGCTAAATGGCATGGTACATACATATGTATGATATGATATCGTAAAAAAATTGCACATGCTGCATGCGAAAAGGCTAACACATGTCAGAATTTGGCTGCCCGTTTTAACGCTTTCAATTTTATATTTTGAATTTTTTTGGAGAGTTAACGAGTTTATAACTTTTTCGATAACAAAATATCTCTTAAGCTGAAATACAAATTTCTGTGTGTCGTTTGTCCTTCATTCATGTTCAAAGTTTATGGTCTTTTACTAAGAAACTTTCACAGTGGGTTTAGGAGTCCGCTAGATACGACACTGGCCACATACATTTTTTGGAAAATCCCCAAGTTATATAACGTTGCAGTGCGGCATAACTGAGACATTTTTTGATTCATGTTATTGATATCTTATAAATAAAAATGAATGTATGTCTGAGGGTCTATGTGTCCTTTATAGGCGTCCAAAGTACTCAAACGATCTTTATTGAACTTTCATAGTATATTGTTGGGTTCACTGGTTACAGCACAGGCTATAAAAGTTGTAGAAAAGTGGGCGGTGCCACGCCTCCAGGCTATATAAAAGTTCAATTTGCCACAAATCTTAACGTATTTTGGTGCATATTAATGATATTTGGATATATGTGTCCTTTAGTCAAGATCTCCATCATTTTGGAAAATTGGGCGGTGCCACGCCCCAATTATTTGTGTTTTGTTTGTGCGTCATTAATATCGACAGTTTACTGTCGATGTCTATGAAACTTTCACGGAAGATTCAGGAGTTCGCTGGGTACGACACGGGCTGTATATAGTTAAGGAAAAGTGGGCGGTCTTACGCCCCCATTTTTGTGTTTCCTTTACGCTTCATTAATGTCAATAGTTTTTTGTCCATGTCTCTGAAATTCTCACGGTAGGTGCACAGGCTGTATATAGTTTTTGGAAGAGCCCCCAGGTTATATAAAGCTGCAATTCGGTAATACTAGGAATTTATTTGGTTCAAGTTAATGACATTTTATATATAAATATTTGTTCTATATATCAAAAAAACTTAGGAAAAGTAAGCGGTACCAAGACCAAAAAAAAGTGAAGCTGCTATGTCGGCGAAACTATGTACATATCGGTGCCCGCAGTGGAAAAAGGAGTAGGAATAGAAAATATGCGAATTAGAGGAGGTGTTACAGGAAAATGAAGAGGGTAAAATAAACTAACGGGATATGGGGGTGGGGGAAAAGGAAAAGTAGAAAGAAAAGTTAAGATACAGGAATAAATTACGAGGAAACCCCAAGTGCGGAGGGAAGAGGGTAACATTGGTTCAATGTAGGCAATTCAAATTTTAGGCAGGACAACGTCTGCCGGGTCTGCTAGTTTGATATATAGAGATTCTTGTTCCATATATATATTATTAACAGCAGAGCAAATGGAGAAGAAGCGCAGAATGAAGAGTAAATTTGACATGTAGAGGAGGTATTAGTGGAAAATGAATAGGGTAAAGAAGGTGGGGGGAAAGCAGAAGAAGAAAGAAAGATGTAGACATAGGGATAAATGAAGAGAAAGCTCAAAATTGAGAGATCACAATTTGTCAAATGTAGGCAAGTCAAAGTTTAGCAGGGCAAAAGAATAAGCTTTAACTTGTGAGCGTGGATTGTATTATTTTTTCAGAATGGCAAAATCCAGAATGTAATGCAAATATTTCAAATTTTATTTTTAATTTTTATAGCTCTATCACTCCTACTTTACAATTTTTACGACTGATCTCATATTTGCTTTAAACTGCCAGCCCATTGACGTAAACAAAATTATCTGTCTATAGTTTCATAGGATGACGAAATTCTCCACCAAAATTTTATAAAAACATTTCTGCCAGTCTGACCATTATCGAGTAATCAAGCTTTAAACATGGGTATCAATAAAATAAAAATCAATAAAGGAAAGTAATGAATGCATATTCTTAGCTATTGTTTTGTGGACCAGTCTAATGTACACATTTCTGTAATTGATTATGACTATTTGATTGGGATCTTACATATTGACAGTGACCTTTCGAATCAAAAAGTAAAACCTCACTTTGTTCCATTCAAAATATGTAACGCAAAAATTGTATTTAGTTTGTCAAGGATCGCTGTGAAAGGAGAGTGACGCAACTTGACTTATACCTAAGTTAATATTTGTGTAAGTATATAGATAGGCAACACAGGGGACTCGGTGCAGGTCAGTGGAAAGTCGATATACCAGGCAAAAGCAGCGATGGCTAATAGATCTTTGGAAAATCACCTAAATGAGGTCGTACCTAACAGACTTTAAGCCCCACTTTTACACTTTGAGAGCTCAATTCCAAATATGTTTTCAGCCGCACCGTAACCGTTGATGACATCACCAGTTATTCTAGCTCAATACCTAAACAATGCTTTCAACTATTCACTTTTACATAGCGATGGCATGGGCCGTGCCATTTATCGCCAGTTCATTACTTTGGAACTCCTTCTTAACCGGCTTCCGCCGGTATTAAGTATTTTTTTAGTGATACGCGAACAAACACACAGACATACAGAAATTCTAAGAACTCTTTATGTGGCTTCTATTAGCTCAACAGCGATTATTCCTGTCTATTTTCCTTAAATATCTGCAATTTACGGAAATCGACGTCGAATTTTAGCATACATACATGTAAAGATTTTTAGAAGACATAAGTCACAATAATTTGTATATCAAGAAAATCGTTGTTCTTTCAATTTCCATTGATCACCAAATTGGTTGACTCTTAGTTAATTAAAATACCCCCTTCTCAATTGCAGGTAGTTGTAATAACGGACGAAAACTACTTAGTCACGAGTATTAATTCTTATATTTACGCAAAAATACAATAATGTTTAAATAATAACTTTGTATACAATAAGTTAATAAATGAAAAGCAATCAATAGTTATTAACGCGCATGCAATTTATCACAGCAAAGCAAATATCCAAGAGTAAATAAACACTTAAACACACACACACAAACACCCAATTGTAATGCAGTTGAAATTGGACAAAAACAAAAAAAGGAAATATGTATTATAAACACAGACAACACGTGTCTCTACATACCATAAATTACACACCCCGAACGCCTTGTCGCTTTTGCTTTCTTATTCGTATAAGTTGCTTAGCTTGCTTGTTGTGAAACATGTTGCAGCAACATATTACCTAAAGGTACACAAGGTGCTTTAATACAAAGTACATGCTGCTCGCTGCTTACCATTTGGTAAAGTCTACACAAAGCTTTCGTTTTTCCTGTCTCTCTCACGCTCTCGCTTTCTATTGCTCTCTAGCCTTGATTCCTCTATGAGGCAACTTAACGAATTTTAATAAGTTTTGAGAGTTCAAACTCTGGCTCTCAGTGTTGATTTGCAACTTCCTTTTTGTTCATAGGCTATTACTGCTACTGTTTGTGTGTGTTTTTTGCAAAGAGCACAGGGTGTATAAGATGAATAAATATTTTTGCCTATCGTGCACCCGAGCAATCCCTTCTCACATACATACACTCAATTATACACACTTGTAGCATAGTTTTCGGCTGTCCCAGTCTCTTGTTAAATATTGACAAAATCTATTGGGACATTTGTCATTCATATCGACATCGATTTGAGATATTTACAGATGATAGCACTACAAGGAAGATATTTATAGGGCATGGTAGGAAAGTAATGAGCTACTCATTAAATGTAATATAAAAAATGCACCGTATAAACAATTGTACAAAGTTTAAAGTTGCACAACCTTGCTGTAAATTGGTTTTTTCTTTAGCTGAGATACACTTTTGATAGAACTAGATTTTGAAGAGTTTTTTGATAGCAAAATGGAGGCTCAACCTGCGGGGAGAAAACTGACCTGATACATATACATAAATATTGCATACCGATAGATGATAGTTGCGCAAAACTCTGCGGAATTATAACATCAAAGAAAGTAGTTAAGTCTTTAGGTGTAAGATTTGGTTAACAACTAACATACGGGGCACAATTCATCACGCAACAGAGAATCCATGTAAGCAGGGTTCGGTTGATAACAAACATCGGAGGAAACAAAGAAAGTAGAAGGAAACTGCTGTTGGATATTTCTAGATACACTACTCCAGGCTCCGAGCTATTGGTGGGCATAGTTAAAATAAAGAACCGTTTTGAACTTGTAACATCGGTATAGCAAACAGGAGCTCTGAGAGTAGCCTGCGCTTCTCGAACCGTATCAGCACTTGGACTTGACCTAGAAGGTTGCACTGTAGCCAAGAAGTATCGGAGCGTACCAGGTTCGTTTTGGTCTTTACAAACAACAACAACAACAACCTGGCTTGAAACCAAGACCGGAACCAAAACAGAAACATATCTAAACCGAAACTGAAACTAAGGTAGGTACCGAAACCGGAACTTAGACTGAGCTAGGAACCAAAACCAACGCCTGAGCTGAAACCAAGACCGGAACTGAAACCAAGATCAGAACCGAAACCAGAATTTTAACCGGAACTGAGGCATGAGCCAAAGCCGAGACAGGAACCGAAACCCAGACAGGAAACGAGACAGAGACCGAGCTTGAAACTGACAGACGAACAGGACTTGGAAGTGAAAAATAAACAGAAACTGGAACCGAAAGGGAAACGGAAACAGCAAATGCTGCCATAAGCAAAACCGAAGCTAGAACTAAAAGTGTAATGGACCTTACAACCATACGAAAAACCCAAAACGGAACCGCGATGGCGTAGAATTTTAAGAGTTCTTCCCTCATGTTTCCGTCAGCTTTAAGTGTACTATATTAACTAAAGAATTTTGTACGTTCGACGAACATCCCGAATCATGAGAACAAGGAACCGACAGTATTTTGCAAACTAAGTTAGCTAAATATGCCAAGGGTACAAATTAAAAAAAAAACAATAAACTTTTGAACTTCATTTCCCGAATGTTTATATTTTAACACATTTATACTTTTGGCAATTTGCAACCTATATAGAATGGATCGCCCCTATTCTAACTGTTTGCAATCAGTGAGCTTTGCAACAAAAACTCATTTCGTCCATAAGCGGTCTGTCAACAGGATTTTCCCTATAGGTACCAAATTTCATATGCAAAATCCATCGAAGAACCATCATAATTAACATTACATGACATTTAAATTTTACTTCTGATACCTCATTTTGAATATTTATGCGCATGAGTATATATGTATTTATATTAACATAAATGTGTGATTGGTAGTAAGTTTTTTGCTGCTCCAAATGTACTTCGGTCTGCATGTTTAATGCATTTGGCATGGGTTGGTGGTACACCAAAAATCAAAAATGTACATAAATTTCAATTTTTGTCACATTGCATTTGAAGTGTAACATGACAGCTTACAATTATGCCAGTTGCTGTTGTCGTCGTGCAACACCATTTACCAACACATACATATGTATGAAATGTCTTACAGAGATGACACAGTAACTCTACAGTGTGGCCTGTGCAATTGAACCGGGCAAATACATAAAATCACTTGGCTCATATTCACAAATATAATCACGGCGGCCGCCGTGGTGTGGAGGTAGTGTTGCCGGCCTACCACACCGAAGGTCCATGGTTCGAGCCCTGGTACAGGTAACATCAAAAGTGATTTGAAAAATGTTTTTCAAAAACGGGGTCGCCCCTCGGCAGTGGTTTGGCAAACTCTCCGAGTGTATTTCTGCCATGACAGGCTTCTCAGCAAAAATTCGTCTCCTTTGTAGATGCCGTTCGGAGTCGGCAAAAAACTGTAGGTCCCACCAATTTGTAGGGAAAATTCAAATCGGCACACCACAAATTGGAAGAGAAGCTTGGCGCAAAAATCTCTTAGGAGGTTTATGATGATATACCTGTTGTATATCGCGCCATAAAGAGAGAAAGAGAATCTATAGAAATATAATGGTAAATATTCAACTAATCGAATATGTATGGTTGAACAAATAATGGAAAGTGAGCTTTTAATCGACCGTTGAACATCTTTCGGCTATTCGAATTTTGCTAATCGAATAACTTTAGTTGACTCCTGTCCAAATCAAATAACTTGATTAGTCGATTAACCAATTAGCTAGAGTGCTAATCCTTAGCCTTTTTAAAATTTATTTTAAACAACTTATTCTTCTTACGACATTTTTATTTTTTTACTAGCAGACCCGGCAGACCTGCCTGAGGTTTTACTTGCCTACATTTAACAAGTTGTACTCTTTTCCCTTCCCACTTTTCGCTTCTTCTACATTTATCCTTATCTCCTCCTTTTTCTTTCAACTTTTACTTTTCTCCTATCCGCATATACCATTACTCTTCTTTTCCCTCTAAATTTTCCTCTAACACCACCTCTTTACCTCTCATTTCTATTCCCGCTCCCCTTCTTAATCTATTTCTTCTGCGGGTACTGATATGTACATTCTTTCGAAGCTATATCGAATTTACTGTTATTTGATCATGGTACTTGTTTCTGTTTCCAAGGTTTTTTGATATATATATAGTCGGTGACACTGCAAAATCGCGTAACGCACAAATGCAAAACCGCCTAAGTGACATTTGTATCAAAAAATTTTATAGTCGCCTGCCATCAAGATCTATTCAAATTTCAAAGTAAATGGTGTCCGCCGTTGTGTAGCGGTAGTGTTGCTGGCCTACCACACTAAAGGTCCAAGGTTCTAGCCCTAAGACAGGTAACATCAAACATAGTTTGAAAAAGATTTTTCAAAACGGTGTCGCCACCGGCAGTGGTTTGGTAAACTCTCTGAGTATACTTCTGCCATGTAGGGCTTCTCAGCATAAATACATCGACTTTGCAGATGCCGTCCGGAATCGGCAAATAACTCTAGGTCCCGCTAGTTTGTAGGAAGAATTAGAAGCAGCACACCTTAAATTGGTAGAGAAGCTTGCCCTTAATCTAATCTGAGGAATGTTTAGCACCAACATAAAATTTTTTTTTCTAGTAAATTTTTATTGTTCAAGAACCTATAACATGTGTTTTTTAAATTCTCCAAACGCGAATTGTAGCTTCGAAGCTTATGTCTTTTTTTGTTAAAAACGGAAATATATTATGCATACAATTCCGATAACATATCTGCAAAGAAACTAGCTGAAATATCAGAGAAATATAATAAAAATACCCAACTAAGCTCCGACAAACCAAGAAACCTGGATGTTTTTTCCAAACTATACGAAACGTAGCAAGTTTCCTCGTACGTACATTTCAAAACAACAACCCACAGTGATACAGTAGTAAAACTGAGTACCAATCAGCTGATTATATTCACCTCCGGGATGTACTCGGGGTGACAGTCAACGCTTTTTGGGCATTTCAGGGTGTTGTGTTGCAAATTCAATTAGGTGAATAAATTAATTTAGAAAAGGAGATTTTGTTAAAAATACATTAAGACATATTTAATTTTAAGTAAAATTATGTCTAATATAAACATAACGCTTTATTTTTATGTCAAAGATTTTCCCAAAATATGTACACGTTAGTACTTGTGTTAAATGTTAGGTATAATGTGCCGCTTGTACACGGGTGTACTTGAATTAAGTCTCGCAAAACGAAAGATGATCAAATTTGTTTAAAAAAAAACCTATTGTTAGGTAAATCTCTGATCGTATTGCTATGATTTTTGGTTAGATTTTGTGTTATCAAAATCACACTTGTCACAGAGCGTTAGAAAATTTTACTAAGAACTATGGCGATTTGTGTGTAATTTTAGCCTTTATAAAATTTTTAATTTCCGAATGCACACAATATTAGTTTAAGTACTTTGTAAATGAATGAAAAGTATTGCTGGCAAGCGCATTTAATCTTTCACTTGCATATTATGTGGTTCGATTTTGCAAACGGTTTGTCTTTTCCTTCCCCTAGTATTGTCAATGGCCGTTTAGTGAAATAAATAGTATAGGGATGTAAAATTAATTTATAGTTATATATAATAACTATTAAATTAAATATACACTGCAACCCAATTTTTTTCTTCACTTTTTTGGAAATTTACAAGAATTTAAAATTCACCTGAGTGTGCTCAACTACCAGGAGTCTTTCTATTCCATAAAACTGCTTTTCACTGTCATCGCTCAGAGCGCTTTGATCATTAATACGCATTTATAACTTTGATACTAGTCACAGAACTATAAACAATATTTTATAATATGTGCAATAAATTCCATTTTTTCTTAAATTACTCTTTAAGTTTTTTTTGGTGCTGCAATGCAACCATGCGTCCAAGGAATTACATAGTACAATCAATTGCGACTCTGAAAATGTCACCTCCGGGACGGGTTTTCACCATAGTTTTACTACTGTATCAGTGTACAACAACCTGTCCTGTTATTTACCAGATTGAATAATGTTTTATGCAATAATTGAATGCAATCATTTCCTGCCCACGGACGACTGTGCTTTTGCATTGGTAACTCCATACCAAACATACAAGAGTGCTGTGAGGTGTTTCACAAAAATACACATCACATCTTACAATACTCGCACTTTAAAGATCTATCTTAAAAGGCAGATATTTGCTCAGATACACACGTATAAATATGTACAAGGCCAGTTAAATACAAAAGAGTTATGCTCACACAAATACGTAAAATATAAGAGAACTCATTTGTACGCAAACAAAAAAATTGTAATCTGTTTATAATTTCTCTTTGGTGAAGGATGTTAAGAGGATAGCAAAATTCGTTTAATGTGAATTTCAATAGCTAAAACATTTAATAAAAGTTAATTGAGCTTGGTTGATTTGGAAAATCGCTGCTGGAAAACATACTTCCACATTTTACAGTGCACAAAGACGAGTGTGGGCTTATTTGTGTGATATCTGCACTCACGGGATAGGCAATGTGCAACACTGCGATAAGCAGTGAACTTCAAAATAGTCATTGCGCTTGAAAGGAAACACAGAATGCAAGGCAAAAACATATTTACATTTGCAATTATCTTAATAACGCAAAGGATATTTTCACGAAGGATCGAGAAAATATTAATCACAATTGGACTCTCAGTCTTCTTTATAGTCTATGGGCCAATTTCACCAACGCGACTAAGACTAAAACTAAGTCGTGACTTAAGTTAGCACAGATTCGAGACTAACTTAATTTTGAGTTTCACCAACTGAGGGACTTAAATAATTTTGAACACAACAACCCGATCAGCTGTTTTATGCATAGTAGTATTTTTTCATACCAGACAACTCTGCGCATCCCAATACCCAGGTGCGAAATGAGCATGTATGGCCATACACGAAGGAATGTATTGATTTTACACCCATTTCCCTTTAGTTGGAAGGTACTAAATTTAGCGCTTAGTTGAAAACGATAGTTTCGTAATGGTTGCCTGCTAGAAAACAAGCGTTCACATGCATCTACGCATACGGCGTTAAAGTCATGCTTGAAGAATTTTCCGGCTGGGACATTGTACAAGACAAATTAGGAGCATTACTGACATTTAGGTGTTGAACGACAGCAACACTGACTTAGTCGAGGATAAGTCAGCTGGCAAGCTAACTTAGTTGTGACTTAGTTAATTTAGATGGTGAAACTGAAAAAGTGAAAACTCGACTTAACTTAGTTAAGTCGAGCTGGTGAAACCGGCCCTATGACTTTTACTACTTTATTATGACTTTTTTTTTTAAGCAGAACACGGCTTGAGTAATATTTTAAAACCTTAAGTTCTGAATGTTTTAAATGTATTTGAAAATTAACCAGAGTTCCTTATTAAAAAAGTTGCAAAATATATTCATGACAACCAAAAAAAATAATTTCAAAATATTTTCTCCTTTTTGAATTTGCATTTCACTTAGAAGAGAAATAAGTTATGACATTTTGTTCTTAAAGTTTGTACAATATTTTCTTTAAATCTTTAAATAAATTATTAATGAAAATGTTTATTTATCGCATGTTGAAGTAAGCTTACTGCAATAAATTTATAAAAGCCTTTCGTAAAATCCTTGTTGGGTATCTATATTAACATACATATATAAATTAATTAATTATTAATTTAGATCCTTTAGGATAAAAAGTGGGAGCACATGGGAATCAAGAAGACGAAGGTAAAAAAAAAGTGAAATAAAAAAAAAAGTAATGGCAAGATCAAAGTAAAGAGAGATATTTTAATGGAACAAGAGAAGGAAAATTTGAAGGAGAAGTTGAGGAGTGTCATATGGGGAGCAGAATAACTAGATATAAAATTATAAAAGAAGTGGAAAAGCAAATAAAGGAGCGGAGTAAGAAATATTGCGAGTGTCGATTTGCAGCAGAATAGAAATTTTTCGATTGAATCGATCGAATTTTATTTTGGTATTGTGTAACTTGATCGAACAAAAACTGTATATTTTTATATGTTTATTTACATACAGGGTGGCGCCAAAGTAATCCTCCTATCAGAAAATGCTATAAATTTTGCGATTGGCCCCTAAAGTCAGTTCTGTTTTGACATTTGTGTAGTAAACACATGCGAAATACACGTTAATAAACAATGCTACGCTACACTGCTCCAGAACGCGGAATATTGCTGACTATTTATTTCGGTCGGTGAAAAACGGTTACTGCGCAAAAGTAATCCTCCTATCAGAAAATGCTATAAATTTTGCGATTGGCCTCCAAAGTCAGTTCTGTTTTGACATTTGTGTAGTAAACACAAGCGAAATACACGTTAATAAACAATGTTACGCTACACTGCTCCAGAACGCGGAAAATTGCTGACTATTTATTTGACCAATAATCGGTCGGGGCCAAACGGTTACTGTGAATGGTGAGCGCTACAGAGCAATGATCAACGAGTTCTTTTTGCCGCAACTTGATAAATTGGGATTGGAAAACATGTGGTTCCAACAAGACGGTGCAACAGCACACACTGCACGTGCCACAACCGATATGCTGAACATCGGAAGCTTACTTTTGCGCCACCTTGTATAAATACCCTGCAAAAAATAGTGCGACTAATCTCTAAAGACAGCGATCCGCGATGAATCCCTCTAGTCTACAATTGGTTATAATTCAATATGCATAAGAAAATTTGTATTTGTGTAGCATACTTATAGGAGTTAAAAGTAAAGTGGATTAGTCCTTTCGTACCCGTTCGGGTATAAATGGGTACAATTGGTCTCTCCATAGGACATGCTCAAACAAATGTGAGCATACCAGCACATATAAAGAGATCTGAACTAGCATTAGTCGCATCCTCCTTTGCGGCTCATCCCGAACGCATCCTAGACTAATCGCATTTTTTGCAGGGTATACAATAAGCATTCTGTGTAGGGAGCGTGTCATTATTCTGTATTACAAAATTCTGTGTGACAAAATTCTGTAAATTGCAAAAAAATTCTGCTTGGCATGTTGCCACCGATCAGGGCAACCACCTGGACTTGGCATGGCGTAGCCCAGGGTTATTTAAATAAGCGCGGCCGAAGGCCGCCTATGCAGAAAGGTCTTTTGTACAGAATAACTGTAGTTCGCGTAGCTGCGCACTTTTTCAAAATAATTACATTACCTCTTTAACATTGTTAACATTATATTTTGATACAGAATTTTGTAATACAGAACATTGAAAGCAGAATTTTAGAAAGCAGAATTTTAAAAAAGCAGAATTTTAAAAAAGCAGAATTTTAAAAAGCAGAATTTTGTTTTTAGAATTTTGTACATACAGAATTTCGACACCAACCCTTCTGTGTATCTAAAAAACGAATAATAAAAATCAAAAAGCGGAAATAAGTTGGAATTGCATTCCTAATGCCTCTGTGCCGTTCTAGTAACAAAAATCGATTTACCGGTAACGAAAATGATAAGTAAGTCTGACAAAGTTTATGAAAAAGACCGAGAATGAGAACAAACTGAAGTATGTGCTTGGCAGCTACGTCACTGTTGACAGTTACAAATTTGAAATCGCAAAAGACTTTATCTATTGGGAAGCACCGAAAATAATCCAAGCCGAGAAATTAAAATGGAAATCAATACTGCCACCAATTCTTACTTTGGACTGAGCAGTCAACTTACATCCAGACTAAACCCTGACATGCCAAATGTCTGCGCGGCATGACTTGCCTCGCCATGACACGAACCATCTATTCATTACTCAACTGAGTCGACTCTTGTAACACCAATTTCTCTATGGTCCAACCCTATTGAAGCCACGAGGGACTTTCGTTAGAAGAGCTTGATGACAATGCTAGGTAAGCAAAATCACGACTAGGCAACAACAACAACAAGTAAAGCCATCTTTATACCGGCGAAGATCACTCAGGTGTGCATCGGAATTATGGACAGTATCGAAAGAAGATGAAAAGGCTTTTGCAGCATTCGATAAAAACGTTTGGCTGTAGATCCTTTCGTAATGCTCAGCAGATATGAGTATAGGGCTGCGAACTAAAGCGTCGTAGCAAAGCTGCTTTGGTTGAGAAGGTCTTGATTTCGATGCCAGATTTTAGCAGCAGAAGAAGGCTCAGATCGATGCCACTAAGTTGGAAATAATACATGGGGGACGACTTGATCTGATTTGTTTTTTCAATTGGTTTATTTTTTTTATGTGCGAAAATTCTGTTATTTTTGAAGGTGATTAACATTTGATATTGCTACCAGGTGGGCTAGACTCGCTTTAATAAGTGATGGTTACAATTTACGGTAACGGAATTTTCCATTAACAATATTGCCAGTATCAGACGGATTAGCCTGTAAAAGTGAATTGCAAAAATTGTAGCTCATGTTATATGGGTAAATATCTACGTTTAGTAGTGGATGCATGATTTGGTATTTGGTATGTTTCGACTAAATGTGTGGCTCTAGAATTGCATGTATCTGCAAAATTCATAAATGAATATTCATCTGTATGCACATATGTATCGTCTATATATACGAGTATGTAGGTGTATGTTTGTTTGTTTGCAAAACTGATTTGAAATTTATGAAAATTGTATATTTTGAAAATTTTATGCAAACGCATGGAAAAAGATTGTGCAATCTAGCTACGAAGGGAGTGTTGCTTTGAGCACTTACAAATTTATTTGACTTTAAAATGCTCATTCGAAAATAAACCGAAGTCACTTTAAAATTTCATTAAGAAAACTGTCATGCACAATAAAGTGACAGCACACAAATTTGTATACAGGGTGGCTGATGAATTTTGCTACATTAAGAAACTCAAATAATTTTTTTCAGTGTATGGAATTCATTTTTCTTTTATTCATGTTAAAGCTCATTAAATTTTATTAAATATAGCTTAATTTGCTTTAAAAATAATGGAATTTAAATGCCCCCCCTGCTCGTCGATGCATGTGCGGCATCTTACCAAAAAGCTGTTCATTACTGCTTGGAGAGTTGAGACAGGAATAGCCGCAATTGTTTCTCGAATGGATTGCCTTAGTTCATTCAAATTTGTTGGTTTTGCTTTGAAGACTTCCTGTTTGCAATAATCCCACAAGAAAAAGTCAGGTGCAGTAAGGTCAGGCGACCTGGGTGGCCAACGGAATGTGGAGTTTCTGGATATCAGCTTATTGGGAAATTTTCGTCGCAATTCTGTCATAACAGGTTGGGCTATATGAGGAGCTGCACCATCTTGCTGAAACCACACGGAGTTGAAAGAAATTCGCATTCGGCGTAATTCTGGATAGAAAAACTCTCTCAACATGCTCAAGTAACGGTCTCCAGTAACCGTAACGGTGTGACCGTTTTCTTCGAAGAAGTAGGGCCCGACAATGCAGCGTGATGAAACTGCACACCACACTGTGACACGAAGTGGATGCAATTCCGTCTCATGGAGTATCTGTGGGTTGGAAGCACTCCATATTCGACAATTTTGTTTGTTTATGTTGCCGTTTAAATCGAAATGGGCCTCGTCAGACATGAAAAGACAGTTCAACATGTTTCCATCCTCTTCCACCATTTGAAGCATCTTCTGGCAAAATTCCAAGCGAATCGACAAGTCTGCAGCGTTCAGTTTGTTGGCCATTTGAATTTTATATGGGAATAAGTCCAAATCTTTGTGCATAATTGACTGTAATGACTGTCTGCTTACACCCAATTGAGCAGATAAGCTTCTTGTCGAAACACGTGGATTGTTTTGTATGGCAGCAGCTACAGCAGCGATTGTTTCCTCCATTCGAACTGAAGGGTTTCGAAGGTAAGGTCTTCTGTTGACTGTCCCATGCTCGGCAAAATTGTTTACAAGTCTTATTATGGTCCATCTGCTCGGAGGATTGCCGCCAAACGTGCGCCTATACTCTCTTTGAACCGAAACTACGGACTCCAGTGCGTGATAGCGGCGGACAATCCAAATTCTTTTTTCAGTGTCCCAGTTATCCATTTTTGTTAAATGTAAAAGTCAATCTGCAAAATAAAAAAAAAATTAACCAGATTCATTAAATAGAAAAAAAGTTATTTAATTTTTTTTTGGTAGCGGCTTTCATTAGCCACCCTGTATAAATACGTTGATATGTATATAAATAAGATTTCAGTAATATTGATTCGAATATATTAGGGATGCCAGTTCCGGGATCGTAATATGACGTACTTATTTAGATGCTACTTAAAATAACATGAGCCTTTCAAGAAACCAAAAAACTGTGGGTCTATTAGAGCCATCCTCAACGATTTTCCATTATCTTATGTGATATAAATTTTTTTTTTTTTGCAATTAAAATGAAACATTTTCTACAACAAAAACTATGTTATGACGATTTTTAATCTTTGCAACAGTGCTGTTCGGCAATTTCGAATCAGAAATGTATCTGTTTGAAGAAAATGTGGGTTTCTCCAGAGGATCAATTTTAAACATTCGAAAAAAAAACACCTTGAATAATTCGAAAACTTTGTTGCATAAAATAAAAACTATCTAAGCTTTATGAAGGGCGTGTAGTTTTTTAAGTTAATATTTGCATTTTATTTTATCATTTGTTCATAGAGTAGCTGGCAGCACATGTTGTATAGGGGCAACCGTTGCGTAATATTAAATTATTAGTTCTATATATTGGAGGGGGGGGGGTGCAAGGCACCTTTATACCTTGTATATATTCATTGGGGGCGAGCAGTTGTGGGTCTGAGGTTTTAGCGCGGGATTGGCCTACTCATTTTCGCACGGAAAAACCCCGATTTGGGATTGCAAAACATAAACTATATCTTTGGAATATTTCATAAGCCGGTTGCGAATTACAATAGTATGCAATGCGAATGCAAAAATTACGTATTAAATTTGTCTTAGCTCTTATTACATAACAATAAAATAATTTTTTTTTGCTCTCATTCAGTAATTACAAAATACTTTTCTTTGCTCTCATAAAATAAGTATAATAAAATTTTCTTTGCTATCATTAAAAAACGTATTCATGATTTAAATGAGATGAAGCCCAAGATAATAATTTTTATAAAATTACTATTGATTTTATATTATTATTATTTAATTAATTTTTTAAAATAGAGAAGGAAACTTTGGCATGCTCTGTTTACCATTAGGCTTTCAGTACGATGGGTTTTTTGTCAGCTAAGCTCCTACTACTATTCTTTACTGCTGCATTTGTCATTGCTAATTATACTTTTTATTTTAATATACCCATTTTTTATACTCCGACTCTGCTTTTCGGTTTTGTTAATTTTGTAAACCAACAATTCAATTGTACCATTTTTTTCGGCCTGTACATTTATTAAGTATTTATTGCTATAAATGATCTCAAGGCTAAAAATCATAATTTTTATGTTTTTAAGTTTAATTTTAAATATTTTTATTAATTTTTACAAGTTTCAATCATTAAAAGCACTTTAGCTTTAGATAAAGAAAATAATTATTTAAAAGAAATATATTTTTTTATATATATAAGTTAAAATTAGATACCTTCTCAAACGATTTTTCCGGGTTTTTCAAGCTAATCTGTTGGAGAATAAAGAATACAAAAATTCTGACACTAATCCCGGGGTTCACAAAATTGTCAAATCAGTTTCCGAAAAGTCTAGAGTTGTAAAAATTTAAAAAAATTACATCCCTAATATATGTGTAGACACCATACAATTGTGTGTAATTAAGGCAATATTTGAAAGTGGGTAAGTAATTGAAATTTATTGTTCGTCATAAAAAATTTATAAAACCGCAACAAAAAAATGAACAATGTGTGTGTGCAATTCCTTAGTACAATAAACATACATATGCATATACATATATGTTATTTTAAAATCAATTAAGTCAGTGATTATAGAAAGTTAAGTAAAATTAAGTAAGGAGGGCGCTGTTTGTGCCGAAAAAATCACAGAGCAGATAGTGTTCAAATTATAATTGCTGGGCCATGTTTTTTTCTCAACGAATAATATTAGAGAGTAACAGTTTGCATGGTTTTTAAACCGATTTTAAAAATAGGTATATTTAAAATTAAATTTTTAAAAAATAAAAAAATTTGCTCTTGAAGAGTTTATCAAAACTTGTGTGAACTTTTTTAAAGACGAACACAACATTGTACGAGTATATAAATTTTTGCGACTCTTAGAGTTTTATGAGCAAAATATTTGAATTTAAATGATAGCATACAAATGATTAAAAAATATAAATTCCCAGTATGGATTTTTCTGGAACGTAACCAGTTAAAAATAATATCTTTAAGGTAATTGTAGTTGGACCAGTGCTCGAATCTTAATGTTGGTTTGTTAATTGATGTTAGAGAAAATTTACAACCATTTGCACAGCGATGGTATGGAATGACATGTTTCGAAGTCACCAACTTCTCATCAGACCCCTTCTCGGACACTGGGATACGAACCCAAGTGCCTGGCTCAAAGCCTTTGCTAGAATACTCTAACTGAGCTTTGGTGCACTGTAGCGTCACGATGCATTTTTTCTCTAATGTGCCATTTTTACATTATTCCCTTTACATTCTTTGGTACGTATATTTTATATGTTAACTCAAGGAAAGAGGGGTATTTTTGATATACAAACATCTTTGCGCTCGTTAGAGCAGTCCAGCAAAGTTAAGCGTCGCTGCCTGTAAAAGTGCCAATGCCGGTGCTTGTAACCGTGCTTCTGTATGTATGGAAATCTTGTTGGAGAGTTATTATTCGGTAATCGTGCTTCAACACGATGAATGCTATAAATCGGCAAAAGGCGAAGGCCTTTATTATAAATATACACAGGGTTTATAAAAACAAACTAAGTGATTATCTATAGTATTATTTCTAAACCAGGCGCTTAGCTAGCCTTAACTACAATACGTAGATAAATGAAATTTATATCAAATGAAAGCTTTCGATGAGTAAGTTTGCACAAAAATATAAAAATTTAAATTAGTTCATTTGTTTATGAGATATTAGCATTTATAATTTCCATTTTCACCACAGCATTTTCTAGCGTGGTGACGCATAAGCACACACATATACATACATATGTATGTATGTTTGGATTTTCTATATGTACTTGCTTTGTTTATCTCTCTGTTCTAATGAGCACAGCAATGGGCGGATTCCAAAGCGCAACTGTTAGCTGAGCTAACTAAAAAAACACACCCGATTTTCGGGGGTTACATACTAGTTTATTTTAAATTTATTCTAGCTCAGAAATCTCAACACGGTAGTTAATTTGTTTTGTTTGTCTAATCTTGAAATGCAAAAAAATTAACTAATGTAATATAAAATAAAATTAAAAAAATTTAATAAAATAAAATAAAATAAAAAAAAAATAAAATGAAATAAAATAAAATAAAATAAGATAGAATAAAGTTTTGTGAAATTAAATTAAATTGGTTTAATGGAGCTATGATAACAGGTAGGAAATGAACAGAAGAGAATGAAAAGGGAAGGAATGGAAAGGAAAAGAAAGGAGAGGAACTGAGCGGAAAGGATCGGCAAAAGGAAACAATAAAATATAATACAATCAAATAAATTATTAGAGACTGTTGAAAGAAGGGAAGAGCAAATAAAATAAAAATATATTAAAGTAAAAGTAATACCGTAGAAAAGAAGAAAGAGTAGCTAATAAATAAAATAAAATTAAGTTTTGTGGTTGAAGCTCAACCACTAGGCGAGGTGTAATTTAGTTAAATTTATGTACAGGATAACACATGTTTACACATCAAACTCCACGAGTACTTGGTGCCCACGCCTTTTTACCCAGCCGAGCTCTCTTTAAATTGAATCTTAGCACTTTATGCCCAACTTCGAAAAAAAAATAAAGCTACCAAATATAACTACATAAACAATATTTACCAACTACAAAAAATTAATTTTGAGTGTAATTCAAAATCGAAGGAATTCAATAGATTATGAATAAACTCTAAAGCTTTGTATAATATTACATTCCACACAACTGCACTATGCAAAAATTTAACACATGAAATAGATTATTAATAAATAAATATGAATTCAACCATTTGTTCGATGCATAGCCGCTGTAACGAACAAAAGCCAAACAAAAAGTGCGGAAATTGCACACAAAATTACAACTTCCTGTCACAAACAGCAGTTTCAACAGAAAGTATAACAACAATAACAGCAAATGTTAATAGGTATTATTTAGTTTTTCTAGCAATTCCACCACCCAACTCCCAAGATTAAACCTCCTTCATCGAACTGCTGCTCAATGATTTTGAGTGTGTGGTTTATTTGTTGGTGTGATGAGCCTCCTCGACTCTTGTTAGTCTGGTGAATACCCCCGCTTTTAATAATGTTATCGTCCGAGATGCTCCCAGGAAGAAAGTGTTAGAAGAAATTTTATTCCGCTAGACAAATACACTGCCGCTCTCGAAAAATGTCACCTGCATCTTTAATTTGGACACCTATCTGCTATTCATCTTTAGAGTGCTTCAAGTTCGTGCTTCATTGTAGCAGGGCCATAAACCCGTAGAGGCTCTACACGGCTGCAAAAACTCTCACTTACTAATTGTCTTACTTAGTCAGTGCTGAGTAATACAACGCGTAATAAGTTCCATAGATTTAAGAACCTCCTTAGCTTCTGAGACATCAATAGTAGATGCCAGCAAACGATATGTCGATAAGCCAGTTTCATGGTCCATTCGTTGCACTAACCAAAGATGTTATCGTTACTGATCCGCCCAGATATCAGAGAAGAAGAAGACGTAGTAATGCCTTGTACGAAGTGGAAACAAAAATGTAGAATTTTCAAGTCGAGTCCCGATCTTTCGAATCCTTCCTGAAAGGGGGAGAATCTAAAGGTTAGTGCCGAATACTTACCTAGAATGAATGTAGTCCGGTTTTCTTGTAGCACCACTATTTTACCATTAACGTACACACGGCTCTTACCATATGCGATTTTGAATGAATCCCAATTTCGAAGGGCTAAGTACACCCTGATACGACGTTTCCTTCATTAAGTCATCAATCGGCGGCATGGTTCACATCACTTTCAGAACCTCTGTAGGGCGTGATCTCATACATTCTCGGTCATAAAGCTTTCCTAGTATGAAGCTTTTATGAATGAAGTTCTATCCTTTTCGTGCGAATGTGCGAATTCCTTTCATCTATTGTGTCATATATGACCGTAAAGCAGGTTGTTTTTCCTTTCGTTAACTAAACTAAAGTTTAGCTCAATATATCGAAATACTGCCAAATGCAAAATTTAAAGAAATTAAAATGAAATGCGACAACAAAAACAACAAGCATTTTATATGATGTTGATAAAAGGAAAAAAGCACCGTAATTCGTAGAAATTGTGAGAACGTGACCACAACTGCATGCTGCATATTGGCAGCTGGCCGCCGCAATGGCGTGGCACCAGTGGATGAGGTGTGGTGAAAAGCAAGTACCTGACGACGGAACGCAAGCAGGCGAAAAGAAGTGGGTAATGACAAATATCAGTATTTACCGCTATACATACTGATGTTGCTGCCCAATGATGAACCACCCAACAGTCCGAAAAAGTACTAGTTTGCAACTAGAATTTTCTTACCAAACTCAAACTTGTGCGAAGAAAGCCAAATATGTAGTAGAAATGTAAAATATTTTTACAGAAAACAGTTGCAAAATCCTAGTAAAACTTAATTTTTAGCCTCTATCTATTTTCTGATTTTGCTTAATAATATTTGTAAAACTATTTTTTTTGAAAAAGTGGGCGGTATCACACCCATATTCAAAAATTAAATTTTAAACTAATTTTAATGTTAACACAATCCAGTACTTGTAAGTGTATTACGTACTGCAATCACTTGTATTTTTCATAAATAAAAACTAGGCGTGGTTATCATCCTATATCGCCTATTTTAAATACCGATGCGAATTGGAATGGTTGACAAAAGATGGCGATACTCCGTCAAGTCGCTGTCAATTTGGTAGAAGATAGGCTAAGATTTCGCCAGGTGAAAAAGTTGAAACGATTTTGGGGATAACTGTTGATCCTTATAAGAATTCTTCAACCTAGGAGACTATAATCGAGTGGAGGGAAAGGATTCTATAAAAAAAATTTTACAAAACGGGGGATAAAACACCATTCTGTGGAACCCCCTGTCCGATTCTTCTTCGATGTTGAGTCTCTGGATGTAGTTACCGATCCACCCTTTTCGTCGACAGGAAGCGGTGACTTATCCAAGTCTTGAAAGAGTTTGGAATGGTTGACGTTATCTTATCAACAGCTATTGATAGGTCAAGCACCACGAGCACCGTCCTATGGTTTGGATTGATTTTCTGCGTACCTATTTAGGGCGTTGAGAGCGCGTGCAGAATTCCAATGTAGTAAATACGGCAAACAGCGACAGGAGAGATATCGGGCAATATGATTGACACTGATTCGCCGGCTTTTCAGGTTTTAAAAGAGGAACCACTCTCGTCTGTTTGCATTGATCAGGAATGACGAAGGTGGTTAGGGGAAGTTTAGAAAGAGCCGCTGAATAACTATGCCCTTGGCAATACCTTTGTATCGATTTATGTGTGACCGACTATGGTTCGGCTCTTGATCATATGCCGCGCATTGCAGAGGTAAAGGAGAACTTGTCTTTGTGTTTGATCGGCTTTAGTAGACCCTTGACTATTGACCATAGCTTACAGACACCGACCGAGAGGTTACAGGTCTCCAGATGTTGTTTACACTTAGTCACTCAGACTGTCCGTCAGATTCCCGCATTGCGATCCTTAATTACAGGATCCGCGGGAAAATTCAAACGAATTTCAGGCATACTTCCAGTGGGGATAAGGCTGTCTGAAGCGTAATCAATAACCTTGGGAAAGTGTCGTTCACCTTGGTGTACGTCTGTCGCTGCTTGTAAGACAGCGAAGCAGCTCGCTTTTCTAAAGTTGATAAATGTACGGCGTTGGGATGTTATGTAGTCGGTAGGTCGCTTGATTAAGAGAATTATGGGTAGATGGTCTTATGGCATTGTGTACGTAGCACTGCTAGGCTGAAAAAGAAAACAGGAGGGTTTGGGGTGTTTGTACTAGTTTTGAAGTAGTTTACAACTAGTTTGCTTTGATTGCAAGCTTCTTTTGCTGCACAACACTATGGGGTACTTGCATATTTGTTGTTGTATTAGTTATGCGAGTGCTGATAGTTCAACCAAAAAAAATATATTTCATTTATACCAAATAAAAATAAAATACTACTAAAGTTTTCGTCAACGCAAATAAAACAAGAATTACAACTAAAAAAATGTTCAACTTTTGCATTCTGCCGGAAACGGATGTAGTGCCGTCACCGGCGACACGTTTCACACGAACAAAACAGTTTTCCGCTAAAAAAAATAGCTGGTGACAACATGAAAAAAAGGAATATGTAAAAAGCGTAAATAAAACTCAACAACAACAACTATTGCATAACGCAGTTGAAATGCAAAACAAAGTTGACTTGCCAACAGTGCCGAGTTTAGTTGTTCCTCTTGGCACGTGGACAGCGCTAAGATTCTTGGCAATTTTCTGCCAACTTTCAGTGCTGCAAGTGACAAAATACACTCTGCTGGTTGCCTTGCCATAGCAATTAATTTCCTAACCAACCAAGCAACATGTTCGCAAATTGGATTTTGTTCAGTAGTTGCTGTTGGATAGTGGTCATAATTGAGACAATATGTTCGTGTACGAGCGGGAATTTAAAACAATTCAGATACAGTTTAATGCCGCCAAGATAGACATATGAAATTTAAATTAATCGCTAGTAAGTTTAGCGATGTAGGAGCTGGTCACGGAGCTGACTCATTCGTGTCTTATTTAAGCTTTCTAACAACAAGCTTTGACCAGAACAAATTTGACGGGTAAACTAGTATTTTTATGAAATGAAGTCGTCAACACCTAGTAGCCACAGGTTTTAATCCAAAACTTTCTCCTTTTTTAAGAACTAATAAAATCGTATATAATAGGGTTGCAGGAAAGGAATGGGAATAGTAAGAGGAAACTGAAAAGGGCGAGAGAGAGGAGAAGGAGAGCTCGTTATTATTTAATTTAGATCCTTTAGGATAAAAAGTGGGAGCACATGGGAATCAAGAAGACGAAGGTAAAAAAAAAGTGAAATAAAAAAAAAGTAATGGCAAGATCAAAGTAAAGAGAGATATTTTAATGGAACAAGAGAAGGAAAATTTGAAGGAGAAGTTGAGGAGTGTCATATGGGGAGCAAAATAACTAGATATAAAATTATAAAAGAAGTGGAAAAGCAAAAAAAAGAAGCGGAGTAAGAAATATTGCGAGTGTCGATTTGCAGCAGAATAGAAATTTTTCGATTGAATCGATCGAATTTTATTTTGGTATTGTGTAACTTGATCGAACAAAAACTGCATATTTTTATACTCGTATGTTTATTTACATATTTTCAATTATTTTTAATGATTTACTTTTTATACATTTCATTATCACTTTTCAAATCACATCGAAACGCCAGCGGTTTCAAAATGATAGCAGGAAGATGATCGATTAAGTATTCACAGTCGCGCATTAAGCGATCGATTCCAACTCGCGATTGCTCGATGATCGCTAATCGGTTAATAGTCGATTACCTATTCTTGTTCGACACTCACAATAGGGGTGTATAATTAACCCTAAAATTCGACAAACTATATTTTCCTAGAAATTTAGCAGGAAACTCGTCAAACATTCGCTTTGATCTTTGAAATTGATTGAAATTGATTTGTTCTCTGTGCTGTACAAAACCTGCATAGAGTTTTTTTAGAGGTTCATGTGGCAGTACTGACCTCAAAAGCTGCTTGAGTGTCAAACTCAAACGCTTTCCTTTCTTCAAATAATGCTGCTCCAACTTTCATCGATGTTCTGCCAAAGATCTCAACCTTATTCTGCTTCTATATTGAGCTTCTAAGAAAATGTTTCCTCCAACATTCTATTCTCTACTACTAATACCAACACTAAGGCCCGGTTTTTCAGTCCTTGGTTAAGCTCAGTTTAAACTAAGTTTGCTTAAACTCGGCATAAATTTAAACTCCAGTTAAACTGCAGAGCGGTTTTTCAGTGTGAGTTTAAGGCCGCTTTTAAGATTTGCTTTTTATACGGCAACATTGGTTTTTTCTTTATCTAGATACGGCAGCAGATAATATTTGTATACATATTCAACGCCATTGCTTCTCCTCAGTATTGTAATAGTTAGCATTTCGCCAATTTCTGCATCACTATAATCACTTTCGTCAGATGATATATCCAGTATTTAATTAAATATAAAAATATCGTCCTTTCTTAATTGCGTTCAGCTTATTGTTTCACAACCAAAACCACCAAATATGCAAAACAGCTGACAGGTTAACTAGAGTTTAACCCTGCCGAATTGACCGCTTAAACTACGTTTAAACTTCGTTTAAAGTTGACTGAAAAACTGCGCAACAAGTTTAAGCTTACTTTAACTGACAAACTGAGTTAAACTTGTACTGAAAAACCGGGCCTAAAAGTTTATATATTTTGCTGAATAGAATGAAATCTTTCTTACGTGAATCATTGCCCCAGAACGAAACAACCTTAAGCGACTTGTATATTACCGATCTGAGTATAATATTCATTTTCCTCACATTGACTTATCAATTTATAAGTATAACATGCAGCCAATGTAAGTAAGAGGTAAACAAACATTTGAAGTTTCCTACGATATGTAAGCATCTTCGCTTTTCTTTCAACGAGTACAGTTTAACGCCATCACTGCTTCCACGAGAATATCAACCTGTAGCAGCTACTGGTTCGCAACATCGCGTAATCCTAACATAAATAAAACTTCTATTTATTTAAAGTGCAGTAGTTGATATGAAGAGTATTATATAATCTTAAGCCATATATGTATTTCCACCCTAAACGTCTTTAGTCCAATCTCATTTTACCCCTGAATTACAAACTTGTTACGCAGCTGTCGACAATGAGTTGGTAATACGAAACCCCACACACATAAACATACATAAATGTGAGTTTTGCCAAAGCATCCTCTAGTGCTGATTGTTGCTTGGGGGGTGTACAGAGTTGCAATCATCCCCTAGCGGCAAAACATTTAAAGAAAATCGTATAAGCGTTTAAAGCATAACAGCTGCATTTATGCTAAGACGAGATTAGGTGAAAGATTTTGCGACCCTTATAAAACATTTTTTATTGCAAGAGATTACTTTGGTTTGAGTAAAGCGTTTCTGTATGTATGTGTAAATGGAGCTTGCAGTAAAAAGGCGTTTGAGTGTATGTGTGTTTGTTTGCATGTCAACGCAATTTAAAGAATGAAAGTTCTTCAAAAGTGATTGGGTGAGACTAATTGCAACGTCTGCTATGCCAAGCATTAAGATTCTTCATAAAACAGTTAAATGAAATTCAAGCAAGTAAGGAAAGCGTTGTCTTCGGCTGTGTAGAAGGCTCTATACCTTTCATGAATATACATCACGGTTTTAAGTGTGCGATCCCTACTTACAGTAAGTACAAACTCTGCAAGATTTGACAAGGGATGGCAAAATTTGACCTTCTTACCTTGTTAACTTAAAGATACATAGCCCAAGCCCCGTTTATTGAAAAAATGTGTTGTATGGGGGTTATACGATATATTGGTCCAATCTTGATGATTTTCACTTCACACATTACATATGTAGTAAGTACTGTAGTACTACTAAATTGTTGTAGTTATAGCCAAAACCCCATTTATCTTAACAATCTATTGTATGGGATTTATATGTTATCTTGGTGCGATCTGGCTAATTTTCACTTGCCACATTAGGTATATATTGTGTACCAACTCCAAACTCCATTTATCAGAACAATCGATTGTATGGGGGCTATGCGTTGTATTGGTCCGATCATGCTAGTTTCAACAGACAAACGGAGAGATGGGCATGGCTAAATCGACTCAGCTCATCGCGCTTGTTTTTTTTTTTGTTGTTTTTAGCGACAAAAACAATCCCCGAAGGTGTTGGAGAGTGTTGTAGGAAGTGACAATGCTTTGCCGTATATGAACCCGATACGCTCCGGTACTCCCTTGCGGTACATTCCCGATTGTCTTGGGAGCGATTTGCTGTGACCAGTAAAACTTTCTACGTCATCTCAGCCCCTGCTTACGAAGGTAGGTAATCAGAGGTGAGAGACATCATATCCATAGATCAACCATCAAGTTGCACGTCATTACCCTAATCCGAAGAGGTGCTCATCGCCCTGATCATTTCGGTGTGCTTATTTTTGTTATAATACCATTTCCTGTTTAGAAAGTTATAAATATTTGTAGATAAGTTCGAGTTTTGGTTGAAAATGTGTTTTTATATACATAACGGTAGTTTACACAATAATCCAATCCAACAAAACTTTACTGAATAGGTATATCAAATTGAAAAAAAGGAACATAATCAACATGGTGCTCTCGGTACACAATAAAGAAAGCGATGAGTCATTTAAATTGAATCTAAAACTTACTTTATTCCCTTTTGGACGTAAGATATGATGGAATGAAATTTCTTACATTTTGTGAACTTTTCTGCTGTGTGATGATGTCCAAGCCATACGTTGAGAATAGCTTCGTAGAAACGAAAATGACGAATAAAGTAAAAATGGCACATTAGAGGAAAAATGCATCGTGACGCTACAGGGCATCATAGCTTAGTTGTTAGAGTGCTCTAACAGCTTATCTGGGGCAGACACTTGGGTTCGTATCCCAGTGTCCGAGAAGGGGTCTGATGAGAAGTTGGACACTTCAAAACATGTCATCCCATACCATCGCTGTGCATATCGTCGTAATTTTTCTCAATCAATAAACAAAACATAAAAATTTGAACACTGCTCCAACAATAAATACGAAAACAACTTTACTCGAGCACGTATAGTTCCCCGGTGAACCGAGTAATCCAAAATAGAAATACGTCCGCTTAGTACTAGCAAAAGCTGGACAGCTAAGCATGAAGTGATCCAATGATTCCATCTATTCTATCTAATGTCTATTACCATGGGCTTAGTGAATAAAATGAGCACCGAACAGAGCCTGCAAAAGCTGACATCAGATCAGCTCTTGCTTATCCAGCTCGAGCTGCATGTATTCAAGAGAAGACTACAAATGTCCAACGCAGCTTCGAATTCTTTACAATTCGTTCGTACATTAACCTCGTGGAAGAAAACTCCCAGTCCAAAATTTCAGGATTCATCCCTGAATGTGGCTGAAGTCCATATTAGCATAACATTCAGAGAAAAGGTGGACGTAGTGTTAAGATCAACCCTATTAGCTACCTGTTTTTCGTGCCAGTTGCTTGAGGTACTAGTCAATGTATCCAGGTGACCCTGCAGAATATCACGCGGTATACCTTTAGCGTCCGCCGGCAATGGCGTCAAGATTTAATAAAACCTGGTATACATAATTTGCTAAAGAAGAAAGGAAGGAATGTCAAAACATATAGGCACTGTAAATGAAATTAATCATATGTTCATCTTTGATGGTGCCAGAAATATTTATTTACCTTTTCCCGTTTGCGGCTGACCCTCATAAGAGGAATAGGGAATGCAATGCTTGGTTAGACAGCAATTTTTCAAACGACCTTTCCACTCTCTTAGTAAATTACTTCCCCAAACGCCTCTCAGCAAAAATTCATGACTAAAACACATGTCTTAAAGTGGATTTCCCTCTGATCTTAAATAACTTGCAGTGATATAACTGAAATTCTTCTCAAGTACTTGCTTACAAATCATGCTTAGTATTTTTTTAAAAATACCTTGTTTCAATAAAAGTAAAACTTTAGTATGCTCCCAGCGCAACTGGGTATTGAAATTCGAAAAGCACCAAACCTTTGCCAAAAGAAATATTTGCCGCTTGTCAGCTCAAAGTCTAAACAGAAATATAATATTTTCAAGGTAACGACTATGCACTTAATTTGTATTCCGAAAACGTAAAAACCGTACTTGAAAAGTTTTTGTTTTCCAAATCAGCTAAATCAAATAAGCGCTGGAGCTCATATGTGTGTTGTTTTTACGGCCTATTTATTGTACGCACACAAGAAATTAACCTTAATGTGCCGACACGTGTCGATAAAAGAGTTTTGCAATTAATTCAGCTGGGAAATTGAAGTAGCAAATAGTTAAATGGGGTCTGCTGCGGGCGCCACCCCACCAACGATACCTTTTCCAACGCATCACCTGCCTATGCAAGCGTCTGTTAAAGGCAAATCATACCATTCCAATTTCGAAAACCACTTGCACGATTAAACAAGGGCGAAACGTGCCGGCATAACACCACCGTCCATGTGGCACATGCTATCTTAAGAGTAGGGCATTTGTTTTCACATGGTTTTTTGTGTTTAACGGCATACTTTGCTTAAGATGCCCCACCTATAGCCACACACACACACACATCTACTGGTATTCCAAACATTAATTTCATTCTATTATTTACTATACTTTCTTCTTTGGTTTCCCATTTGCATTCTGTTTGACTACATGGTGGTTGTTTGCTGGTGGTTTGGCGCGCCCTTGTTTACGCAACTATTTATTTGCTTTCGTTTATTTCATCGAATTGTTTTGTTTTTGTTTTTGCTTGACTTTTTCTTATCGTACATCAATACGCATCATTTGTTTAGCACACATCCACACACTCTCAAGATATAGCCCTGCAGGGAAACTAATAACCCATGATCAAAAGTTCCGGGTTGAAAGCTTTGTAGAGCCGGCAAGTTAGAGAACTTTGGCGAATGTAACCTTATAGAGACAGTACAAAAGTAAATAATATTGTTTGCTTGAACTTTCTTTCAGTAAATATTTTTAGTTTGACACATTAATAAATCCAGATAGATATATAACTATATAAATCGAAGTGTTTAGGACTAGAAAAGAAGTTGATGAAGCCATATCCGTCCCTCCGTTCGTCCATCTTTGAATGAAAAAACTTAATGCAAATTTCGAGAATTCTTATTGATATTTGGTGTGACGGTTTAGTGGTCCTCCATTGCTTTTCGAATTATTCGAAATCGCATGACAGTCACACCGAATACTTTGTTAAATACAAAAAAGCGATTACTCGGTACTTAATACACCGGTAATGACCAAATTGGATGCGTCAAAAAATATATATAAGAAGAATTAGAAAACCATGCCCTTTTAAAAAAAAATCGATTTTTAAAACTATTATAGAAGAAGTATTCCTGACCATAAATGGCCAAGACTAATAATTTTTATGAATTTTTTTATTTTTATTTCTTCTAAAATAGCAAAACTATACGAATTAGTCTGACAAGAAATTATGACTGTATTCGAAATAGTAATATCACTCTAGCCTGTATATGTTTGTTGCTTTTTTAATTTTTCCATTAAAATCAAAAATAAAAATAACAATTAAGAAAGTCTAAGTTCAGGTGCGTAAAAGTAGTAAATTTGTAAATTGTTGCGGAGTTATGACTTGTAGAGGAAAAATTGGGCACGGCCATCTGACGATTTAGCTTATTTCCACTGGGAATACTTTCAACAACAACAAATGGTTCTGAAGTTATTAACGGTGCCACTCCCTCTCCAAAATTTTGCAAAAATCGTGTGAAGAATAAGAAAATTGATTTAACTGCAAATTGTATCATTCTTGCTTTATCAGTCAATGAGATATGACCAGTTCAGAATTTCTACTTTCTTTTCAGTAATGAAATAGTAGGCGTGGTCTAAAATATATTTCGCTTATTTTCTACAGGTGTATGTATGACAGCAAGAGTGTGCCTACTACCAAGTTTTGTTATTCTAGCATAAACGGTTCTGAAGTTATTAACAGTTACCAAATTTCCATATCATAGCTACTTTTTTTTAATTATCTTATTTTGGTGGTTGTTTTTTGATTTCTTTCATTTTAAATGGCAACCTCCCTTTGCCTTAAATTATATTCAAATATCTAAATTTTTACTCAGGTTATCGTGTCCACGGACGGATTCAATGGATTCCTCTGTTCATTCTAAGAACTTTGCTATATGGAACTCCATATCTATTTCCATTATTTTACACCGTTACAATCCATCGTTATATGGACAAAACTATAATACCCTGTACTAATAAAACTGGGTACAATTTTTATCAACTGGTCTTGAGCTCGTCAAACTTACATAACATGCAAATGGAAGTAATAAAAAAGGTTAATAATTATTTTTAAGTAATGTTTAAAGGTGTTTATAAGAATAAAACCATAGCTTTTCTTATGGTACCATATCTCAAGTTGCTAGACCTCTTCGTTACAGAAATTTGGGCATGCTCTTTAAACCATTTGGCTATCAGAATGCTAGTTTTGTCAGCTAGAATAAAAATAGGAATTCATTTTACCATAACATTGGGCCTGCACCGCCATCTAGTGGCACTTACCACTGCTGATGGCAGATTTTTATTTTTATGTGTCCATTTTTGACACTCTTCGGTTCTGTTTATTTTTTATACAATAAATTGAATTGAATCGTTCTTCTTACGGTCTATGAAGCTGCGTATTAGAACAAAAAAACTCTAATTTTTCAGTTTTGCTTCTGAAGGTCCAATCTCAGAACTTGCTTTGAAGAAGGATATATCTGAGAAATTTTCCAAAAACTTCGCTTTTAAGGATAGTATTCATGAACCCACTATCTCAACACAAAGCAAATATATCTTCTGCTGGGATAGGTAATTAAGAACTGATTTGCACTACCCCCATTACAAATCTAAAAAGTAGCTGCAATTAGTAGCTATTTAAATGCAATAGTTGTATTCGAAAACCCGTTTATCGGAGCAAGCGATTGTATGGGGGCGATGCGTTATATTGGTTCGATCATGATGGGTCCGACAAAAGATTAATATATTACACACAGTGGTCTGAAGGCATATCTAGCACGATATTAATAAAAATTTACTAGTGGTATATTAATTTTTTTGTAAGCTCCACTAATAGTAGACCTTAAAGTCGCCGGTCGCTTAGTTTATATATGGCTTGCAATCGTTTGTAACTACACGTGCTTTTCTTGTATAACTGTATTTTTTTTAAGTGTACTTCATTGAAGCATCACCAAAGGTAAGTTTTAAAAGTTAATAACGAATAGAATAAATATTGCATTTTAAAAAGGCCTACTTTATAAACGATGAATTGTAATGTAAGTTTCCAAACATTTTTAATGTTATAAAAAAATGCACGTGCTTCCACGTGTTGGAAATGTTAAAAAAAAGCTTGACTATTTATTTTTACTCATCAACATGTTTGATGAGTGGCTGAAGGTTAAACATTTTACTAGGAAAGACTGCTGTGGTGCCTTACAATGTTTTGTTTCTACAAAGCATATTATACATCTAAATAACTGTGAGAAAATATTACAGAACTTTCTTAAAAGTTTTGAAAAACGGTGAAAAATTGCAAAAACAAGTTCATGACACGGCTACAAATTTGTGCCGTGTGTTTGTGATAAATTGAACACCGTTAAATAACCTACACCAGTTTTGAATTTATTGCGAATTAAATTTAAAACTGAACTAAAAAAACTCAAAAATTTTTTTTATTTCTTTTCATTTATTTCTGAAAGCTTTTTCAAGTCATTCCATTTTTGTCTTTACAGTTTTGTGTGCGCCGTAGCTCAGTGGGTAGAGCAGACAACTCTGATAAATTGATATAAATGTTTTTTTATGTTTTCTAATTGCTAAGACATTTCTGGTTTAAAATTTAAACTTTTTTCTTCACGCTCATTTTCTCGAAAACTGGCACAATTTAAATTCGAAACCAAATTTGGTTTGAACATATATGTAGCCCAGAAAAGTTTAAAATTTAGGTAAAAATTTTTAACAGTGTACATTTCATGCAGCCACTATTGTTGAAAAAGTTACTGCTACTAATTCCCCGAAATTTTACAAAACAATATACAAGATGGCAAAAAGATCCACAAAATTATCCAAAAGTGCAGTTAAAAATCCAGAAGAAGGTCTGTCGTTGATTATTAATACAAAATCTAGTAAATTGACAAAGTTATCATACAGAAAGGCTGCTATTGTGTATCCATCTTGGGAAAAAGTCCTAGCAGCAAAAGCTTAATGTTATGCAGAGCACGATGCAGTTACGATAGAAGAAATAGGTGTCGAGAAAAGACTGAATGATCTCTAGTACATATCTCTTTCATAAATTTTAATAAAAATAAATAACTAATAAGTACCGCTACAAAAGACTAACTTCATTAAACATTGGAGTCTAATTCGTGCCTTTCCCGCATTTTTGACCACGGTGCGACACCCCTCTTAGTATTAAAATGAATGGCTGGACTTTTTACTGGCCAAAATTTTCGGTGTCCTTAACAATATTTTGACTATACAAAAACCTCACCCTAATTTACAAAATTTTTCCAATGAATTTTAATAAAAACCATTTACATGTTATTTATTTTATGCAGAATGCGTTTCTACACAATAAATTAATAGGTATTCCTACAAAACATTAACTTTATTAAAGCTAGGGATTCAGACCACTGTGTTCAATCAAAATTGCAGGCGTTCCAAATGCAACTAAAGTGCACCAGCGTAAGACTTAAGATTTTCCCTACAGGGAGGCTATACCTCGTTTCCTTTCATTTCAAATCGTTTATTTTATGTTACTGGGGAAAAGAACTCATGCACATGGGTATTTTTTTTTGGTACGGACAGCTGTAGGGGCATCTGCTCTATGTCTCTTTGGTGGCTTAAACTTATTACTCCCCACTGTCAGCACTCCAACCACTACCTTAACCCGTATCGGCCATAAGAAATATTTTTTTCGAGTATGTTAATGACATGTATATATAAGCGTAAAAGCAAGGGCATCCAGCTCGAAAAATAATTTGTTTTGTGGGAGCTCTGGCTTTTTGGTATATTTGGTTTTGCTAGATTAATCACGGTTGATTTAGTATGATTTGAGCACCTCTTTCGATTATTTTTAGATCTAGAGCCTAACAACGTAGAAGAACAATTGATTTCCTTTGAAACAGTACGCTGAAAATTGGCCTTGAATACTGAAGTAAGTTAGAAGTTATAACATGACTGGGACCCTTAAAGACCACATACCTCAATCATGCTTTACCGAAACAAACCTGATTAAATCATTACTCGAAGGCAATCATATTGTCAAGTCTGATAAGATTAAAAATACTACCCCTGGAAAAGGCTCCTTTATTTCTCTGCTGCCCAGAGATCGGGTGCTCGATATTAATACTTGCTGGATCGTCATAGGTTCTTCGCTTCGAATGCGCATATCAGCGTAAAGCTCGTACAGAACTTCAATAAATTTACTTAGAGCTTCTGGGTTCAAGGTTCAACTTATATCATATATATTTATATCATATATCTTTTGCCAGGATATGGGGTTTTCAAGAGGACTTAATTTTTCAATTGTCGCCGAAGTACCAAAAGGCACTTGTAGGAGTAACTCAGTTGGGTGTCGAGGCCTAATTTTTATATAATGAGAAAGCTGTTTTTCGAATTGATGAAGTCCTTCACATATTCAATTTTGTATATGTTAGATACTTCGTTTTAGCTTCCTTCATAAGAATACCGTATTGTTTCGCCTCTTTACCGCAGCACAATCAATGATCCTTAACTCAAACACTTGGATACGCCAAAGGTCTTCTACTCTCTTTGATAGCTGAAATGACTTTCCTGAGCTTGTAAGAATTGAAAGGAAATAATAAACAAAAAAACTCACTTTCGGTGGAATCGAACACTGGGCCCACCAGGGTTAAGAATCATCCCACATTGCGCTCACACTACATCCACATTATGTTGTATCCATAATGCAGTCAGGCCATCACCCCATTTCGCTTCGTTGCTGTTATACTTAATTCAGCGCATAAATAGACAATAGATATAATAAATTGTATTTGTTAAGTTTGCAAGACCACATGCAATGTGCAATTCGAACCATAATGCACCATAGTTCAAATTTATATGACACGCACCAAATGGTGTACATGGCAAATACCACCACCGCCCAAATAAATGAAAGCAAAGAAAAATGGTTTGTAAAAAACTAATTTCGTTTGTAACATCATTAACCCATACCCAACTACTGACTGTGAAGGGAGGATGGCCAGCAGCCTTGTGTTCCCTTCAGTGAGCAAATACTTAAAGATAATATTTTTTTGTTTATATTATATGTTTTCACCTATGTGTGAATGTCTTCGACATTGTAAAAGCATTCTCAAATATATAGTAGATTGATCAGACAAGGCTATATATGTTTTGCAGGCCCGCATGTTTGCGCTTGTCCTGTTAATGATAAAGAATGTCAATGTGATAGATGATTAATGGAAATGCGGAATTTTTATTATTTGATTTCAAAGTGGAAACGAATTTAAGGGAGGGTTCCCTTAAGAACAAGACACATAAAAATTCGCCTATACCCCAGAAAATGTACGAACACTCATGCGCAAAATTAAAGGTACAAAATGTCTGCGTAACAATTGCTTTTGTGTCAACAAGCAATAACAGCCAAATTACAGCTGGGACTAAAATGAATTATTATCCACATTGTATTCTTTATCCTAAGATCTATTATGAAAGTAAAGATTTAAGGACCAAAAATCGAGGCTTGGTAAAATCGTGCAAGTTTGGATATAATGAAGATTGAAAATAGAAAATCCATGTATTACCAATCATTTAGCATTAAGTTTTTTAAAGAAAAGCTCACCATCGAGTTTTTTCTTCTTTGGCCGCTTTGTGATATTGTACTCGATATCTTCATACATGGTTTTAGGGAAAGTATTGTATTCTACCTGAATGAATCCTGTGTAATTTGCTGTTAATCATTGGATGTATTTTGGTGCTGATGTGTTTTTAGAAAAGACATCAAAATAGTATACTTATAAAAATTTTGGAAAGGCATTTTATAATTTTAATTTGGCTGAGGTCGAGTCAATAGAGATATCTTTAAAGATTAACTAGCTTTAGAATTTTCCCTTTTACATATCTACGAATGGATTATCAACCAAACTGCTAATTTTTTTTTTAATTTTATTAGATATATTCTTAAAAAAGATCAACAAAATAAACTATAAACAAGTTTGGAACTCCAAGTTCGGGTGGAACCGAACATTATATACCTAGTAGTGATCTATTATGTCATCCCAATTTACGCAGGTCTATTTTAATACTTTCAGTTCATATTTGCGTTCAAATAGACAGACGGACAGACAGATAGACGTATCTAGAGATGGACATGCCTACATCGACTCAGCTCATCCTCCTGATCATTTCAGTATACTTTTTGATGGGACTTTCTCTTTTTCTTCTCATACGTACAAACATTTCATGTTTATGAAAGGTATGAATATCAAAAAAGATATACAACTTCGCATTTGCAGTGGGGTATTAACTACTTGCCCGGATATTTTACTTTTCATCCTGAACGTTTTGATATACATTAATAAATATGTATCTCGATTCGTTTATGCCGAATGAAGTAATATACCTTGTGTGCGTAACAAAACTAGATATAACTAACATAGGCGTCAATGAACTCAACCGATCTTTATGAAGTTTTCACAATATATACTTCTGGGTACAGCATAGACAATATAAAGTTTTGGAAAAGTAGGCGGAGCCACGCCCCCAGGCTATATAAAGTTTCAATTCGTCATAACTCCGAACTTTTTTGGTCCAAATTAATTAAATTTGGATATATGTGTCACTTAGTCAATATCTACATAATTTTGGAAAAGTGGGCGGTGCCACGCCCACATATTTTGTAGTTTGCTTTTGCCCTTGAACATTCACGATAGGCTCAGGAGTTCGCTGAGCACGACACAGTCTGTATATAACTTTTGGAACAGCCCCCAGGTTATATAAAGCTGCAGTTCGGTATATCTAGGAGTTTATTTGGTTGAAGTGAATGACATTTTATATATAGATGTGTTCTATGTATCAAAACGTCAAAACAACGTCTATCAGGTTTGCTAGTATATTATAAAACGGCGAAAGCAAGCAACGAATTTCAACATTCTTTTGTAAAACTGAGAGACTAGTTTGCGTTCAAATAGACAGACGGACGGACAGAAAGACGGACGGAGAGATTAGCATTGCAAAATTAACTCCCCTCATCTTGCTGATCATTTTAGTGAACTTTTCTCTTCTTGTTCTCATACTTACATACATTTAATGTTTATGAAAGGTATGAAAATCAAAAAAGATATATAACTTCGCTATTGCAGTGGGCTATTAACTACGTGCCCGAATATTTCGCTTGTGTGTTTCCCGATTTGGCTAATTTTTGGCAGGAATATAATACATACCACTGAGAAGCAGCTGATCAATTTTCATTCAAATGTCTTTTTGAAATAGCAGAAATTTTATGCTGAAAAGTGGGCGGCGTCACGCCTACTTCTTCAAAATTGACAAAATTTTTTTGCTGCTGAGTTTTTCTTAAAAATCTTATTATGTGTGCAAAATCTGATTGATATAACTTTCTTGTGTAGAAATATCGCTTTTTAAATTTTACAAAAAATTTTTGAGAACTATGTTAAAAAACTGAGCGTGGACATTAACCGATTTCGCCCATTTTTACAGAAAACAGTTACCTTTATATAGTAAACATTATCACCAAATTTCGTTTCGAGAAATCAATTTTTTGGCGGAGTTATGGCATAAAAAGTTTTGTGGAATAGTCCACTATACTTATGGAATCTTTAACACTGAAATATAAATGATGTAAAGCTATTTTAGGTAAAGTTATTGCCTATTTAATATATCTACGATCCTCTTCAAAATCTTTCGTATAAAAGTGGGCGTAGACCTTAACCGATCCCGCCCATTTTTTCCTGGAACATTCCTTGCATACCTGGAAACCTGCCTGCTGAATTTCGTTTCAATATCTTGAAGGTTTTTTAAGTTTTAATTAATATTATTTCTAAATTTGACTAAATCAAAAGTGGGTGGTACCACACCCATTTTCAAAAATTTCTTGAAATCTCAATGTATTCACCAAATTTTATCCTTATAGGTGTATTATGTACTGAGTAATCACTTTTTTTGTGTTTTCGAAAATATTCTATATATAAAAAGTGGGCGTGGCTATTATCCGATTTCGCCCATTTCAAATAGCGCTCGGAGATGAGTGCCAAGGAAGCCGCATACCAAATTTCATTAAGATATCTCAAAATTTACTCAAGTTATCGTGTTCACAGACGGACGGACGGGCATGGCTTAATCAATTTCTCTTTTCGTCCTGAACATTTTGATATACTTAAGTCTCTATCTATCTCGATCCGTTTATGCCGTTACGTATTGCCGTTAGGCGACTAAAGTTAATATACCTTGTGTGCGTAGCACTACTAGGTATAAAAACATAAAATAATATAGAGAACTGAAAATGTAATTCATTTGGTTTTATCCACAGTTACTAGGGACTCTATATTAAAATATATTAATTACGCATGGGTACCAAAATAAGCGTGCCTTTCTAGAGCTCATCTAAGGATATGACGCCTTTCAACTTTCGCTATCACTACGCGACACTGGCAAATTCACACATCTTTTAGACAACATAAAAGTAAGCTTGTTCCAACTGTAGGAATGTTTGCTGGTTCTCCACTCTAATTTGTTTGATCATATACATACATCTGGCTTAGTCTTTGAGTCCGTTGAACAGTCTGTCCTTTCTGAGGAGGAGTCCGTAGTAAACTCAATTGGTTCAAAGGTAGATCAAAGTTAATCGGAGAACTTGTCCTTAGTTGATGCTTAACTAGTCGTGTCGTTTACCCGGTCTTTCGAGAGAGAATAAGCTGGTCTCTGATGACCTTCTGTATTCGTATATATCTCGGGTGCCGTTGAATCCGTTACACAGCCGGTCTTTTTAGAAGAGATTGATACAGAAGCGGAATCTGGGGTAGACTGCATTAGATCCAAGGTAGTTGAGGGATCACTGCTTGTTGGGAGAGAGCGTGACAAATTTTTATTGGATGGCAGAAAAGAATCGTGGGCTGAATCTGAAGGATAATCTGAGGAATCATTGCCGGTTACGAAAGGATAGTCCTTTACCTCGTCAATGACATAATAGAGAACTTGGTCTTTCGAATCATTAAAAGGGTTCCTCTTAGTCGATGCTGTATTTGGTAGCCTAGGCGCATGGTTGCTAGCTGGCTTATTAGTACCATGGTCGATTAAACGGTTCTTAGATGGGTGATGGACTATATTCTAGGCATTGGAAATTGCTACCTTATATTACCTTATATATAGTCCCGAACTAATCAGAAATGTTTATAGTTAAGCTAATTTTTTTACTACTTTACTTACTCCTAACCAGCCCAAAGATTAAAGCTGGATTTCGCTCTTGCGATAGGTATGGATTACGTGTTCTTAAGGTGTTAGAGATTGGTCTCATTTAGCTCCTTATAAACTTTCAATATTCTAAAATAAAAACTTTCAGAGAAATGCAGTCCGGAAAATCTCATTTGTATGGCAGGTGCTACGCGCACATCATCCAGTGCTCCGGATTATGAATCTAAAACATCCTCGATCCCACTTAAGTACACAAAAAAAATTTCATCAATATCGGTATAGGCTTTTAAAAGGAGTTCAGTGACAACGGAAGCACAGAAAATTTGTATACCTTTCATGAACATGAAATGGTATCTTAACTTTGGTCCGATGTTTGTAACGTTTAAAAATATAAGAGATAGACCCACCACTTAGTATCCTAAATTGATCAGGACGATGAACTGAGTTGATAGAGCCATGTCCGTCTGTCCGTCCGTCTGCCCGTCCGTCTGTTTGAACGCAAACTACTCCCTCAATTTTTTAAATATCTCGATGAAATTTGGCACACGGATGTATTTTTGTACTATATTAGACATTTGTCGGATCCGGTATAATCGGGTCACTATAGCATATATCTCCCATACAACCGATCGTTCAAATAAGAGGATTATGGCCATTTCTCCCTCATTTTTAAATATTAAAACTTGAAACTTAGTGAGATATTTTCTTATAGATAGTAAAAGATTTCGCAAAAAAATCAGCAAGATCGGAGCTATATATAGTATATATCCCATACAACCGATCGTTCAGATAAGAGGATTATGGCCATTTATCCCTCATTTTGAAATATTAAAACTTGAAACTTCGGGAGATATTTTCTTACAGACAATAAAATATTTGGTAAAAAAATCGTTAAGATCGGAGCTATATATAGTATATATCCCATACAACCGATCGTTCAGATAAGAGGATTATGGTCATTTCTCCCTCATTTTAAAAGATTAAAACTTGAAACTTGATGAGATATTTTTTTATGGATAGCAAAAGATTTCGTAAAAAAGTCAGCAAGATCGGAGCTATATATAGTATATATCCCATGCAACCGATCGGTCAGATAAGAGGATTATGGCCATTTATCCCTCATTTTGAAATATTAAAACTTGAAACTTGGGGAGATATTTGCTTATAGATGGTAAAAGAAAATTAAATGTATTGCTGACAAAGTTTTAGAGAACTTTAAACAATGCGTATTTAAGTTTGCACGTATTAATGAAAGGCACAGCCGAAGACAGCGCCGTCCTTACTTGTTATATATAAAGATTACATTTAAGTTTTCTTTTTTTTCAAACATGAAACACAGAGAATTTCAACAAGAGGTTTTTTACGACCTTTATATTTGTAATATTAATTATTTTGCCGACTTTAGGTCAGACTTTTATAAAACCACATTTGGTCGGTTTTTAGTGGCAATATATTTCGGCTTACTCAACGGTAACCGTCTTCAATTATATATCTTATAATAAATAATGAACAATCAACATAAAAAAAATTTTTATTTTTTTTAATTTAGAATTTCCTTATAATTATTTCTACTTAAAGCTGTTATTGCAAAATAGTTATTTTGCTTTATTAGTTATTTAAAATTTGTATTTATATAGAAATGAAAATCAGGAGACAACCTTCTTATAGATCGATTTCGAAATATGCTAAACTTCTTCATCAGAGAAATTTTGAACGTTCTGTTAACCATTAAGCTATCAGAAAGCGGGACTTAAAAATTTATTATAAAACAATAAGAAAAGATTCAAAAAAAGTACCATTATTGGCATTGAGCTCATTTATAGTAAAAAAAATACGTCAACAATGCACAGAGTCTAGCAGCTTTGAAAATAGTTCTATAAGGAAAGATATTGCGGTTGTCTTATTATAAGTAAAAAAATTTGTTGTTAAAAAAAATAAAAAAATATTTTTCTGAAAATTATCATTCTAACTTATGGAGGAAGACTTATAGAACCTTTCCTCCGACTTAGCCTTTAAGAGTAAGGTTACGGTATACGGATTTTGTGAGGGTGAACATAATCAATACTTCGACTTAAAAGTGGAAACAAAATCAGCTAAGCTTTATAGAAATTTAACATTTAAAAAAATCAAAGTTGGTTTTAAAGATGGAAATGTCTCCAACCTTGCCCAACTGCCAGTTTTTATGTATTGAAAATCTAGTTTTCCTCCAATGTTTTAGTGTCTGTAAATAAATAAAAAGAAATTATCGGTGTTATATTGCATTTAAAAGCGTCGAATATTTCATTTTGCTTACTGTATCCGCTGATTCCTAATATGCATGCATGTAGTTTCCCCGCCCCCACCAATTTTTCTTGCAATATCCATCACTTTATTTCCTTTTCCAAAACGACAGCAAAAAATATACCACAATGAAATGGCCAAAATACGAACGGTAATCGCTGCTGAATTGAATGCTCATAAATGTACAAGGCCAATGCACTATTGAACTGTCTACTACGTATGCAGATATATACGATATACTTCCCTGCAGAAAATGGGACTATTTCAGAACAATACCTGAGCTAACCCTTTTGACGACACTACTAGTTCTAGCTCAATACCCAAGCAATGCTTTCAAACTGTCCACTTTTATTTGGCGATGACAATTATCATCCAGTGTATTACTTGCCAGCTTGATCTCATCCGGCTTAGAATGGGACAGTTAAAAGAAAGCTTCCCATTGACAAGTTCTCAACAGGAACCATTTAGGATAGTTTGGGGTAGTTCTGGCTTCGTTTGAGTGATTATCGGTTTCCGATACTTCGCAATCTCTTTAAACTAACATCTTTGCAACCAGTAATGTCTCTTTGGAGACTGGTTCGTAGTTTTGCTGCAGGGCTCTATGCAAGTGTATGTACGAGTATCCTGTGAACTATCCAGCAACTAGTACTAATTCAACTAGTAAGCCAACTGTATTTTTTCCGTGTAAGTAACAGATATTTTTAACATACTAGACTTAAACTAGTTCAGAATAGACCAAACCAGTTTGTTGCAATTTTAGTGGATATTGTGTCTAAATTTTTTATGCACATAGAAGAGTTGACAGGATCCAGCTTATTAGAGATGAGTTAGAAAACTCTAGTTGCAAAACTAGTATATTTTCTGTCTGGTTTTGTTTTTGACTGCAGTGTCTAGTTGTATTTGTGCGCTTGAATTCATAGTCAACTTTTTTCATACGAATATTTGTGTAATGCCAAGCCATATTTCCGAAACCATAAAAATAACAAACACACACATAAATATGTGGATACCCTGCAGTGAAATAACAAACTAGTCAGTAAACATACTAGTATCCAAATAAAATTTTTTGGTTGAAATTATACTAGTCAGAAAAAGGTCAATCCATACTAATATACGACTACAATTTTCATAGTATGTTTTTAAGCAACATAAGCTGTATTTATTTCTTTCGTTTGTTTCATTTGCATTGTATGCTTTTGTAACTCGCAACCAGCTTATGAAATATTCCAAAGATATAGTTTATGTTTTGCAATCCCAAATCGGGGTTTCTCACAGCGAAAATGATGAAAAGTGAAAATGATGTATTGATGAGTCTATTTTCGTATTTTAATCCCTGCTAGAGGTTTTGGTGAATCGTTAAACCAGTATTATCTTATCTTTTTCGAACTATGATTATGATTAGACTGCAATTTTACTACTACATTTCCTTCCATTTTGAACTACTATGAAACTGCTATTTTACGACCAGTATGATACTTATATATTTCCACTATTTACAAACTAGTATTTCATGAGTGGAAGATGACTGGTATGTTCTGGTCGAAATCTGACAATTGACATCTCGTAGAACAACTCCATGTTTAAAATACCAGTTGCTTATTTGGAAATATAACAGTTGGCGGACTTTTTGGGCTTGGTGCATAAACTAGTTGTAAAGTATATATAGCAGGGTATATATGTACATGCATACCGACAAATATAAATTTGATTGCGTGCGCATATAAGGCGAGTTCATGTCTATATTGATGAATATCGAACATTGAGGATTTAATGATTTAAAACACGAATGTCTGTATCGAGCAACACTTGCAAATACTTTCAACGTTTTTATTGCATTTAGCCCTTTTGGCGTCTGTTCGCATTGAGCACGCTACTTGTAGAACTTCTGCTACGTTTGCTGCTACGGTATTTTTGTTGCTGTTTTCTCTATCAAATTGACAATCATTGATTTGGAAGCGGATGTGTAACAGACAGACAGACAAACGACCGACACCGTTAAGTGAAAGTCGGTACAAAATGGCAAACAGACAAGCAAATCGACAATTGGATTGTTGACAAGCGTGCACTTTTGGGTGGCATGTGGCTTCTGGCCTTCGGGATGACGTGCCCAACAACCAGGGCACTAACAAGCGCATCCTAACTGACAGCAATACAGACGGCACAGTCAAATGCAATGACGCGCCTTACGACTTGTTCGATGCTACTGTGGGGAATTTCCACAACCACATTATTTATTATACAATTTTGTCCTTTTCCGATTTCACTATAAATGTATTAAATATATTTTTTATAAGAATTATTCATTCAGTTGTTTATGTATTGTTGTTTGTTTATTTGTAGTGATTTTTTCTGTTATAGATTATACCCTTCATGAACATGAAATTGCACATTAAGTTGGGTCTGTTACAGCATTTTTGTTGTAATGAAGAAAAAGAAGAAATCGGTGCATCAGCTTCTAAGCAACAAGTATTGAAGTGCAACTCGCTGACGGACGTGCAAGTTTGCGTTCACCTCTCATTACCAAACTCCTGTGCTAAAGAACTTTTGGAGAAATAAAAACCAGGCGAGACAACCTGAAGTTCCGATAGAGACAAACAAATGACTGCCGTGACAGAAGAGCTAGTAGAACAGCAAAAGATCTTTGAAACACCTCAAAGGAATGTTGTACTAAACTTTTATGTTTGAGCAATAGGTTCAGACCCCTATAGGATAAATGTATATTCCATAAAACCACTTCCCCAGATAAGAGGAATTTCATGACAACTCTTTAATTTGCTAGTTAACAATTTAGAACTTCAAAGAATATTAAACAATTTAACGAGAGATATTTCTGTAGAAGCAAAAGGTTGGTGATATATCATAAATAAATAAAATGAAAAGTTTGCTTCGCAAAAGAGTAGTGAAATTCCATGAATATTTTTCCAATATAACAAAGCTATGTGCGGGTAACAGGTTTCTCGTCTGTTTTTCCTCATCTTACTAACTGAAAACCTGTCAATTTCTAATATAAAGATACAGAGGTTATCGTATATGCAATCCATATCTCGTACAACATATTGTTTAAGTACGATTTAACAGATTTGCGGCACATGAAATACCATAGGACATTTTCGAATAAATCAACCACAACAACATAGATATGGCACATATCCCATACAACATAGGGTACAGATAAGAGGGTGACAGGAAACAAAGTCAACTGGAATAAAAACAGTTGTCTTTATTTCGCATCGCAAATGAAAATAAGGTCGATTAAGTTCTTTCTCATTTCGAAATGGAAATAAATTCCATTCACTTTACGATCTTTAACTCATTGTGAAGTACGAGATGAATTTAGAATACGTAATGTGATAACTTTTAATTATTTAAAAAAGCGCCGCACGCATATTTTACAATATGCTATGAACTTAAAATATCCGACGGTATGATTTCGAAATAACAAATCACGCCATTTCATTGAACATTTTCAATTCATATCATATATGTATATACTAAAATAAGACTCTAGAAAAGTCGTGTCTGTACATTGAATATTTCTTTAAAAAAATAACTGAAGATGACGTAGGGAATGTTGTTCATCTGAACCCCTCTTAGAATTTGTGTGTGTCTGTTTGTCTGTTTCAACTCGAGGATCACGAAAATTAGGAAATAAATTTCAATGAGTTATTCATTGCTGGACAGCCTATAATTTAGCACGTATGCAAAACTGTGTTTTTTGTTTTTCAAAATGGCATGATAAACGAAAAGGATATAAATATTTAAAGTGAGGTACCTGAAGGAAAAATGTCCATTTAAATAGATTTATATGAAGAAAAATGCTTTTAGTTTCTCAAAAAAAAACAATTGAAAGTGTGCCTCTGTAAAATTTTTGTTTATTTTTTTTGGCAATTTCATCAATTTGGAAAATAAATTTACAGTGGCGTATCAAAAAAATGTACAAATTTATTTTTGTTGAATTTATCCATTAATCCACACATCTTTAATAAAGCTCGAGGAAAGTTGTGTGCGCGCACGAGGGGCGCCGGGTACCTAGCTAGTTATAAAATGAAAATTTTAAATTAAAAACGCGTGATTTTTAATTGACATGCTATAGGCAGTGTTGACGCTACATTAGGAAATTACGTCGATCACTATACTTCCAAATTTTTATTGTTTTTTAATTTATTTATGTTTATTATTTTATTTATTCTCTTCAAAAGACCAATAAAATGACGGTTTTTCCGTTGACCTTGTTACCTGTCACCGATAAGAGGATTTTGGTTATTTACAATTGCATATAATGGTGACAGGGTAGTGAGTAATATATTCCTGCTGTTAAGATTTCAGCGTAAAGCTTAGGTTTATAAGATGTTCTTCAAAAACCCACTTTCCAAAGGTTAAGGCATGTGTTATACCATACATTTTTATATATATATTACATAAACACGATTTCAAGGTTTCTGAAACGAATTAATTAAGCATTTTCATTTTCAATTACATTTATCTAGTAAAATTTGTTAACCAGTGTCTTTCAAAACAATCTACTGTTAATTTTGTTTCCAAAGACATATCATTTTTTATAGTCACGATATAGGATTGACATTAATTTTGGTGCAGAAAATTTTCGACCCGATTTTGGGTACATTTTGTGAGCTAATAATATGTACCTAAAATGTTGTTCAAATAAAATAATTTTCTTCATTTAAAATTGTATATTGTGCGAAGTCACCCAGCTGAGAGGAATGTTGTATTTAAAATTTAACTTAATTTTTTATATTATATCATGCTAGTTATTTCCAAAAAATTACAAAGGGCGGTGACGTGCAAAAATTCAAATTCAAAAAAACAAAAACACTTTTTTCATTTGAAATTTTATGGAAAAACTACTTACCAATATATCACGCAACCCAGTAGAACTTGAAGAGAGATCTCCCCAAGCGATGAATAAGAGAGTATTCTCTTTGACATTCTTTTGGAGCAATATAAGATATTTTTTTCGTTATGTGCTCTTATGCTACTCTTTGTAGAGGAAAAGGGGAGATATCCCCAAGCGATGAATATGAGAATACTCCCCTTAACATCCTTTCGGATAAATAACAGAGACTTCTACACTCTTTGCTCCGAAAAAAAAAAATAAAATAAAATAAAAGCAAATAACATTTCATACTAGAAAAACATCTACATAATTCAAGAGCGTTTATGGTCAGTGGTAAGAGTCATGTGTGGTAGTTTTGTATCAAAGCGCCATTTAAGACGGCTTGCAAAAGCCGAGTTTAATAAACATATGAAAAATTATAATTTAATTAATGATATTAGTAATGGCGATGGTGATGTCGGAACAGAAAGTGATTTGCCTTTACAACTCCCTTTAAATTAGCAGTGTGTGTTGAACGAACCAATGTCTAAACGATTAGCCATATGGGCTATAGAAAGGCGGGTGCCTAGGCAAACATGTGATGACCTTCTTAGTATTTTGACCGAGAGCGGTTTAAAAGTGCCATCAACAAAAAAAGGATTTTTACAAAAATATGAGCCAGATGATATAAATGTTGTTCCCATGCCACCCGGAGAATATTTTCACTATGGATTAGAAAAGCCCCTGAAAATTCAATTGAAAAATGTGGATGTCGAAGGAGAACAATTATTTTTAGATGTTTTCTGTGATGGCTTACCTCTTTATAAAAGTTCACCTAAAACTCTGTGGCCAATCTTGGGGGCAATTGGTAATAATAAAGACTCATCCCCTTTTTATTGGCACATACGTTGGACCTTCAAAACCACCATGTGTAGAAAAATATTTGGAAACATTTGTAAGTGAATACTGTTTTCTTAAAAAGAATGGCCACAGATCATTTAAGCTGGAAATCAGGCTGATCGTTTGCGATGCTCCAGCTAGAGCTATTTTAACAGGAACACTGGGCCACACATGCGCAGTTGGTTGCTCAAAATGTACACAAATAGCTTGCAGGAAAACTAATTCTAAGCGGCTGGCATACAGTTTAACGTCTGGCGAAGAAAGGACAGACAAAAGTTTTTTCGAGCGTGCTTCAACTAATTTTCATGTAACTAAATTTTTAAATGCATTACTAGAATGCACTCACTAGAAACATGTGGAATTCAAATGATAACACAATTTCCTCTAGATGTCATGCATTTATTTGACTTGGGAGTTATTCAAAAAAATTGAACATTGATTTGGAGTAGAAAATTTCTAAAAAATAAATGTAAAGTGATCGACAAATCAGTTTTAAATAAAAAGGATCGGGAATATTTGCCGATTCACACCAAAAGAATTTTACAAACTTTTGGAGTTGTGAAAATTTTTCCTCGTATAAGTTTGAAAATTACTTCTCTCTATCTCTATGGCGCGATATACAACAGGTATATCATCATAAACCTCCTAAGAGATTTTTGCGCCAAGCTTCTCTTCCAATTTGTGGCGTGCCGATTTGAATTTTCCCTACAAATTGGTGGGACCTACAGTTTCCCGCCGACTCCGAACGGCATCTACAAAGGAGACGAATTCTTGCTGAGAAGCCTGTCATGGCAGAAATACACTCGGAGAGTTTGCCAAACCACTGCCGAGGGGCGACCCCGTTTTGAAAAACTTTTTTCAAATCACTTTTGATGTTACCTGTACCAGGGCTCGAACCATGGACCTTCGGTGTGGTAGGCCGGCAACACTACCTTCACACCACGTTACTTACAAATTTTAAAAAAGGACTGGCGAAAATCAACGAAAATATCCCAACAACTTAACAATCGTAAAACAGAAAGAAGTTTTATTCCCACAAGCAGAAAGTAGATGGTCTGGTAGGAAAAAAGTCCGAAAACGTATTTAAAAAGTATCAATGTGGATCGTTTTTCCTAAGCTATAAATCGCCTGATTATTATTGCCTTACTCAAGCAATGAACGTATCAAAACCATAAAATGGAAAGGCGACAACTATTTGAGTATTCAACCATAGGGAAGTTCATAGTACTGCGTTCCAATTAAACTTTTATTTCGGATTTTTTTTTTTTTACATACTTCACAAATGCATCTTTGCTATCAGGACAATGTGCAACTACATTAATAACTTCAAGGGGTATGTATACCACTTAGCACCATAGACACAGAAAAAAAATTTAAGAAATTAAAATCCTCAAGAAAAGTCGAAATGTACGAATATTTAAAAGCTGGATGGTTCAGTCACTACACCAATTTTTAGACCAAATCCCTTATTGAACATCATACTAATATCTATTTATGTTAACATTTTTATTATATATAGATGACGACTCGACTATCAATGATTTATTGATTAGGATGGACAAGATAGAGGAGCAAAACGTCTGTTTGCTGGGTTGGAGCTTGTTTTATATAATTAATCCCTTCTTGCTGATATGTGAGGTATTTATGAGCTCTCTTCTATTACTCGATGTTTAAAATAAAAACTGCATCATTGTTTTTTCGGGGGTGAAAGGGAGTTAAAAGGGAGTATACAAAATTATATGAAAATACACACAAGTAGGGGGAGTAATTGGGCGTAATCCCATACTCGCAAGGAAGTACTCCGGGATTAATAAAACGATGATACCTGGTTCTACTGGGGATTTTTCAGAAAGTTTAAACACAAAACGCTTGAAATTCGAATATATCAAAGTTACTGATATGCAATTATGTATAATATAGATATGTCAAACATATTACTAAAATAAGATGATTATCATAATTTAATATTTTTAGAATTTTTAAAAGCTTCTAATAGCTTATATAAAAGCATAAAATATCATGACATATTTACCAATAAGTCAACAATATCTGTAATATCTCTACATATAATAAAATTGTAACAGGTCGATATCTGTACATTGCAGTTATTCAAAAAACATTTGATAGGAGGGATCATTATCAGGATTTTAGATTATAGAATACAAATCAACAGTTTTTAGGATAGCTGTGTGTCTGTATGTTTGGTCGCGCATTGCTTAAATACTGCTGAATGTACAATTTTATTATATGTAGAGATTAAGGCAGCCACATCCATGAAACTTTTTCGAAGGTTAAAACAGATCCCTCTCATACTAATGAAAGGTACAAGGTCTTTGTCACAGCCAAAGACAGCGCTCTCCTTACTCGATTTAATTAAAATTAAAATTAATTTTTCAAATAACGACTTAAATTGCAATTAAGCTTTTTTAATGAAGCTCATAATAGTTGATTGTCACACCGCATATAACTCTTTCAGGTAACATATTTACTTTTCATGGATTGTTTGTCAACCATTTACGTAATATTTTTTTTTTTGAAAATACTTGTTTTCTCAGACAACAAAACATGGTGGAAAAAATTAAATGAAAGCACTCCAACTGTTTGACGATTGCAGAATTAATGGAGCAACTAATGTCGGCGAAGTTGTACACAAGAAGCACTGCTTATAGTTTAGATAGGCGATGCAAATTTTTTAGATTGGATACCTTTAATTCTTATTATGTAGGTGAAACGAATTTATAAGAATATATGGTATGTGATATGAAGGATATAGCTGCATAAAACGGGTTTCTCAACTAAATTAAACTCGAAGAATATACGGCTACAATTTACTTAACTCCAGCGACCTTCGATGCGTAGACTATTCATAGACAAATCAATACAACATAAAGGTGTATCGACTTAGGTAGGAGGATCCAATAATTATAAAATCGACGTTTTAAGCACTCTGTCTCCACATTAGAATTCTAGGGCCGCGTCTTACTTGAGTATGTTAGTCTAGAATCTCCCAGTTAATAGGATAAGACCCGTTTTATTAGAAAGGAATGGCCTTAGTCAGTCAATCACAAACAATTAAAATTTTCTTATCTTAAATTCAAATACTCTGCTCAGAAAGTATTCCTGTTGCGGCGAGGTGGTAACTAAAAAGAAGAAGAAGAATACACTTTTGAAACTATATGACTGACGTACTTAAATTTCAGTTAGAATTGCACAGACAAAAGTAATAACTAATCTTCTCTGAAAATTAGTTTTCTCCAAGGAATTTTCTATTTAGAAACCAGACTTTAATCGCAAAACGATTATTTCCTTTAAATTATGGCAACAACTTCATCAATTTTACTATAGAAATGGCATCAAAAACAAACTGAAATTTCCTCTTCCTTCTGCGTACTTTCTCCATTTACACAAGTGAGCAAAAACATGAGCAAGCTGCCAGTATAATATTCCAAGCAGCGATTTCTAATAAATAAATACACTTGGGAATTTATCGCACCACACCTGCAGTAGCCAGTAAAAGCTTCTTGAAAGCTCAACAGCCCACACGGCCGCTGGAGCGCTAACAACACTCGCAGCTGCACCAAAGATAGGCAGCCAATTACACTATAGCAACAATTCCCTGGAGATTACAAATAATGAATGATGTTGTAAAAGAAAAAAAAAATTATTGCGAAAAGGGAGAAATCATGTTTTAGTGTTTTACACACTCATCCCCTACCACCAGCAGTCATGACCAGGGATCGAATTTAGTATATTTTTTTTTTTAATTTTAGTTCTGCCTTTTCAAAACGGAAAAAAACCAAAAAAAATTATGTTCGCTGCTCCTCTGGATCCAGCTGACGTACGACAAGAGGAACAAAAGAGAGCGTGGTCAGTTGCTAAATTTGGAAACTGGCGATCCCTAGTTAAGAAATTTTAATACGGAAATCACTTGAAAAGTACGGAAGGAACTGTTAGAGCCTGGTAACATCTCTGCTGGTGTTCCCAAATTACGGTCAACAGTTAATACTCTGTCGAATCAGACAAAGCCTGGCCTAAGGTTACGTTAGATACTAATGCTGTAGCCCTTTCCTACCGTGTACGCACAATTGTGCGTGTAAGTTTATTTTTCAATATTTCCGGAAATTTAATATTTTCGGCAATTTAAAGAGACAAACGCAATTGTACAAGGTACAAGTTGGAAATAAAGGATACACTGAAAACTTGGTAAACAAACTTTTTGGCTATTTTCTACAATGGTTAAGTTAATAGGGGCCAAAGATGCAGACAATTTTTTGGCTAGATTTGCTTCAGGTCGGCAAGGGGTAGATCTTTATGGATATAATTAACGCACCAATCAAACCGGTGCACAAACCGAAAAAGAAAGGTGTTGCTACTGCCGTCACCACCAAAGAGGTTGAAGTAGCCAACAGAAAAGTAAAGGCCTGAATAGCCTTAGGTCCAACAGCATGCTGATGCTTAAACACCCGGGTTGTGAGAAAATTAGCTGCATCACTGTTTTTAATTATTCCTGTCCAGCTTCGCCATTCCCGAAGTATTAAAAAAAGGAAGAAGCTCAAAACTGGAAGCGAGCTAGCCAAGATTGTCGCATCGTCTAGCATAGGTGTCCAAAGTGCTACACTGGTCTTTATGAAATTTTCACAGTAGATTATTGGGTTCAGTGGGTGCACCTTAGGCTACATATCGTGTAGGAAAAGGGGGAGGTGCCTTGCACCCCGGCCATATTTATTTTCAGTTCATCATAACTTTGAATGTAGTTGGTGAAAATTAATGATATTAGGATATATCTGTCCTTTAGTTAAGATTTACACAATTTTTTCAAAATGGACAGGGCCTCGCCCACATATGTTTATGTATTTTTTGTCCTTCACTTATGAAAGGTTCGGTTTATTTAACTTTCATGATAGGTTCAAGAGTTCGCTGGGAGCAGCACAGGCTATATTTACTTTTGCGAAAAGTGAGTGGTGTATTGTTTGTCCTCTTTAGAAATCAAGTTGAAATAAAGCGCAAAATATTGGGACAAATGAAAAGGAAGGGCCAAATGGGGACGAAAGAGAGAACAATTTGTCAAATGTGCAAGTCAGTTTTCGGCCAGGACAACGTCTGTCGGGTCTGTTAATAAAATTATAAAAATACCCATTCACAAAAATTAAAGACTTACACACAAATAAACTGCAATATAATTGTAAATATTTCCTAGTAACGTGTTGACTTTTTCTAAAGAAAGTCATAACCATTACGAGCCTGTCAGTGATTGAGCTACATGTCAAAACTATAAGTAGCTCTCCCGTACTCTGGATAGGCAATGAGGTGCGTGTACTCGTCCTTGATTCTGCCTATGTGCCTTTGTATGAGCTTCAATTTTATTTCTATGTCATTTTTCTCCCTCCATTTTAAAAGTGTGTAAGACAAGCTGTTTTTGGTTTTACTTCTCCATAAACATTTCGCCACACGACCAGCTGTATAAACCTCACCCATTTTCGCGCGTCCATTTTTATTTAAGCTTTCCTTTTGCTTGCTATGGTATTTAAAAATTGCTAGATATTTCTTCTTTTAGAAACCTGATAATTTGTTCTTCTTTGTATTTAATTTTCAAAGTATATTTATAAGTTTCGACTACACTTTGTTGAACAGCAAGTCCAAAGTTTAGGCTTCTGTTTTCAGTTGCATGAACAACACCTAACTTTACAACAACAATGATTTCCGCCGCCATAGATATCACTATCCTAATGTTTAAGATGACTTTGATGATATCAACTGTTATCCTATATACCCATGTACGTCAGTAGTCCTTGGTGTATTTTTATGATTTGCTTGTTTATTCCTTGTTGGCATGGTGATTATGTTAAATTTAGTTGTATTGCTCGTAACAATTTGTACTTTAACAAGTTGCTTGCTGTTATTTGTTATATTTTAATGATGGCTGAATCGTGAACTTGCTTGTGTGTTTTTTTATTATTTAAGTTTTCTATTTTAATTGCAATATCCTCTTTAAATTCCTTCTTACTTTTCGAAGGATGTTCCTTGCTATAGTGATTTTTCACGCTTGGAGTGTGTTTTATCAGAATAACTTGATTTTTTAAACATAATAAGCTACTTAGAAGTGACACACTTACTTTATAAGATCTTTGAGTTTAAAACGGCCTTGATTGGCCAGTAAAGCACACCAGTTGCTTCTTGGTTTTGCTATTGAAAATCTAGGAACGTACAATTTTGCAGACTTTGTACACATTATATACGTAATGTGGCTGTAGAGATCGGACTAACATAAAATATAGCTCCCATACAATCGATTGTTCCGATAAATGGCTACAGTATTTATTACATGTGTGATGGTTGTAGTGGAAATCATCAAGATTGGACCAGTAGATTCTATGACCCCCTAAAACACATTTTTTCGATAAATGGGGCTTGGGCAATGTATCTTTAAGTTAACAGGGTAAGATTAAAAACCGATAGCTGCTCCAACAACAATTAGGGTAGGGCGGGGCTAGTTGAGCATAGGGGCCAGTTGGGCATTCGAAATATCTCGAAAACTATTCATCGTACGCATAGGCATCATATGGCGGAAAGAAGGAGACGCGGCAGGGGTAATCACCATGCGATCGCTAGTGGTCGCTGGACGAGCGAGTGAAGTGGCCGTGCGTTTTGTTTATTTTGTGACCAAAACGTAAAAACGTAGTTTATCGCAGGTTTTCGTCTGTATTAGTCAATTGTTGTCTGTTTTCAATCAGGTAAGTGTTAATCTTCCAGAGAACTATTGCACTTTTGATATGTAGAGAGGTTCTGGCTATAATTCTAATGATTGTTTTATAACCTCGTTTTTGTTTAAAAATTCCGGGTTGGGGTAAGTTGAGCTATAGTTGCTCAACTTACCCCACGAATCAAACAACTAAAGTACTGAATGTTTTATTTTTTTGTAGGATGCGGACTTACAAGAGGAAGACTACAAGATGTTCTTACACTACTGAAGATTTAAAAAATGCTGCAAAGGCTGTCAACGATGAAGGAAAAGTGTAAATGCCGCCGCTAAATTGAAGAAATTAAATGAAGGTGGTGATTCATGCATTGCTATGCAACACCGAGGCAAGTATTTTCTTCTACACAGTAAGACTCTTTGAAAAAATGCTTGCTACAAATGGCATCAATCTTCTATGGATATTCCACAAAAGACGTCCGTGGCCTAGCCTACGAATGTGCTGCTTAATTGTTCATTAAAATTCCACCCAGCTGGACTGCAAATAAGGTGGACGGAAAGGGATTGCTTACGATGTTTTTAAAACTAAATCCGGAGCTATTCATACGAAAACCAGAACCCACCAGGTAGTTAAACATCGTTTAATGCGCAGAATGTTAAAGTTTTTTTTGAGAAATTAGCGGAAGTAATGGATAGATATGGATTTACTGCGGCAGTCATTTGGAATATAGATAAAACATGAGTATCCACTGTGCTGAAACCAAATAAATTGTAGCTGCCAAAGGTAAGCGCAACGTGGGCGCAATGACTCCTGGAGAATGAGGGACTAAAGTTACAGTGGTAACTGCTGTATCTGCTCTTGGAAATGCTGTACCTCCTATGTTTGTATTTCCGAGGAAACAGTTTAAGACACACTTTCTTAACGGTGGTCCACCTGAATGTATAGGAGCAGGCATTGCCAGTGGATGGGTTACAGACGAAGAATTTCATCAGTTTATGCAACATTTTATAAAACATGTGAAACTTTCCATGGAGCGCCCTGGTTTGTTAGTGTTGGACAATCACTCCTCTCACTTGAACGTGAAGACACTAACTGTGGCCAAAGAGAACGGAGTTGTAATGCTGTCCTTTCCACCGCATTGTAGCCATAAATTACAACCATTGGATGTGTCAGTCTTTGGACCGTTCAAAAAGTATTGTGTTGCTGCTCAAGATGTATGGCTACGAAACAACCCGGGGAAAACCCTTACTATTTATGATATACCAAAAATAGCCGCTGATTCGTAGCCGTTTGCGCAGACACGTATAAATATTGTTAACGGTTTCCGAAAGCCAGGCATCTTCCCGTATCATGCAAACATTTTTTTTGAGGATGAATTCTCACCATCATTTGTAACCGATCGTCCTGAACCAGAAACTATGGAACCGGAAAAAGATCATTCAGAGCAAGCTGTGATCTCCAGCACTGAACCTAATCCCACTCCCTCTGCCTCCACCAGCCAAGCTGAACCCGACAAATAAAACGAGACGATCGACCTAATACAAGTATTTTTTCCGGAAATTGTACGGCGATACCCAAAGGTTGGCCCTAAAAAAGCAGCTAAAACTAACAGAAGAAAGAGGAAAACTGCAATACTAACAGATACTCCCGAAAATAAGGCTTTAGAAGAACAGCAAAATAAAACCACAAAAAAAGTTAGGAGGCCAAAGAAGAACATGGATAAAAAAAATAAAAAGGATGTCTGTAAAAAATTACTCCAGTCAAGTGAGGAAAGTGATGATGATTATTATTTCTGCCTGATTTGTTGCGAAGGCTATGTTGAAAGTTTACCAGAAGAAAATTGGATCCAGTGTCAAGCTTGCAGGGAATGGCCACATACAAAATTTGTTCCCGGTGTTGGTCTTACTTTCGTTTGTGTCAATTGCAATAGTGACAACTACGATTAAGTTGCTAAAATCTTATAAATATATTTTTTTAAGATATTTAAGTCTGATTTTAAACAGAAAGACTTAATTTAATCCTGAAGTTGTCTTAATATACGTTGATGTTTTGTTTATTCTATTTTCTGTTAACTATCCAAAGATAATTACTTTAAGTTTTGTTGTTCTGTCACTAAAAGAGTATAAATAAAGAGCTAATTGTCAAACACATATTTTACTTCATCTCTAGTCAACATTGACATGGTTTGGTTAGGCATTCTTAGTGCTCAGCTTGCCCGATAACCTTGCTCAACTTACCTCACCTATGGGGTACATTAAGCGTACTTGACTTTCTGCATTTAAGCAACTGTAGCTCTTAAATTCGACTTGTTACAAAAAAATTACTGATCCATCAAGCCGCATCGAGAAATTCAAATAGACTTATCGTAAGAGGTATGTGTTCTACTGCATCAAACCTACGTTAATGCAGTGGTTTTTCAGCTATAGAAAAATTAGCAAATTTATAAACTTTAAAATGCTCTATCTTAGCAAAAAAAATAGATATTTGAGCAAACTCAACGCCATTCGTAAGAGAAAGACTTCTTCTGTAAGATTCTATGTGTCATTTAAAAAAAAAAAAATCTGTCGTTTATATATAACCTCAAAAATAGGCAAAAACGGCGTTTTTTGCACATTTAGGTTAGGATATCTCAAAATCCTCACTTGGTAGAGCAATTATGCGTTCAGATTTGAATTCAGCGCATCGAAAACCTTTAGGAAGGTATGCTCTGGTTTATGGTCAAATTTCTTGTAGGCCTGTGTTATCTCTCGACAATTCGGATTGTAATAATTTGGCATCACTAACTCCGAACGACACTCGGTTATTTGAATAAAATACGAAAACTTGAGAAATTTTTATATCTGCTCTTAAGTTCCGTTAGCAAAGTAAACAAAAAACAGGTGACTTTCCTGCCAATGTACAGTACCGAAACTTGTATGTATGTGATGAACTCGAAACCGGATTTATAAAATTTGAAAATGGTCCATTATCTTAAATGATTTTCACTTGAACTATTTGTTCATAATATATTTTTAGAAATTATCGCAAATCGATTAATCTCTAAATTAGTATACTTCGTCATAAAAAAAAATAAATAATTGGCACGATATACCTCCGAGGAGATTAAGGCCGAGATTCTCTACCATTTGGCGGGATCAACAGCTTTTCGCCGACTCCGAACGGCATGTGCAAAGCCAAACCACTGCCGAGTAGTGCCCCGTTTTAAAAAAATGTTTCAAATCACATTTTGTTGTTAGCTGTCTTAGGACACGAACTTTGGATCTCCGGTGTGGTAGACCAACAACACTACTGCCATACCGCTAATTAGTCATACCTGTTATTAATATTTGTCTTTAAAAATAGGCCTTTATCCTTATATGACACTGGTTTTCGGTTACTAAAACTTATGTTTTTGTTTAAGACTAGTAGCTGTCTTTCAGTAGCTAAAGTGGTTGAGTTATACTATGCGCATAAACTTACCGAAACTCTCATCAGCAAATGTTCTGCAAGATAAGATGTGCTCTGCCATCTCGGGTTCATGTCAAGAGAAATCCTTGAGATTACTCTATTTCACCGACGAATTCAGATTTGTCAGGTACTGAGCTACTGCTACTCTACATCAATCTTTGGTTACCTTTAAGTAATTCTTTTTCGAGGGATTCTCAATGAGCAAATCATTTAAAGTCGTCTATTTTTAATTACATATTTAAGTTTGTTGAAAATGTTACCCAATGTGAAGTTTTCAAATTATTTTTACAAAAATATCCACGAAAACTTCTTCAATGTCGTGATGTCACTAACGCGCTAATTCTAGTGGGGTAACAACATTCGTTTTACCGGCAAATTAATAATTTGGAAACTTTTACACCCTTTTGGTATTCTGGTGTCTTAAATTGAGGTCAATTTCGTAACCACCAATCGCGTAACCGCGAAAAATTGCACGTATTTTGTAAACATTTTTGTGGGCAGAAAATACCGCAAAATTTTGTACACATCCTAGTTCACAAAAATGAATAAACAATATAACTGCATTGCCAGCAGTAACGATTTTCGGTTAGATAATCTTCCAGGTACAAAATTACCGGTTACGCACAGAATTGACCCGTAAAGGCGTTTTTACGCTAGGAAATTGGCTTCAATGCGAAGCATTAAAAGTATGCAAAATGTGGAAAACGATATAAAAAGAATAAATATTTTACAAAAAAAAGAGAAAAAACTCGCCGCGTTGCACAGCAGAGCGTGAAAATATAGTTTGAGTTTAACCCTCAGTAAAAGGAATATTTTCATATTTTCCATATTTTACAAATGTAAATCCACCCTACATACATACATATTACATAAGTATGCATTAATACAGTTTGGCGCATACGACGATCTCTTCGAGCGTTGCGTTTCAAACAATTTTTCTCCACCAAATATTATTTACGCTAAAAAAGCTTGCACATAACCGCTGTTGCTGATTGAGGTAAAGAAAGTACTAACTAACATACGCACAGGGTTATACATACTTACCTTGAATACTATTTTCTTAGCCTTAACCAACTACTCCATAAAGGAATGGACTTGTACCAGAAAGGTGGGAGTAGAAAGTTCGTCAAAATCAATTAATCAGCTAGTCCCTCTTTCGGTTCAGCTGGCCAGCAACAATAGCTTCTGCTATTTCCAGAAATATTATTTGTGGTATCACTTGCATTAGCCAAGGTCGCTCTACTTGCTACTATAAAGGGCACTTGCCGGTTGTGCCAGCATGCGGTGAGATTGGGAAATCGATTCAATAAGGTCTGCAAGAGTTGAGGTGAATTAGTGTACTGCATGTACCCAGCGCTGGGATGTTACAACAAATCAGGAAGTTTTGTGCTGGAGGACCTTCTGTAAGTTTTTGTATATAATACGCACTCTTGTTATAATAAAAGGTTTTTAGTAGTTGTACTACTGATTCATTTTAGTTATAGTTTGTTGACAAAATAAGTTGCTTTCAACGGCGTTTTAGCAATCTACACCTGGGAGAAATGCATCAGATGACGAAATTCGTGTGTACAGTTAAATATTTATGCGTAAACATTATGCACGCGCAACTATAATTAGAGGGGTGTTCGTATGGCACATCCTCTCGACGCAATGCAATTCGGTTTTATGAACCTCATTAAAATTTAATTTATTCGCTGCACTTTCGTCATTTTCCGCTCTTTAGCATCTCCCCATGCCAATTTGCGTTCTTACTTTTCATCTATGCTTTGTGCTTTTATTCTCTTTAGTAGTTTTTCTTCTATAGTTTTATAGATGTTTTGCAAATAAACCATTTTTCCCATTTTTTTGACCCATTCGGAAAAGTTATCAAACAATTTGCCCCAGTATATTTACAACTACTCAACTAAAACCTTAAACGTTTTGAAGAAATTTTATACGCAAGCTACTTTTCAACAAAATTAAGCTATTTAAAAAGTTGCGATAAGTTTTTTCAAACTATGATATTCCGCCGGCATTAATCTCCCAGATCTGCTTTTAAAAAGCTCCCCTAAAAAAATTAATAAAATCACTCGCTATTTACGCCAACTTTTTATAATGGTGTGAAAAAAGTGTCTCAGTAATTTTAGAAAAAGCGGTATCGCTTAAAACAAAGAAGTGTAACGACTGCAGTTTTAATAAAAAAATTAACCACATTTCAACATGTTCCAACAAATTTTAAATGTGCACGGGGTCGCCCATGTTTTAACTTTTAATTCTATTTTACCCTGCCTTTATCGAATGTTATTACTTACGCTATATCCACTTTAACCCATTCACGCCCAATGTTCCGAATTTATCGAATTTAGTCGCGGAATGCATTTTGATTGCCTTGTCGATTTTCACAATAGATTTAGTTCTTATATGTCCAAAGTTCCCATTTGGAAACAAAATTTAAAATGAATAAAAAATATATATATAATTACTCAAAAATGTTAGTTTTTACATTTTCCTTTTTATTTTGGGTCGAACTTACAGAAAATGGGGAATTTGCAAAACAAAAGTAGGGCGCGAATTATGAAAAAGGCGCGGTTAATGAAATTTGGTAAACTCCATTATTTACAACTCAACCGCTAAAAACAAAGTCAACCACAATAAATTTCATAGAACTAGATGAGTAACAAAACTTCAATTTTTTTGCTAAAGCTCACAGCTGCGTATAAAAGATTCGGTTTCACTCGAAGTCAGACTCCCTTACTTGTTTCGTTATTTTTTTTTATAAATACATCAAGCAGTTATGTGTTTGCTACAGCGTGGCAGCGTAATTTTCCGTTACATTCACGCATTCCATTCGAGAAACATTTATCAATGCTTTAATTTGACGTAAAATGTTTTTTATATTAAAGAAGTAAAGAAGCCTAAGTGCGGATGTAACCTAGTATTATATACCTACTAGTTATCTATTATGGCATCCACTTTCCGCAGCTCTAACTAAATAATTTTGATTTCACCTTGTAATAATATAGACCAAAAACCTTACTTTACGAGTATCTGATAAAAACCCAAAGTAAATTGAAGTTCGTTCTGTGAATCTCAGCAACAAAGAACCGTTACGATCTGCGCCATTTTGCGCAGCTCTACCGGGTATAAGAATATGTTATTTCCATATTTCATTGGCATAGAAATATGTTGTGCAGTCATTACAAAAAGATTAATAAATACATACGTACGCAGAGAAGGTGGGGAGAAAAATTATTATACACAAATATATATGTTTATAACTTTATTGACAAGATGTATTTACATTTATGTATCCTTCATACCTTAAAGTATTTTTGTCAGTCTTTTTATAGTTAAAAATATTATTTGCTAAAATAGATATTGCGACAATGCACTACAAGGCCTTTGCAAATTTAATCGGAAAAGGTTAGTGCCGTCTAACTTGCGTGATGATATACGAATATGCAGCCTTACAACTCTCAATAGTTATATAATGCTTCCCTGCACGATAGCTGACACTGTTTAAAACATAACTTTTATAACTTTCTAAACATGAAATGGTATTATAACATTCGTCCGATGTTTGTAAGCATGAGAAGAAGAGTAGATAGATCAACCAATATGTATACCGAAATGATCCGGGCGATAAGCTAAGTCGATTTACCCATGCCCGTCTATCCGCCTGCCTGTTTGAAAGCACACTAGTCCCCCATTTTTAAACATATCTCGCTGAAATTTGCCATAGGCCCCCAATTCGTAATATATTAGCCATTTGTCGGTAACAACCAGATTGGACCAATACATGGCATCAGTGGCGTGGACAGAATTTGGGGAAGGAGGGGATGGCATGAAGTTTTTGTTTTTCGAATCCTGAAACTTGATACGCACAATTTATTTTGTACGCAAAATTCGAGAAAATTTAAAAAAAAAATTTCAAAATTTTAAATTTTTTTTACACAATTTTTAGAATTTTTTGGAGTATGCAGCTTTGTAGTTTATTAAATTTTAATGTAATAATGTGTCAATCTTAAATTCGTGACACATTTTTCTGATTTTTTGCAATTTTTTTCCCGAAGAGTTAAAGTGTTTTCTTTCATATAAAAGAAATTGCTTTTATAACCTTGTATTGAGGAAAATACAGAAATCGCAAAGAAAATATTAGAGTTTTAACCTGGGAACCAGCATTAACACCAACAATAATATCAGCCTAGAAATCCAACGAAGAATCAGTCACGCAAACAAGTGCTACTTCTGACTGTGTTGGACAATTCTCGTCGCTATCTAGTTTTCCGCCGTTGTGTTCTCTAATTAAATTATTGAGCTTTCCTACTTTAATATTTTCCGACCACCTGAATTCGGATTTTTAAAAACGTGAGTGATAAGGGAGTAGAGTTTTAGCTCAGCAATATCAGACCTCGAAATCTAAGGTATTATTTCGATCTGTTATTTTATTACAACCAGAACCAATGTGTACGCATACCTCGAAACCGGTTTTATCGTCTTGAAAGCCTTGTGAATTTTGTAGAAGGTCTAAACAGAAGCCTATGTATATGGGCTTAATATTCAAACGCATAATCCACTAACCGATAATTTCATATATACATAAGAATGCACTTTGTCATTAGTCTAAAATAAGAAAATTAAAAATCAGAAGCATAAAATGGTATTGTGTTATTCAATCGAAAGAAAAAAATTTTAGTTCATTGACGAAGGGGGCGGATCTGTACCCCAATCCCGGACCCCACCTGGCTACGCCACTGCATGCATATCTCCCATACAATCGATTGTTCCGATTAACAGGTTTTGGCCAGAATTGGTTTTGCAAATTAAAAGCTAGGAACGTACAATTTTGCAGCTTTTTTACATGTTATATACATAATGGGACTAGTAAAATTCAGCCAGATCGGACCAAGATATTATATAAATCCCATACAATCTATTATTCCGATAAATGGGGTTTGGGCTACACATCTTGTAATTTAATAGCGAGAAACGCGACATTTGGTACAGTACTTATGACATATGTAATGCGTGTGAAAATCATCAAGATTGGACGAATACATCGTCTAGCCCCCATACAACACATTTTTCCGAAAAACGAGGTTTGGGCTATGTATCCTTAAATTATCGGGGTAAGACTGTCAAATTTTGCAGAGTTTGTACTTGCTGTAAGAAAGGATCGGACACTTACAACCATGATGGATATTTATGAAAGGTATAATGCCTCCAGCACAGCCGAAGACAGCGCTTTCTTTACCGTTTTTTAGAATGCTCTTCTAAATTGGAAGGCGACTTAGTAGCTTTTCATCCAAATGATCAGCGATAAGGGACATGAAAACCCAAGGACTTCAGAACCATTAGTGTTTCGTAGTCGGTTCTAAAAAATTCCAACATTTTCGAGTCGTCCACATTTGAGAGAAGGGCTATAATCAGTTCAGTATTCATATCTCAAAGTGCGCTCAACGGAGACTGCTTCACATGAGGTGTAAACAAATTAGAGGCATCCCTTGACAGTGAGCAGTTCACTCTCGCTACATTCTTGAACATTGGGGGGTCTTCAATAGTGTTCAACTAGTATCGACTACCCTACAGTAAATTGGATACACATGGCAATGCGGTCAAGAGGTATGAGCGCAACGGTGGAAGCTAGTGAGGTCGCATTAGACACGTCAGGGAGCCGTCCTGTCTTCACTACACAGGAATGACGTTAAAGGTTCCAGTTGAAAAAAGAAGAAGTAAGAATCATTTACGGAAGCTCTTCTCCGGAGTTTAGAGGGCCTTACCATTTCGTTAAATTCTATAATTATTTATTATATGAAATGGGCCAAATTGCAAGGCCGTGCCTTTTTGCTTCCCAAGGAATGGCTTTAAGAAGGAGTTCGCTTCAATCACTATATATATGAATCGTTGTATTTGCAGTCTTTTATGCTTGAGACCTTACCACCTCACTTCTTGAGAAGGGGTAGATGAAGAGCTATGTGTGGACCGCTTCGTCAAGGTGCCTTGCTCTTCCTAAGAAGCTGTTTTGTAATAACTTCTTAAGGGAAGCGCTTGACAACTTTTCTACAAGGTTGTTGGCTACGCGGACAACGTACTACCACTAGCAGTTCCTGGGCTATGCCCTAAGGTGATCAATGGGATCAGATAAATAGACTATGATATCCACTACTATCTCTAATTGGTTAAGCGCTGTATCTAACAAGTCCATTTTATTTTCATGTTTATTCCCTAAGTTTACCGATAGCGGAAGTATTACTGCAGTATTTACAATTCCAGCGCTAATTAGCTTTATTAATGTTAGCCTTAAAAGTAGGAAATTCCTATAGTATTTTCTCATAGTTTCCGAGTGGTAAATATTTCTTTAACATTTATTATTATTTTGTACCGTTTGATAGCACACAATGACCTTCACTTGTGCGAGACGGTGTCAAGGACGTATTTGTTTTTCTTATTGCGCCTTTTCGATTATCGACATATGATTATTGTGTCTGAAGTATTAGTAAATAAATAAATGTCATTGTAATAGTCAGAACATTCCCCGGACTATAGAAATATACAATTCACTTTGTTATCTTAACCCTTGTGGCAATACATGTCTTCTATATACGTTATACCGTACACAATTACCCCCCATTCTGTGTTATTAATAAATTGTCAATCTTAATAGATAATCCAAAAATATTTTTGTATCAAGTATTTTGAATTCTGCGTCAACAATAAAATTATTTTTCTTGTTTTTGACGTGAAGTTTAAAAAACATGATACAAATATTTCTTGATTTTTTGTCAAGGTTGACAATTTGTCAAAAACACAGAATGGGGGGGCTAGTCTATGCTGACTCATGGGAGGTTTGTAGGAAAACAAATAGAAGTACGTTTCATAAAAATATAACAAAATCTCAACTAAATCAATACTACTGTTAGACGAATAGGAAAATGACAAAACTCTAAGAGAAATAGGAGGAATATAATAAATGGGAACCGATAGAGGAGTATGAATAACGATAGCAGTATTAACTGGAGTAGGAAAGGGGATATTCCTAAATACCCTTTTTTTTGGCTTAGAGGTAAATCGATATCTATTTTTATTCCCAACCCTAGGAATAAAATAAAAAAATGTAAGGTGCGATATGGCTACACGTTTGAATTTTGAGCTACAAATTGGCGAGACCTTGAGTTTTTTGCTGACTTCAAAGCAAAGTTTTTACTAAGAAGCCTTCCATGGCAGAAATACACTCGGAGAATTTGCCAAACCACTGCCGAGAGGCGATCCTGTCTTGAAAAGCCTTTTCAATACACTTTTTATGTAACCTGTCCCAGTACTCGAGCCATGGATTTTCGCCAGCTACCACACTACCGCCACACCACTGCTGCCACAACTCCAAGAGTAGCATAAATTAAAATCCAGATCTCAGCAAACTCGGTGTGGGCAAAAGGCATTGGCAAGTTATTTCTTACAAAAAGGGTAGGTACAAATGGCAAGTTTATAGAATTTGCTACCCTGGTTGTGAAAACAGGGCAAGCCCGCTTTAACGCTGTAAATGCTTTTAACAAAAATCGCCTGAGTAAAACTTCTTGTCGGAGGCTTCTTTTATAGTCAAAAAAATTTGTTGAACCAGTTGACTCATGTTATCGTCCTATGGAGGCATACAAATAATATTTCTCCACTCTGTTTTGCGGTCATGACAAGTTCGCTGGCAGGTTGAATACCAAGGGAAAGAACAGGTCGAGGGACTGCTTCATGGCCTCCGCATGCTTTCCTGGCCTCTATCAGAATCCTATCGGTTCCTATGTTACTTTTTCCATATTGCGAACTTGAGAGCTTCCGACTTATTGGCAATATAGGTCTCTACCCATTTCAGGTAAGTGTAAGTAAATTTTAAATTAAATCAAAATGTTCCTATGTAATTTAGTTTTGTTTGTTTAATAGAGTATTTCACAATTACTTTGAATTTATCATTTAATATAACATTTAATTCCTCAGGCCTGGGTGGACCTTTTGTGCCATTGAGGGTTAATTTGCTTTGAAAGTAACGGTCACAAAAAGAGACACACCACCACTCATAAGTACCATACCGTAAATAAATAGTAAAATAATGTCTGAGTTTGTTATTTGTTTCTAGTAAATTTGTAAATAGGTATGTATGTTTATGTCACAAATTTATTTGATTTGTACGAAAATCATTTAAGGAAATGTACAACATATGTAACACCGTCAGCAACAATAACATAATAAAGTGCCATTGAAGTATATTCACGACCGTGCTGAAATGTAATCAAATTTCACAAAAGCTACGCATAATCAATATTTCCTTATGTCGCCGACATGTCTAAGGTCACATTTGCAGTAAAACAGTTTTCATTCTTATTTAAGTTGCTAACCACAAACTTACGAAATTAATTCACGGTAATTTATGAGTTTCTTGATAGTTATTTTTTTTATCGAATTTTTGCTTTATGTTGACACATTTTTGTGATTCTATCTCTATCTCTATGGCGCGATATACAACAGGTATATCATCATAAACCTCCTAAGAGATTTTTGCGCCAAGCTTCTCTTCCAATTTGTGGTGTGCCGATTTGAATTTTCCCTACAAATTGGTGGGACCTACAGTTTTTTGCCGACTCCGAACGGCATCTACAAAGGAGACGAATTTTTGCTGAGAAGCCTGTCATGGCAGAAATACACTCGGAGAGTTTGCCAAACCACTGCCGACGGGCGACCCCGTTTTGAAAAACTTTTTTCAAATCACTTTTGATGTTACCTGTACCAGGGCTCGAACCATGGACCTTCGGTGTGGTAGGCCGGCAACACTACCTTCACACTACTTTGTAGTAATTTTCTGAGTTTTTTGTATTACACTGCGTTACAAAACGAGCTTTAGTTCTGTCCTATGAACCAAATATACTTTTTCGGAAAGGGGAAAAAAATAAAAATACACGTGTATCGGCGATTTTCATGTACACGTCAGATTTTTTTTTCATGTATAAAGTATAAAGGTCGTAGTATCCGTCTCCCGCCTATGTGAAAGATTTTGGATCGAAAAAAAGGGTTAAAAATCGATCCAAAGTCTTTCACACAGACGGACACTACGACCTTTATACTTTATACATAAAAAAAAAATTCTGAGGTGAACATGAAAATCGCCGATACACGTGTATTTTTATTTTTTCTCCCCTTTCCGAAAAAGTGTAATTGGTTCATAGGACAAAATGTGTGTAACGCGGTTTTATGAGTACATTAATTTTGTTGACAACAAATGTCGTTCATATTGATGTTGTTTCTTCGCTTAGGCCCACAAACCAATTAATAAACGAAAGCAAATTTATGCAGGGCCTGTGCCAACTACAAGCCTGAATCCTAATGTCTCTCCATTGCACAGTTTGTAAAATATATTTGAACATCAAATACTGGTAGTTTGATAGAATGCACAGCTAACTCAGTTTAAGCGCGAACATTTATATGAGAGACGTGATAGACAACTTATGACTTTTTCGGGTTTGGTTTCCAAACTATTTCTGGACTTTTGGGAATCATGTTGTGCTTATTTTCTTGACTGTTTCAGGACCTTTTCATGCATTTTTCAGGATTATTTTGGCCCTTTTTAGGAATCATTTAGAATCATTTTGGAAACATTTCGGGATCACTTCAGCATCATTTTTGCAATGTTTTCGGATCTTTCTCGAACCACTTTTGGGTATTTGTCAATTCAGGATTGTTATCGAGATATTTTCGGGAACATTTGGAATTGTTATTGGAACTTTTTCGGGATTATTTGACAATAGTCTTTTGATTGACTTTTTCGGGATCAGCTTAGGACTATTTCGCGTGCTCCCAAAAAATTATACCGAGGCTTTTGAAAACAACCCCGAATTTATCCCGAAAAAGTCCCAAGCGATCCTAAAATCAATCTCGAAATCATTCTGAATTGGCCCAGAAAAGTTGCGAAAACATTCCGCAAATGGTTCGAAAAGTAAGAAGTTAACTTCTATATAATGTGCTATGCCGATTTTTTCGATTTGCGCATGTTTAAATAAAATAAAAATATAATATTCAAATAATCCGATCAGAAAAAATGCCGAAAATGCTTTATATTTATGTATGCATATTTCGGGAATTACAAAGGTTGCTTTAGACAAATTAAAGAAAGCTGTTAGACAATTATCCCCCAGATTGCTGAAGTATTTTAACATCGACATGGAGTTACCTCGGTAGGTAAATCGGACGGTTCCGAGCTTAAGGATTTAGAATTCTTAGCCATCCGCAATTCCACTGAATTAGAACACCAAGAAAATAATCCTTGCAAAAACTATAGAGTGTCAAAGTACTTCCAAGAAATCCGATTTCACATAAAAATAAGTAGGAAGTCTAAGTTCAGGTGGAACCGAAAATTAAAAACCTAGCTGTGTAAAAGTGGTCGTGGTGAATTGGTAAATTGTTGTGAAGTTATGACCGATAGAGGTTTTAAACATTTTCTACAACCATGGGGGCGATCTTATAAATAAAAAGGAATGTGTGTCTGTCTGGCGTCCACAATACCTAACCGATTTTGATGAAATTTTTACAGTAGATTTTTGAGTTCACTGGCTACAGTATAGGATTATACGATTTTGGAAAAGTGTGCGGTGCCACGCCCCCATGCTATATAAAATTTTAATCTTGTATATGCGTTCAAGGTACTCAACCGATCTTTATGAAATTTTCACAGGAGATTCTTGGATTCACTGGTTCCACCATAGGCTATATATAATTTTGAAAAGCGTAGATAGTATACCTCGTAGCATGTTTCGTAATTTTATTTAACACGTTTCTGAAGTTAATAATAGCTGAAATTTGATATTTTGTTCATTTATATATGAGCGGTGCCACGCCCATCTTCCAAAATTAAAAAAAAAAATCATTTATAAGATCATCAGGTCATTATAACTACAAAATTCTAGCATTCTATCTGCATCAGTGAATGAGATATGGCATGTCCCTGTTTCCTACCTCTCTTTTAGAAAACTTTCGTCCAAAAGTGGGCGTGATCGTCCACCGATTTTGCTTATTTTCTGTGGGCGTACTCTACATGTCTATGGTATATTTAGTATTAAGTTTAGTGATTTTATCTCACACTGTTCTGAAGTTATAAACAGTCGAATTTGAAATTTGCTTGACTCAGAAGTAGGCGGTGCCATGCCCCCTTTCCAAAATGTTGCAAATATCATATAAAGGACAAGAAGATTGATGTAAGTATCAAATTATACTATTATACCCGTTAATTAGATATGGGCAGTTCAATATTTCAACCTCCTCTCCATATAACTTTTATGAAAAAGTAGGCGTGGTCGAAAAGCGATTTCACTCATTTTCTATGGGTGCATTTATCACAACAATAGTATGCCTCCTTCGAAATTTCGTTAGCGTAAACGGTTCTGAAACTATTAAGAGTAAAAATTTTTAAATTTCTTCACTTATATGTGGGCGGTGCCACGCCCCTTTTCCAAAAGTTTGATAAAATCCTCAATGGAACAACAAAATTAATAAATCTAATAAATTTCATCATTGTTGCTCCTTATATTATTGAACTAACCGATTTTATAAGTTTTTCGAAATTTTCGATATCGAAAAAGGGGCGTAGTTATGGTTCAATTTCGCCCATTTCAAACCTTAACCGGAAAGCAACCTGTATGCCAAATTCCATTCAAATATCTCAATTTTGCTTAAGTTATCGTGTCCACGGACGGATTCAATGGATTCCTCTGTTCATTCTAAGAACTTTGATATATGGAACTTCATATCTATCTCTATTATTTTGTACCGTTACAAACCACCGTTATATGACCAAATCTATAATACCCTGTGTACTAGTACACGCTGGGTATAAAAAGGGGGGTAAAGTTTTACTTATTTTATATGAATAGTGCTGGAGTACTCTGATACTCATTAAGGAGTATTCTTTAGATGATTGAACTGAGTATTTTAGTTTTCTGCAGGAAACACATAGACTTCTTTACTTTTTTAACCCACACATAGACTTCTTTACTGTTTACCCCACTCAACTAAATCGTAGGACTTATTTCTAAAGAGAGTGCCCCGCTTTTCATATTATTCTTGTACAGTGGGCTATAATTGATACCAGTTTTCCACTTCCGCGCATAGTTAGGAAAAATCAATTTTATTTTGTGTGGATTATTTTAGGGGGTATAGAGAGGACCTCACCGACAGTAACCTTTCAGGATTAGAAGAGTACAGTGCGCCTCTTCACGGCACAAGCACAAACAAAAGTGAGATCAAAACTGTCACGGGTCGCACGACTATTTGCGAGTCATCCCTCATTCATCCTAGACAAATCGAATTTTTTGCAAGGGTACTTATGTGCTGCGCTCAATTGCTGATTACACACACCGATGCGTTGTCCAAACATATTTCCAACCGCGACAGTACATAGCGACTGATTTAGTGATGATGGCACATCACTGTCACAATGGAGCAATTTACGTTGATAATTTACTTAAATGCGATTAAATAAATATTCCAGCAGCCTAGCAGCACGAACGCCACGACAAGGCTGAGTTGTTAGCGGAAGCCGTTAGCAAAAACGTGTGTTGGTGTGCCAGAGTGTGTAATGTGAAAGGTGGGAACGCGTTCGAAAAATAAATAATGTCGAGAGCGTAAGTAATACCATAAGCGCTTTTGGTGGCATATTAAAAGCACGTTGATGCCAGTAATGGTGGTGGCAAATGGTGGCAGCGTTGGTTTTGTTGGTTGCACGCTGGCTTCAATATGTTTTTGTGTATAAAAAACGTTGTTGGCTCATACTTTATTATAGCGTGATTGTGTTGTTGTCTTGCATTAAATCTTGTTGTTGTTGTTGTTGCTCTTGCTTCTATGCAGTAATATCCTTAAATCACACGTAATAAAGTTGTCGCTGTCGCTGTTTACATTTTATCGCTCATTATTTTTACATTTCAAACTTGTTTTGGTGTTGCAAATAAATTATTGCACAACTTAAAGTGGGCAAAACAAACGCAAACGTCGAAGTGGTAGCCACAACCAAAACACACACACACATATTACGCTTTACATTACGCATCACCACCACATTATTATCCTTTTTTGGGGTTTTGTTGTTGTGGCAAACAATGTGCGTCATTTAGGTGTCGTACGACGGTGTTTCAGATTTTTGTTGAAGCTTTTGTTTGTCTTGTGTGTGTATGTGAGTGCTTGAGATGTGTGTTGGTGTGCGTGCATTTACCAAAGATAAATACGTATTTTATATAAAATCCAGCAATTGCTTTGCAAAATGAATTTATTCTTTGGCTCGTTCGCGCATAAAATTTAAATTTCATTATACCTGCTTCCTTCTGACTGGATGGCTAACGAGGATCGATTCAAACCATTGCACAGTGAAGGGGAAATTGCTCACGTACATTAAGAAACAAAGTAAGTAGTCGCACGTCTACAGTGTAAGTATCCTTGCCAAAAATTGGAGTACCCTGGCACAGAGGGGTGCAGTTTTACTTCTTGAAGTGAAAACTTCTTAAGCACCTTGGTCGTTTTTTTTTGGAATGAGAACAAAAAGTTTAACTTGAGACACTGTTACTCTCATTGTGACATTGTTATTGTAGTTTCTTTGATTTTTTAATTTAAGGTGCCATATGGAAAGGAGTAAATTTTGGATGAATAATATCATACCATTTTTATAAGGGGCTTGGCGTTGGCAGCTTTTCTTTCTAATCCGCTATCTTGAACTCCCTTACAGATATCCAATTTGCTTCTTTGAAAAACTACTTATTAAGAAACCATCTTAAAGGTAATTTTTTTTGAAAAATTATTCATGAACTGGCGATGTGGTAGAGTTAAACGTAACCAATGAGATGTTTGCATGTTGCTTTGTTTTGGTTGGAAAATATAAACGAAGTTCAACAAATTGAAAATCGAAATAGGCCTGCATAATATTGTTATTTTTAGCAAAAACAAAATAGGATTTTGATTTCGAATTAACATTTTTCGTTATAAATGTAAGGTGAAAAACAAAAAAGAATTAGTTTGAGAAATATCAAAATAAATATTGGAATCAAGAAAATATTATTAAATACATACAAGCAATACATGATGATAAAATTTGGTTTTCACAGCAGCAAAAAAAAACTACATCGAAATATATTGTTTTTTTTTTCTTTATCAGAATTTCTGCATTCTTCGTTGTGCATACGTGGGCTACTTTTGCTCATATAAACAAATAAAAATTTTATAACAAACAGTGCAGAAAAAAGGGAGTGCTGATAGGATCCTGCTTTCAGGCAGCTCACGGCGCGTCCGAGTGTAGTTTTTGTATTTTCTGAAACTACAAAAAGAAATTTGTTTAGATTTTTCATTTTGATAACAACGAAACAATGGGGCATTCATACATCATCATAAACCTCCTGAGAGCTTGCTGTGCTGATCTACCCTTCCAATTTTTTCTTACAAATTGGTGGGACCTACAGAGTTTTGCCGACTTTGAACGGCATCTTCAAAGGACATAAATTTTTATAGCAGAAAGACACTCGGAGAGTTTGCCAAACCACTGCCGAGGAGCGACCTCGTTTTGAAAAACTTTTTCAAACCACTTTTAATGTTATCTGTCCCAGGACTCGAACCTTGGACCTTCGGTGTGGTAGGCCGGCAACACACCGCCACACAACGGCGGCCGCCATTAATTAATTTGTATATAAATAGCTTCCCTACCAATAACTGCTAACCAAATTTTTTCAAAATGACAGTACATGCACATTTTATGTTTGAAAAATTTTGCTCTCAAATAGACAGACAGACAGAAAGACAGTCGGACGGAGAGACGAACATTTCTAAATCGACTCACCTCATCGTCCTTTCAGTTTACTTATTGATAGATCCATATCATACTCACAAATCATTCATGTTCATTAAAAGCATGAAAATCAAAAAAGGTATATAACTTCCCTATTGCAGTAGGGTATCAACAACTTTCCCGGATATTTTACTAGAGCGTTTTCCCATTTACTTAATTTTTGGCAAGAGTATACTCTCTCTTTCTCTCTTTATGGCGCGATACACAACAGGTATATCATCATAAACCTCCTAAGAGATTTTTGCGCCAAGCTTCTCTTCCAATTTGTGGTGTGCCGATTTGAATTTTCCCTACAAATTGGTGGGACCTACAGTTTTTTGCCGACTCCGAACGGCATCTACAAAGGAGACGAATTTTTGCTGAGAAGCCTGTCATGGCAGAAATACACTCGGAGAGTTTGCCAAACCACTGCCGAGGGGCGACCCCGTTTTGAAAAACTTTTTTCAAATCACTTTTGATGTTACCTGTACCAGGGCTCGACCCATGGACCTTCGCTGTGGTAGGCCGGCAACACTACCTTCACACCACGGCGGCCGCCTGGCAAGAGTATACTACATACTATTAAAAAGCAGATGACCAAATTTTGATTGAAATATCTTGTTGAAGTTACAAGCAATCGCCTTAGCAATACCAGAATTTTTATGCTGAAAAGTGGGCGGCGCCACTCCTACTTCCCAAAACTTCACAAAATTATTTGCGGTTGAGTTTTTAAAGGCGTATTATGTGTGCAAGATCTTATTTATATAGCTTGCATGATTATAAAAATATAGCGTTTTAAATTTTACAAACACATTTTGCGGAACTATGTTAAAAACTTTTCACAACAAACCTTTCCCTTTATATATTCAATATTTTTGCCAAATATCGTTTCGGTAAATCTATTTTTGCCGGAGTTATGGCATTAAAAGTTTTTTGGAATAATCCACTATAAAAGGGGCCGGGCTACGCCCACTCTCAAAAATTTATATTTTTCGACTTTTTTCATTCACGGACACTTTGAAAGTGAAATACAAATGATATAAAGCTGTTGTAAGCAAAGTTATTGCCTATCAAATATATCTACGATCCTTCTCAAATCTTTCATATAAAAGTGGGAGTGATTCTTAACCGATTTCGCCCATTTTCCCCCCCAACATACCTTGATATCTTGAACGGTTTTTGATTTATGATTAATATTATTTCCAAATTTGACTTAATCAAAAGTGGGCGATGCCACACCCATTTTAAAAAATTTCTTAAAAAATGTATTTTCTGGCTTAACATTAATATAACATCCAAATTTATCCTTATAAGTGTATTATGTACTGAGTTATCACTTTTTTTGTATTTCCCGCGTGGCTATCATCCGATTTCGCCCATTTTGAGTAGCGCTCTGAGATGAGTTCGAAGGAGCCTGCATACAAAAATTCATTAAAATATCTTAAAATTGACTCAAGTTATCGTGTTAACAGACGGACGGACGGACGGGCATGGCTTAATCAATTTCTCTTTTCGTCCTGAACATTTTGATATATATAAGTCAATATCTATCTCCATGCGTTTATGCCGTTACATACTACCGTTACGCGACTAAAGTTAATATACCTTGTGTGCGTAGCACTACTAGGTGCAATAATTATTATCAGTGTTCTTGAGCTCGCAAATCTTACAAAAATATATAAAATGAACAGATAGTAAAATCAATAACCAAACACATTGGCACCGGAGCACGGGTATGTTTAATAATAGGAAGAGAAGAATGTACAAAACAAAAAGTCCAACATACATGATTTACATACCTGTGGCGTTTTGTTATAACAACTTAAGTCGACTTAAGAAATTAGATCAATCAAAACTTTTTCTGGTGATTTGAATAAGAAAATCGTGTAAGTTTGCAAGAGTTTTATAGGTCTTTTATTATTTTGTTTATAAACGATTGAATCTAACTTTCTTGGTTAAGTTATGAAGCAGTTTTGTTATTTGAAATCGACAGAAACAGTTTTGATTGGCCCATTTTCTTAAGTCGACTTAAGTTGTTATGATGGGATATAGTGTTCCAATAAGGATTTTGAGTGGTATCGGAATGCAACGTTTCATCAACATTTTTTATGTGGTTTTATAGATGGCAAGGAAGATATTGGCAAACAAAGAAGTTGTCGAGATATTATTATTTTAGGTTTTTTGGAATATATTTTAGCAACGAAAAACCTTAATGGCATAATATATCCCAGGATAACAGTAACGATATGCGACATTTCATGGATGCCAAACATGTTATATTTTTGTCTAGTAACAGCATTTAACACCGAAATGGGAGGAACCCATCTAAATTTCCAAAAAAAAACTCAGGGTTGAAAGGGTTAAAGTCAAAACAAAATTTGCAAAAGTTTGGGTGCTCAAAATCGAAACCCTCCAATTGATATTGAAGAGCCCCAAATTGTGTTAATTTTTATTTTTTTCCTTTTCATTTCTTTTTCCGCTATTTTTATTATCATTAATGTGTCTTTTGCAGCATCGTTTTTAGTACAACGTTAGAAACATTGTCTTAGGTAGGTTCAGCAAAACCAGTGTTGTCGTACAAGAAAATCAATTCCAAAAGCGCCCTTAAACGCACACTAATCCATAAGCAGTTTAACTAATATTAAAATTTTATTTTGAGTGTAAGTAAACTCAGTTTAAACCGAGCTTAGCGGAAAAACTTGTTTTGCGGGACTGGGCCAGAAGCCCCTCCACTTGAAAAAAAAGTGTCAAATGTGAGTTAGCGTGAGTATTGAATTCTTTATCAATAAAGTGGCTTGCACATGGCCTGTGAATTCTACAAGTATATTCAGCTTCGTGCTGTTGAACGTCCCACTGTGTCTCGTGCTACGAAGGACTTGGCTTAAAACCAGCGTTTCTTTTACTGTCCATTTTGCTCTTAAATGTGAGCTTACTTACTCTACTTTACTTTACTTACATAAATGTGTAGGTTTTAGTGTTGTTGTAATATACATTCGTATATATGTATGTATTTGCACACCTTGCAGCACGAACGGTTATAAATTCTGACGTAACGCCACGAGTAGCTCATTAAAACTGCGCCAATTCTTTGATTTTCTGAGCCAATGATTGATTTTCTAGTGCATTAGGGACAACTAGTCATTCGACCTCTTTACCTTTATCTTTATGAAATGGCGAATTTAGCATGGCGTTGTTTTATGACTTGAGATGGACCTCTTCTGCGCTCCCTAAAAAGATGAAAAGGGTTGGGAATATCTTATATCGCTTTCTTCAGCAGAGCGAAGGAAGCGGGCTTGGATCATATAAGGGTTTCCACCTATTGATTTTTGAACGAAGTCAAAACGCCAAAATATTTTTATTACACCAATACACCAATCCATATAAATTTACAATGCAAAAACAAAAAAAAAACCGAAAACCCTATTGAATTCAATCAGCCTGCTCCAATTTCAAGTTGCTCCAGTTCCAAGCGAGCTGTCGCGTAGGTTTACATTTGTGAAAGACTTTGTAGAAATTTTTAGATCGCGTATAAAAAATTTTTTTTTATTAAATTGTTAGAGATCGGTAATTTTCCACGTACGAGTGAAATGTTTTATTTAATTTGGGGTATATACTTATGTAGAATATTTTAGTTCACTTACCTAAAATGTATACGCCACTTATTCAGCAACGACTAAATCATTCATTAAAGAAAGAAAATAAACTATCTGTGTCAGTTGAGCCCGATCAACTTATTCATGAAACACCAACCGTTGTTCCAGAAAAATGCTGTTCCGTGAAATGTGAAATTTATGAGAAAAGTTTGACATTGGTACTTGCATGGTATTGTAATAGAATGGTGATATTATGGTAATGCTATGCATTATTCGGCCACTATGCCGTGATAATTTCTAAATTATTTTCTGTATATTTGTTTGGACGTAATCTGTAGGTATATTAACTAGTACTATTTATTTTAATTAAGGATAATTATATTTATTAATTTTTATACAGTTTTTTCCTACAATACATTGAACAAGGAAAATAAATATTTTTTTTTTATTGTTTTGAAGTATTTTTGCAAGAATAATGAATAAATACAAATATATAGATTATATATATTAATTTTTTTAACAATTATAGTTATACAATTTCTATAATTAATTGAAAAACAATCCTTAATATGGAAAGTTATGGTAAGCAATAGTTCAATGGCTTCTAAAATAGTAAACAATTCAAATAGTATTTAATACGATCAATAATGTTTTTTAACAGGCCTGCTTGCAACATAATAATTAAATGATTTAAATGTAACCTTTTGTCCTTAAAGATATTTATTTTAGAAAAAAAAATTTAATTGCAACGCAATTTAAAATTCCTGTTGTGGTTACTTCTCCTTCGAACTAGTTCCTGAGAAACTTGTCTCACTAGTTACTTAGTTCACTGCAAGGTGCCTACGTCGAAGTTCTTTAACAAATTACAACAACGAAGTATGCGCATAAGCAATGTTAAATAAGCGGATGAGGAATGTTCATTGCATCGTGTTCTAGGAGCACTGCCACGTGTTGTCATCGTTGCTTTTGCTATTTACCTTCTTTGCGTTTAGTGAGATAAAACAAAAAATAAATTGCAATATGGATGCGTTGTTGTTGCAGAGGTAGTATTTGCTTTAAGGTTTTATGTTGTCTTTTCTCTTTTTTTGTGTCACGTGGATGTCCTTGAATACGTGCGTGTGCATGCACTGGAAAATTTAATTCTTCAAAAAGGGCTTTCAGAGAATTGAATTCGCGCAAAAGTTTACTTGACTTCATTTAAAAATTAATCCAATGAAGATGACATCCCTCTAAAAAGCACTTAAGTTGTAAAATTGTATTCAGTAAATAGAAAACTTATCAAAAATCACTTTATTGGACAAGTGGAAAATCAACATCAATTATATTCCTTTAACCAGTTAGACGATTTTGTCCGTTTCGTATCAAAGCACGTTAGCGATAGCTAACGCCAATGGCAAGCAGGAAGGAGGCCAATCCTTTCCGGTCATTGCACATTTCATTTGCCCTCTTTTGATAATCGGGAACAAACCATTTCTCCATCACCAACCTCAATCTAGAATCTATATCATATCCCGTGCTTCTGCTTATTTATTTAGGCATCCAACTCAATATGCTAGAAGAAATAATTTATTACAAACACGTACTCTGCAAAGTGTCGAATTAAAACTGAATTATCATCACTAAAATAAGGATATTAACACAAATAAGTAGCAGCAAATACAAACAAAAGCAATTTATAAAAACAAAAAGCATCATCATTATTAGCACAAGCACAGCACATTCGAAGAATTGAACGTGGAATTGACGACAATTGAAAGTTTTTCGAACACGTAATTTATACATCGCCCACGATTAGCACGCAGCTAAGTGTTAGATCACATCTACTTGTACAATTTTATGTGGATTAGGCCATTTCACATTGTTTTTACTTTTTTTCACTTGATTTTTTAATTTTAATTTTGCAAAAATTCCTACATATAATAAAATGGTAGCAGGTCGGTGTTTGTACCAGACCTATTAAACTTGATTAGTAATTAGTAATCAACTAATTAGACGGCTTTTTTAATTTTAATGATAATTTTAATTGGTTTTCAATAAAAGGCAATTATTAATTGACTACTGATAGAAAACATCAAAAAAAAATATAAAATAATCAAAAACAAGTAAGGAAGTCTAAGTTCGGGTGGAACCGAACATTATATACCTAGTAGTGATCTATTATGGCATCCCAATTTACGCAGGTCTATTTTAATTTTTCAGCTCGTATTATAAAGCCAGCTGATTGTTTTTAATAAAAACACTTCGGTTATGAGTTTTGAGAGGTAAATTAATTTTAAAACAATATAACAGATATATCATCATAAACCTCCTAACAGATTTTTGCGCTGAGCTTCCCTTCCAACTTGTGGTGTGCATTTTCCCTACAAATTCGCGGGACCTACAAATTCTTGCCCACTTCGAATGGCATCTTCAAAGAAGATAAATTTTTGCTGAGAAGCCTTTCATAGCAGAAAGACACTCGGAGAGTTTGCCAAACCACTGCCGAGGTGCGACCTCGTTTTGAAAAACTTTTTCAAACCACTTTTGATGTTATCTGTCCCAGGACTCGAACCTTGGACCTTCCGTGTGCTAGGCCGGCAACACACCGCCACACAACGGCGGCCGCCATTAATTTATTTGTATATAAATAGCTTCCCTACCAACAAGTGCTAACCACATTTTTTCAAAATACCAATCCATGCACATTTTATGTTTGAAAATTTTGCTTTCAAATAGACAGACGGACAGACGGATATACAGACAGACGAACGGAGAGACGGACATTGTTAAATCCAGTCACCTCATCGTAGTTTCAGTTTACTTATTGATGGCCCCATATCTTGTTCTTCTCATACTCACAAACATTTCATGTTCATTAAAAGCATGAAAATCAAAAAAGGTATATAACTTCGCTATTGCAGCTGGGTATTAAAAACTTGTCCGGATGTTTTACTTGTGTGTTACCCAATTTACTTAATTTTTGTCAGGAGTATACTACATACTATTTAGAAGTAGCCGACCAATTTTTATTGCAATATCTAGTTCAAACTACAAGCAATCGCCCCTGAAAAAGCAGAATTCTTATGCTAAAAAGTGGGCGGCGCCAGGTCTACTTCCCCAAAATCCACAAAATTTTTCTGCAATTGAGTTTTGCTTAAAAAGCTTATGACGTGTGCAAGATCTTATTAATATACCTTGCATGCATATAGAAATATCCGCGTTTTTCATTTTACAAACAAATTTTTTAAAACTATGTTAAAAAACTGGGCGTGCCGGTTGACCGATTTCGCCCATTTTTACAGCAAACATTTACCTTTATATATTCAATAATTTCGCCAAATATCGTGTCGATAAATTTATTTTTGCAGGAGTTATGGCATAAAAAGTTTTGTGGAATATTTCACTATAAAAGGGCGAGGCCAAGCCCATTTTCAAAAATTTAGATTTTTCCACTTTCTTGGTTCACGAACACTTTGAAAGTGAAATAAAAATGATATAAAGGTCTTGTACGCATTGTTATTGCTTTTTAAATATATCTATGATCCTTTTCAAAATCTTTCGTATAAAAGTGAGCGTGGAGCTTAACCGATGGTGCCCATTTCCGGTACATTCCTTGTATGAAAATAGATATGTGTGCTGAATTTTGTTTCTATATTATTTCTAAATTTGACTTAATCAAAAAAAGGCGGTGCCACACCTGTTTTAAAAAAATTTCTTGAAACATTTGTTTTCTGCCTTAACATTAATGTACACACCCTATTTTATCCTAATAAGTGTATTATGTACTGAATAATCACTTTTTTTGTATTTTCGAAAGTATTCTATATATAAAAAGTGGGCGTGGCTATTATCAGAATCCGCCGGTTTTAAATAGGGCTAGGAGATGCAAGGGACCTGCATAAAAAATTTCATTAAGATATCTCAAAATTTACTCAAGTTATCGTGTTAACAGACGGACGGACGGACAGACGGACGAACATGGCTTAATCAATTTATATTTTCCTCCTAAACATATTGATATATATAAGTCAATATATATCTCGATTTGTTTATGCCGTTACATACCACCGTTACGCGACTAAAGTTAATATATCGTGTGTGCGTAGCACTTCTTGGTATAAAAAATCAAAAATATTCAACTTTTTTTTTTTTTTTATTAATATTGGATACTTCTGATTTTTTTCAGTATTGTAGATGTGCATATTTATGTGCTTCTCGACAATACTGAAAAAACCACAAATAATCAAAAAAAAAAATTAAATGTAATCAAAAAAACTTTTGTTGGGAACTGAGCGATGAATTCAACTTAAGAAAATTACACACAAATGTGTCACTTATTTATTTATCTTATTTACTTATTTATTTTCTTTCCAGGAGTAAATATGTCTTTAAAAATTTATTTTCTGCAAAATTTTTTTCCGCAAAATCAAGTTGACGAAAGTGATGACATGGCGAACGGTTTCATCAGCAAATGAAGTTAATTGAAAGTCGGTGTCAAGGATTCTGGGATGTCGCAATGATGGGTGACTACTATTGGTTTCTCATAAGAGAACCCGATCCTAATCTAAATAAGCGTCAAAACAAAACAAATAAATTTTTCAAGTATAAAATAAGATCATAGAGTTAAGACAAAACTTACATACATTGTTATCGTCTCATATGTACATATACTAATATTTGTAGGGTACTTAAGTATTATATGGCTATATTTATTTGACTGCTTATAACTTTTGTATTAGTTCATCGATTTGATTAGATGAAAGCTTATTTCTTTGTAATAAAACAGAGCTTACAAGAGAAAAAAATTTCTGGAAAAAAATAAAAAGTGTTCGATATCCTTCCTCGCAAAGTACACATTTTTTTATACTTTAACAAAAAAAAAAGGGAAAATCCGTATTGATTGTTCATTATCGTTTAACCTACAGGGCCTAGCGAAAGGTTTTGTAGTAAATTTTATTAGCTTTTAAATTTATCAAACCGTTTTGGAATTGCTCAATTTGTTCTTGAGATAAACATCTTTTTTTTTTTCGTAAATATCTCGAAAACGGTATCATAGAATCAAAAAAAAACCTCGATTTTCGGAATCAGGGGGTGGTTTTACATACGAATTTCATAATCACGTTCGAACTTGTAGACCAGTGTAATCAATCATTAAATGGATTCTCAAGAAAATAATTAAGCAAACCGGTAACCATAACGATTAGTAATCATTATTTAACAGGTCTGGTTTGTTTGCTGCAGGTATTCAAGAAAACTTTATAGGAGGGATCATTATTGAGCCAATAGTATCCAAAGCAACAGTTTTTAGAATTTTTATTTGCCTGATCGCCCATCACTCAAAAAACTGCTGGATGGAATTGAATGAAACTTTCACCGTTGCTTTACCAGCCGTCCACCCTAAAGTTTAAGGTATCCCCTATTTTGAAAACTCGACCGATTGTGGACCAGGGGACTCAAAATATGTCAGTACAATATGGGTAACAAACTATGGGTTCTTATGGGTGCTGCAATAAGCGATGTGATTTAGTTCCATATCTCAACCGGTTTCTGAGATAAAAAGACTAAAATCGAACTCAGTCGTCTTCAAGTTAAGCGTGGGTTTGAATAATATTTAACACTAAAAAACATTTTTCGTCTCCGTCGATAAATTGGGTACTAAATTTTTTAAATTTTCGTATTAATAAAAATAAATAATAATTTAAGGTCTATCGTATTATTTATTTGTTTCAGTTATAACCTTTTAATTCGACCCAATTAGCTCACCAGCCACAGAAAATAATTGAAAAGGGATAAATTTAGGAAAATGCTCGCAAACCTATTTATGAATTTTTTCAATGGCGACTATACTCGTGTTTGGCAATTCAAATCAATGCCGGATATGTCCAATAGCGCTTTACCCTTTTCAAAGCGATCGATATGAGCGAGGCAAAGCGCACTCCAATCAAGTGTGGGCGACTGGCACATTAGAGCCATCCTTGGTGCACGTTTACCAGCAGAAAACAACTCAATGGATTGCTGTTTTTTTTTCTAACGTGGTGCGATACATCCATGTTTTGTTTATGGTAGCGGAACGGGTCGATAAACTCGCCAAACACTCCTCAATTTAAAATGTGATATAATCGCTCATTTAGTAAGTTGAGGTACTAGTTGTCTCAGCTTTTTCACCCACTTTCATTCTCCGATCGTCCCATATCGTCCCATATCATTCCATATACATTATCAACGATTTCTAGAGTGACTAATTCTTTTCGGGAAACTGAACATTCGGCGCAAGTGTCAGCAAATCACTTACCATTGAAACTGATGCACCAGAATCTTTCTAATGCTCAGTCAGCACGTGAAATAAACTTTTTTCTATTTAGTTAAAGCTTGCCAGACCAGCCTTCAAGCTATACCACCATCGCCCATTCCATAAGTATAATATAATTTTTGTTTAGTTGCTAATTTCGGACACCATATTTTTTCGAAAGTCAAATTATGTTCCATTTCTTTTATGTTCCGTTTGTTCATTCTTTTTAGTTTTGTTATTCAATTTATTAGTTCACATAACACTTTTGCTTCTCGTCAGGATTTCCACCCTTAAGTCAAGCTGACCCACAAATTTATGAAGAGAAGTGCAGGAGCTATCGTTGAAGCCCACACGTGACTACGAAGACTTCTTTTTGACAAAAGTGTTTGAAGAGATGGTAGTTGATGTGGATTGAACTTTAAATTTATGGTCTTGAAATTTAACAAATCAAACAGCCTCGGTATTAAATTCAAATTTTAAGGGGGATACAAAAAACTTTAAAGTACTCTGCTTAGATCATACATTGAACATTTTTAAAGCAGGTTCCTAAGTATATCCCTGGTAAAGAAAATAAATAAAATTGGTCTAAGCACTACGGATATGGCTAAGAATCATTTTGATTCCTCAATTTCCCAAAATTAGTTCTAGTATGCATTTGAAACTCTTTCCAAGACAAAAATACTAAGAATGGAAACCAATTTGTTTAAGATTTTGCAATAATATAATGTATTTAACAGTATCATAGGGATTTTTTTAAAGTGAGGAAAGACATTTTTTTTAAAAATTGTGTTCGATATATTAAAAAAAAAACTCATCCGCGAACCTGAAATTTAGAAATCTTCAGCACCCTTTACCAATGCAATATAAAGGAAAATAAATTCATCTAATTAGCTTGGAGAGAGATTTTTCCGAATTTTAAAAAAATTAGGAACATGATCCAGAGAGGGATTGGATTGAAATTTTAAGAAAAAAAAACATTATCAAACAGTTTTATCTACTACTATATGAAAGTATCCGTTCTGTTATTATAAAGGGTGTTTTTTTTAGGGGTATAGAACTTCGAATTGAAATAAAACACAAGAAAATCGTTTCAAGGTCCATCAATTTGGCTTTATTGGAAGGATAATTTTATGCCATTAATGCTTAAATATGATTTCGGGCATGTGGCCGCCGCGGCTGGCTCGAATAAAGCCAATTCTACAGGTCCAATTTTCAACCACTTTTTCGAGCATATGGGGCCGTATGTCGGCAATAACGCCACGAATGTTGGCTTCCAATTCCCCTAACGTTTCTGGTTTGTTGGTGTAGACGAGCGACTTCACATATCCCCAAAGAAAATAATCCAATGGTGTCAAATCACACGACCTTGGTGGCCAATTGACAGGTCCATTCCGCGAAATTATGCGCTCATCGAATGTTTCCTTCAATAAATCGATTGTGACGTGCGCTGAGTGGCATGTAGCGCCGCCTTGTTGGAACCACAACTCATCCACATTCATGCCATCCAATTCGGGAACAAAATAGTCGGTTATCATGGCTCTATACCGGTCTCCATTAACGGTAGCTGCCTCTCCAGCATTATTGCGGAAGAAGTATGGCCCAATGACTCCACCAGCCCATAGAGCACACCAAACAGTCAGGTTTTGTGGATGTAATGGCGTTTCAAGGGTCTCATGTGGATTCTCTTCACTCCAAATGCGGCAATTTTGCTTGTTGACGTAGCCATTCAACCAAAAATGAGCCTCATCACTGAACAAAATTTTGCGATGAAAATCAGCATCGAAATCAATCTCATTTTCGGCCCATACACCAAAATCACGACGCATTGCATGGTCTCGCGGCTTTAATTCTTGCACAAACTGGATCTTGTAAGGTCGCAAGCCAAGATCTTTGCGCAAAATCTTCCATAAAGTTGATGGACAAAGCTCCAATTGCTGTGCACGGTGGCGAATCGATTCATTCGGGTCCTCTTCAACACTTTGCTCTACAGCGGCAATTGTTTCTTCGGTGCGCACTGTTCGACGTCTCTGCGGATGCGTATTATCACATAGAGTAAACGTAGTGCGAAAACGATCCATGGTTAACCGAATTAATTGCTCTGATGGACGATTATGTCGACCATAAAATGGACGGAGCTCACGGTAAACTTCGCGAACTGAACCATTATTTTCGAAATAAATTTGCACGATTTGCAAGCGTTGTTCTTTTGTCAACCTGTTTATGATGAAATGGCAAACCAAACTGAACATAAATGACATTAGAGTTGCCAGATTTGACCACAAAATGCCAGTTTTATCTCTATTCGAAAAACAAACCTGTAAAAAAAACACCCTTTACAAAGTGATAGTGCAGATGATTCATATGGGACTTAAAAAATATTTTTTCAAGCAGAAAAAAAAAGTTTTCCTGGAACGGTCCAATGTAGAAACGTACTTATAAAGAACTAAGCATTCTATGCGTAGTTCCAATCAGAATATATACTATTACGCGATGCCATCACTTTCCGTGACGAAGGAGCTTTATGGAATAATTATAATAACAAATTCAATACTAATGGCTAAAGAACAAAATATGCTCAAATCAGTTATTGAAGTTATTAAATGAAGATAATCTATGTATGTATGTATCTAGAATTAATAATTTTAATAGAAGTTGAAAACAACAAAAGCAATATTTGTAGTAGGTATGTTGTCGATAAAAGGGGAATCGGCAAAACATTAAATTGAAAGAACAAACCAAAAAGTTCAAAGCAGTTTAAGCTCGGGTAAAGTATAATATCATATAGCCTACCGTTCTGTGACCGGGTTGTGTTGTAGGATTGGCGAGTGCCACGCAAAACTTTCCCACAATGAAAAAACATTTAAAACCTCGGATGGTTACTCTTATCTCTTATGGTGACAATCATTTTAATTTTATAGTGTATGCCTGGGATCACCGTTCATACATCAGCAGAAGTACATTTTAGACGGCTGTTTGAGTGCCCCGTTTCGTTGGCTACGAAACTGTTCCACTTGTCAGCACCAGTCTTCAGTGGCTTGATAATTGTTCTCAAAAGCAATTCTTTTCCAGTGCCATACAAACGCGCTAACGCAACGCAGTTTTCTATAAATTTGCCGCTTATCGGTCTCACAATTTTTATACGGATGTTTCTACCGCTTTTGATGGCTCTCTACAAGTATCTTCTTTTAAATTAATAAAATGCAAATACAGTGAGATGTACACCCTGGTATAAAAGTTTTAAAATAACAACAAAAAACAGTTGTTACAAGTCATATGACTTGGCATAGACACTCGTAAGCTAAAGGCTCCAAAATGTTTTCTTGTGCGTGTTTTGCAATCATTTGTACAAGCAAAAAGTGGGTCCATCATTCACTCACACGTACATGTATAAGCTTCCAACTTTTATTAAAAGCTCATTAGAGCTACTATCGTAACCAATCCACACTTTTTTGTCATCTACCCAATAACCCATCTCATACGCAATGTAAGTTTTGGCAGACTTAAAGACTTTCGGAAATATTTTAGCCTTTGATTTGAAATTTCTTGTTTTTGTTGATAGTGAATGAAGGTGTTTAAGAAGTTTGTAAGCAGCAATGAACGATAACCCTGCAGGAACTTAGTAATTATTAGACTCAATAAAGAAATAAGGTCAAGTCGAGATAAATATTACCAAAACCTGTTTTTATCAGCACAAGGTAACCCAAAAAAATAATAGGACGCTGTAAATCGTATTACAAACCGAAATTCTAAGCGAAAATCCGGCTCTCTGGTGTTATTCGTGGATGGTGTGGATATTTTGGAGTCGTTGGTAGTTTTTTAAACCAATCTCAGTGTCAGAAATTCTTAAAATAATCAAAAATTTAAACAATTCTGATTCTAGCGGTAGCGATGACGTCTCAAATCGCACGTTAAAAACCATAGCAATTTATATTGTTGATATATTGATATATTTCAGTCACACCACTCTTCAAAAAGGGAGATAAAAAAGATAAAAATAACTATTGGCCCATATCTTTGCTATCTTCAATCTCAAAAATAGAATTCTTTAGCCCGAAGCAGTTTGGTTTTATGTCCGGCCTGTCAACTGAAGATGCTCTTCTTGACTTTTCTTCTTTTATATATAAGGCGATTGATGATAGAATGTGCTGTGCTAGTCTCTTTGTGGATATAACAAAAGCATTCGATATGGTTGACCATAGTATCTTACTGAGTAAGCTTAGATCAGCTGGTTTTCGTGGCAACATTATTAGTTGGTTTTTGTCATACTTAACGAATAGAGTTCAGAAAGTTAAAGTTGGAAATAATCTAAGTAAACCGAGAGCTTTAACCGTAGGGGTACCACTTGGCTCCGTTCTTGGGCCAATATTGTTTTTATATACATCAATTCTATCTTCTCTTTACCATTTATTGGCAAAGTAACGGCCTTTGCTGATGACCTTGCTGATGAGACACAAAGTTGTGACAGTAAATGCTTCAAGATTGAAGTGGTGTCTAATTTTAAATATTTGGGAGTTATATTCGACAATGATCTAAGTTGGTCGTCACATATTTTTGTATTGAAATCGTACATGTTATCAGCGGTTCGTTCTTTCTATAACTTAAAAAAACTATGCTCAAATCGCATATTGGCATTAGTGTACCATGGACTAATTCACTCAAAATTACTTTATGGCATCAGTTGCTGGGGTGGTGCGTACGCTAATGAGCTTCACCCACTCTTAATTTTACAAAAGTGTCTCATCCGAAAAATGTGACGAAAATTACGCGGGCCGTCTATCAGACTCTATGAGCCTTTTCAAGAAATTAAATATTCTTCCTGTGCGACACTTATACTATTTGAAAGTGTTGAAAATTTTTTTTATAAGGAGTGGGTATACGCAAAGCCCTATTTGCAACCCATACTGCCTAAGAAGTAGATCGTCATCTCATATAACAGTTCCTAGCTTCCGTACCACACTTTTTCGTAACTTCTTCACTACAATATCGTGTAAATTGTACAACAAATTACCTGCTGAGATACAACTCATTAGAAGACTATCTGAGTTTATGAGGGAAGTCAAACAGTGGCTACTTGGGTTCAATCATGAGGGTATAGAAATTCTCTTGCGACCCATTGTATGAATTCCTGTTGTTTAGTATTACTGAAGGATTAGCTTTACCTATATTAAATTTTATTTTAATCAGTCTAGTTTCGACGATTTTATTTGTACCTAAAAAATATGAATTTTATGAAAATTTATCTTAGTATGATTTATAATTCTACTCAAAGAAATGACATTTCCACTGCTTTTAAAATTAGCATTTAGTGTCATTAACTGCTTTCTTATTTGAATTGTTATTATTATATTGTTATTTATATATTGTTAGTACTGGAAAAAATTGTTCATAAGAAAATAAAGAATACTTACATACATACATACATAAATAATAAAAAAATGTTTAAAATTTTTTATTTGTAAGAAAGTTTGAATACACATAATTACTCCTTGATGGCTGCTCAAACAAATTTTCGACAAATCTTTGCAATTGTATGGTTAGCAGCTGTCGATTGTTATCAAATAATCGAGAAAGATTAGGGTCACATGGGTATACTTGTGGGTTAGAGCTCCATATATCGGTCAACATTCTGTGATTTCTTCTTTATTTTTAATGATAGAACTATGCAAAACTTTTTATATTCAATACATATGAAATCTATTGCAACACTTACTTTCATACCATGTTCCGAGTACGTTTCTTTTTTCCTAAACATTACTTTAAATGTATTTGGCCACTTACCTCTTGAAACGCCACATGTAACATACCATGCATGAACATCGATGAACTTAGCTCCACTCCGGCAAACTCAAAAGTTTATCCCTGATCTTTATGCGCAGTCATGGCAAATTTTGGACTTACTGGAAGTTGCACTTTAGCGACTCCTTGGATGATTGCGATTCTCGGTATATGAACTTCTTTTCCGGATTTTTCTTGTCGAACAAAAGTGGCAACCCTACTTATAAATATTTTTTTTTCAATACGCAGGAAAATACCTTTCGTTTGATACCCATATTGGCATCTTTCATTTCTTTTAAAAAAATCTGATAGGTAGCAACTCCGTAAAAACTCCTATAAGGCAACACCTAGATAGGAATTCTTAGAATGTGGTACCCTTTACACATATATAGGAATAGCTCGTTAAAAGTTCAAAGATATAATAAGCTCAAATGGCAACAATAAGTGGCAATCCTACTGAGAAATGTATTTTTTTTTTCAAAACGCAGGGAAAACTCTTTCTTTTGATATCCATATTGGCATATTTTATTTCATATAAAAAAAGTCAGATAGGTGGCAACACCAAACAAATAACCTGTATGGCAACACCTACTTAAAAACTCTTAGAATTTGGTACAATATCTACATACCAAATTTCCTTAAAATCGATTTAGCCGTTTTCGCGAATTTTGAATTTTCGCTGGTTACGTATATTCGAATTTCGAATTTTTTGTGGCGTTATGTTGGTACTCATGTCTCTCACTTATGCCGACAAGCTCGGCCATTTTGAATGTTCAGTTAATTGTTGACAGCTGCTTTGCTTGCACGTGTTTTGGATCGTCTTCGATTTTTACGCGAAATTCGTACCAAAATTGCTCAATTGTGACCAAAAACAGCATCGCATGAACATTGCTAATGAGATGTTAAACTCTGTCCGCGACGACCCAAATTTGCTCCAGAGGGTCATAGCTGGTGACGAATCGTGGGTTTATGGTTATGACGTGGAAACCAAAGCTCAATCATCTCAATGGAAGCTGCCGCACGAACCAAGACCGAAAAAAGCGCGCCAAGTGCGGTCGAATGTGAAAGTTTTGCTGACAGTTTTCTTCGATTGCAGGGGCGTGATGCATCATGAGTTCTTGCCACAGGGAAGAACGGTCAATAAGGAATATTACCTGCAAGTTATGCGCAATTTGCGGGAAGCAATCCGCCAGAAACGCCCGGATTTGTGGAAGAACAAAAATTGGCTTTTGCACCACGATAACGCCCCTGCTCACGCATCGTTGCTTTTGCGCGACTTTTTGGCCAAAAACAACACACTAATGATGCCGCAGCCACCGTATTCCCCAGATCTGGCCCCCTGTGACTTTTTCTTGTTCCCTAAACTGAAGAGGCCCATGAAAGGACGACGTTACGCTTCTCTTGACGAGAGAAAGACGGAATCGAAGGAGGAGCTGAACAAGATACAAAAAAATGATTTTTTGAAGTGCTTCGAAGATTGGAAAAACCGTTGGCACAAGTGTATAATATCTCATGGGGATTACTTTGAAGGGGACAAAATAGATATTCATGAATAAATAAATAATTTTTGAAAAAACACAAAATTCGCGATACTTTCTGAACACACCTCGTACAAATATATAAGAATAGCTCGTTTAAAGTAATAAGATAAGAAATAAATTTATGAGAGAAATGTAAAAGAAATAATCTGGAACATATTTATATTTTTTATATCTTTCACATGAAATGTTATACTAACCGTGGTCGAGTACTTAGCTCTCCGGGAAGTTACTCAAAACGTGATAGCAATTGTGCAAATTGTAACTAACTTTTTTCAAACGAAGTTTTTATATAGCTCTATCTTTGCACCACCTCTTCTTTTGATCAAATATTGCATTGTCGCCGAGTTCTGAACTATAGCTAGGACTTTAAGTTTCTACCTTCCCAAAAGGTTTCTCAAGAATCGATTGCAAGATTCATTTCATATTCATTTCATTGCCCTAGCTTACCTCGAAACAGCTTAAAAACTAATCACATGATTCTAAACCTCAAATGAAATTTACCATATATATATCCGTGCGCCACCTAGCGGATTTTTTAACGGAATTCTGACCTATGTTTCAAGTTTCGCGTGTGTAGCCCAACAGGAAGTTAGCTAAGAAGAATTCGGACTATTCCGAAATTTCATAGGAAAAGAAAAATGAGAAGCAAAAAGTAAAATACAAGAATGGAAAGTTCAAAAGAGAAAATAACGGAATATTAAAGGGAAACTATACGAACTAGGGAAAGGAAGGCGAAGAAAAGGAAAAAGGCAAAGTACAGTGAAATGAACAACTTTAGCTGAAAAGGGAACAAAAACTAAAAAGAAATGGAAAAAAAAGGTTAATAAAATAGAATAAAAAAGGAAAGTTGCTTAAATCGTCATTGGTCATTGGTCCAGCATTTTTAAGGTAAGGCAGGGGGCGCCTAGACCTTACAATCATACCGTTTCAAGTTGATGGAGGGATGTATGTAACTTGTAGATGATCTGTCTTATTTAATACTGCAACGACATGATTACTTTGACTGGATGTTTTGTCATCGCGCTAGATGACCCTTTAGCTTATTTAAAATGGGCTTGCTGAAAATATGGTTAACTAATAATTTGAAGAGAGGAATTATACGCTATGTAGTGTATTTGCGTATTTGCTAAATAAAATATATTACAATAAAAAACTAAAGAAGACAGCATTGCCATGTAATAAAAAATGGGAAAAGGCAGAAAGGTGAAATATTAAATTTCTAACGTTTCTTGTCCACAAAATCTTTCAAATCATCTTATTTTGTTATCTAAAGAAAACAAGTGTATAAAACTTATCTGATAGTTTCAGTTTTTAAATTTTATTAGTGCGTTTTCTCCACGATTTTCATAACACAAATTTTATACAAATAATTTACCACTTACCACTTACCCAAGTACTATATATCAGGGACCCCTGATAATGATTATTTTTATATTTTTGATTAAAAAAAATCAAAGGCTTCCCAGTGTCGGAGGACAGTTAAAAGTATATGAACGTGCATGTCTCGTCATGCTCAACGGAAGTTTGCATATATTGTAGAAAATTTGACCAAAACCTATATAAATTACTTCTAATCAATCTTTTGTGAGTTTAATTTTTTTTCATCAAAAATAATCATCATATTTTGAGTTTTATTTTTTTTTGGTCGAAAATAAGACTCAAACATGATTATCCTTAATCAAACATGAGTTTTATTTTTTTGATAAAAATAAAACTTATTTCCTGACAAAATATTGGTATTTTGAGTTTTTCGATCCGTGTAAAAAAATTAAAACCCAAAATTTTATTTTTATTCTTGAAGGATAGAATATCGCTCAAGGAATAAGTTTTATTTTCGTCAAAACAATAAACATTATCCTTAAAAAAACAAATAAAACTTGAAGATAACTATTATTGCTCATTTTTATTTAAAAAATCTGAAAATAATAATCAAATAGCGAGTTTTATAATGAAACTCAAAACAGTTACGGTCCCTGCTATATACGTATTTATGAACAGAGTAAAAACTAGGCAGTTGTCTACTCTGCCTTACGGCCAATCCGGCATTGGTAAGGCATATTGTTACTGTCGGGATGATGTGTACTACGGTGGTTAAGTTTGAAATTCAAGTTATGGTATCCATGTAGTGACTGTTGCAATAGCAATTAGTTTACTGTTACGAGTACTGGTAAGGCACAGGTACGACCTCTGCGTTATCCATGATTATCTTCACTATCTTAGTCGCTCTTTTGACCACTGTTACATCTTTGACTACTCAAAATAAAACTTAACTCGTTGTATATGAGTCCCAACTAGCTCATAGAGACTATACTCTATATTTACATAAGATGAACAGCAAAGAAAATCAAACTGACCAATTACTAAGTTGGAGCTACGGAGTGTCTGCTTTTAAGGGACGACTAAAGCTTTTCGTTTTTTATATTATACCAAAATGTCGCTCTGTCTTTTCGTTTCTTTTATTTTTTCACATGCCATCTTATCCACACACTAGCTTTTCTGCCATATTTACTCTGTCTCTTTTTTACTTACATCAACATTAATAATAATACCAACAACATCATTATCTCAAACTAAGCATTCATGTAGAGTGTCATAAATGTTATCGTTGCTGTCACTTTACTGACATTGCATATTAAAGAATTTGTCGCCATGCGACGACATCAAAACCCGACAAAGTTGGAAAATTTCCTTTCAGGCTTTTTGTTGAAGTAGAAGAAATAAACAGGTTTGCAACAACAAACAATTGCACGTGGCATAATAGATAAAAAGTTATAAAACTGCACACGTGTCAAAACTAAGGTGGAATTTTACCTCTGTCGAAAATTAGCTGTTTTCTATTACTTTAATATCAACTGAAACAGTCAGAGCTGTTCGTCCTAAAACTAAACAAACACACATAGAGCTATATGGGGGGAAAACATTAATCTTTTTTAGCATCCAATTCGAATTAGGTCCAGCGTGACTCTTGTCTTCGCGTTCCTTTGCGGCGATAGGTGGTGATTTAGCCTGAGTGACAGCATTCACCGGGCGAGAGCTGACAAGGGATTATACCGACTCTGTTAGGGAGTTGCTGAGGGCCTCCCGGTGAACCTTTGCATCAAACCGCGATATATTGCGATACCGGATCTCGTCATACTATTTACATACTTGTATCCTTATTTGCCGCTTATGCGGATCTTCTTCAAGCTAGTGCTTGTTAGGATGTTGCCACTTGAAACAATTTGACAAGAAACGCCTCTTAATCCTATCATTACACTCTCTAACAACGAGAATTTTACCCTCACTGTGTTGATGATGAATCGGCGTCATAAAGCGAAATGCAGCGTCTCTTTGCCCCATCGTGATAATCGCTAATGATCAGCTAGAGTGGCCATGTTATCAAACGTCACCCCAAGATTTTGATGCTTGGTTGACATCTACGAGGACATCTAATTTCATGTTGGCTTGTGCAGTTCATGTCTAGAAAAGGTGGCCGCGAATATAGTGTCAGAATGCTTTTCACTGTCAATGCACTTCAAATATTGACCCACTTAAATTATGTTGAACCCACGGGAGTTCAACAGCATATACCAACTGACACCTATCAAATTGTCAACCCATTACTCAATGCGTCGCTTTGACCAACACACGTATCGATCAGCACGACTGATCGAAACTATCGGTTGGTCAACGTGAACTACCAAATTATTTGCTGACATTGCACACAATGCAAATACTTTTAGTGTCTAAGTATTAGTGTAAGTTTGTATACGTAAGTTAAGCTAGAAATGTATAAAAGAGAAAGCTTTTGAATAAAGAACGATCAATTCAACGATATACATCTGCGTACCTCATTTGAAGACTTTACATGGCGATCCTGCCAGTCTCACAACATAGCGAAAACTTTGCAATTAAATTTGCGAAATCGCTTAGAGACTGAGCAGAAGGAATCTACAAACTCAGTTTGGGTCAAAAGATCCTGCCAGCATAAACCAGATCCTGCCAGTATAAACCAGTGGATTATTGGATCACTGCATGATGACATAAAATCCGTATTATTGGATTATTGGATCGCTTCAGGATCAGAGATATCAGCGAAAATAAATTTTGCTAAAATAGCGAAACCGCTAAAAACGCAACAACAACACATTGTTAACAACGCCAACAACTGACAATTTTGGCCCGGCAAAGGCAATGTCTGCAATAAATTATGTTTCAGCACCACGCAACACTTAACTACTGAAGATTAAAACACAAAAATTTTTGACTGGCAGCACGCAGTGAATAGTGAAGATTGAATACAAAATCACTGACTGGCAGCAAGCACCAAAAACAGCACACAGATTTAAATTAGTTGTAAGACTTGTTAAAATATGTATACCACTAACAAAAAACCCAGAATAATTTGAGCACGCCTTATGGCCGCTAAACAAGTAGCAATTAAATTTGCTTAGGGACAAGTATCCTTAATAAAAAAAAAAAAAAATAGGTAAATAGTTAAAATAATATGCAAGAAATTACAACAAAAGAAGAATTTGACAGAATTTTTAAGAAATGTCACGATACTATTAAAGAATTTATAGCTATTTCTGAACAAATTTTGAAGAATCGTAACGCAGAAAAGCAAGGTCCTACACCGATCACTATAGAAGAGTATCGGCGAAGGAATAAGCCTAGCAAAAAGGAAGAAATTCCAAAAATACCTGCCCCTACAATAATTCATAACAGAAAAAGGGGAGGCAAACAGGTCAAAAGACAAATAGAAATAGCCAAAACGTTTAGGCTCCTTAATTTAACAACAAACACGGTTGATAGGTTAAAACTGAAAGAAAAAATTAATGTATTAAGAAATAGAAAGTTATGAAAAAAAGAATATATAAAATAAAGAAGAGCTTATACAATATTTCGCAACTAAGAAATGTCATTAAATAAATTAAATTGAGTAAATTGGAATGTGAAAAACTTTTAATAATTACTGAAATGTCAATAAATTGATTACTGAATACTAGTAAATATCTATTTCCTATGGATAGTGCACTTTCACCTGATCTTGATTATGGAATAATCAATGATATTATTGATCGTTTAGAACGTGAAAACGAACAAATAGAAACACGTAGGTCAAGACCTCGTAACAAGGGAAGCGACAGGAATCATTTAAATTGGCTAAGGCAACATTGGTACAATATAGGAATGAATAGGGAACCTATTTTAAGTGATATTCTATACCCTACAACCACGGAAGAGGAAAGCATGAGAATGATTAAAATAACATTCCCAAATAAAGAATAAGTAAACCTTGTAAATTTTTAAATAAATAAACACAAAATATATTAAAGAAGAAATTTTAGGTTGGAAAAATGGCATCATGGTGAAAAATTGCCCTAAACAGCATTTTAGTAGGTATAGCAGGATATGAAGTTGGTAAAGAAAGTTCAGCAGAGAAAAGTCAGGAAAATAAATTGGTCAAATATGAACCACATCCTATTATAGAAAACAAGGAAGAGCTTTCCGATAAATGGTTGACTGTTTTTGCATGCGTAATTACATGTCTAATCGTCGCAATTGCAGTCCTAATAAAAAACTATATAAAAAATAAATTGAGACGATTAAACAATGTACAACCACGCATATGAATTAACACGCTATACCAAGAAATGAACCAATGGAAAGAAATCCACGAAAAATTACATGAAGAAAAAGCAAAAGCTAGCAAGTCGTACAAATGTATAAATAAAAGCATCCCTATTACAACAGAAACAATAGTAAAGCACCTGAATACAATATTAGAATCTTTAAATAACATAGGACAGGTGATTAAATCGGTAAATAAGTTGCTTACAGAAGAACACCAAAAAGAAGCTTACCAATTTTTCATTGCAGTACGAGATAAACTTGTATCTTCATTAGCTAGACACAATATAGAAGTGACAATACCAACCACATTAGAGGAGAATCTCCAAATTGATTTTAACTTACTTTTGTCAGAACGTGTCCGAAGCCGGACTCCATCACCTTCTTTTAGTCAAGGGGAAGACACCCAAAAAGTAAATATCCCCATCATAAACGTCACAATGGTACAAACAGTAGTCGAATTCATTAAAACCGCCTCGTCAGTACTCCCAGAGTTTGATGGGAAGCCAGAAAACTTATACAGTTTCTTAGATGCCCTCGACATACTCGATCAAATCAAGGATGAGCACGAACTTTTAGCAATAACAATGATAAAGACCAAGCTAAAAGGAACGGCAAGAAACTTCATCAGTAATGAAAACACGATTGGACAAATAAAAACAAAACTCAAAAGCGCGATAAAAGGTGAATCGGTAGAGGTTTTAACCGCTAAACTTCTAAACGTTCAACAACGTAGCAAAACTGCTAACCAATACACAGCAGAAATAGAAAAAATAACAAAATCATTAGAAGGAGCGTATATCTCGGACGGACTCAATCCAGACCTAGCAACGAGATATTCTACACAGGCAGCCGTCAAGGCAATGTGTAAAAACAGCTCCAACAATAATGTTAAAATGATAATGCAAGCGGGAACGTTCACAACAATGAACGATGCGATCTCTAAGTTCACCAACAGCTGTACCGAAATAACAGGCAGCTCGAATACAATTTTGAACGTACGACAACAAAGTCAGTACAAGAACAATTTCCGGGGAAGATACCGAAGTAACAACTATGGAAATTACCAAAATCGGATATTCAGACCACAACCGAGATACAACAATAACTCGAGGTCGTACAGTAATAATAATAATAACCGAAGAGGATCACAAGCCCAAAACGGCAATAGAGCCTACAACCAGACCGGTAATGTGCGCAGCTGCACCCAGACGGAAAACCAGGAAGCTCCACTTCAAAATTAATAGAAAGAAAAATATGTGTACTGAACCTAAATCTAAACAGCTATATATCCACAAGGACATCTCTAAATAATTCGATTTCAAATTTTTTAATTAATACGGGAGCAGACATTTCCAATATAAAAATGCATCAAATTAGAAAAATTAACAAAATTAATAAAGAACAAATTATAGATTTAAAGGGCATTGGTCAGGGAATAACTAGCACATTAGGCACAATTAAAGCTGATTTAAAAGGTGATGACCTTCTAATTTACCATAAATTCCACGTCGTAGAAGACGACTTTCCAATCCCGTGTGATGGAATAATAGGACTAGATTTCATAAAGAAATACAATTGCATTTTAGATTATGGCAAAACAGAGGATAAATTAATACTAAGGTCATATGATTTCCCCCAAACAATAACAATGTACCTAACAAATTGTCTGTCTGTCAACACACTAACTATCCCTGCTAGATCTGAAGTCATTAGACAGTTAGTTAAAGTAAACACCGATAACAAAAACATCTTCATACCACACCAACAATTATCTGAAAGCATTTTCATAGCAAACACTATCACAAATAAACATCAAACTTTTGTTAGAATTATCAACACAACACATAAAAACACAACTATCCAAAATTACAAGATTAATACCGAAAATTTAGACGATTACACACTAATTAAAGCAGAAACACACAGTAAAAAGTGCAACAATACAGAAAAATTAAAAAGATTAACCAAAAATTTTCCAAAATTTGTCAATTCTCAATTAACAACGCTATGCACAGAATTCATAGACATATTTGCACTAGAAACAGAACCAATTTCTTCTAATAACTTTTACAAACAAAAATTATACATGAAGGAGGACACTCCTGTTTACATAAAAAATTATAGATTACCTCAAACACAAAAAGGAGAAATAAGCAAACAAGTAAATAAGTTAATCGAAGATGATATAATAGAACCTTTTATTTCAGAGTATAATAGCCCAATTTTACTAGTCCCTAAAAAATCACTCCCAGGCAAAACAGAAAAAAGATGGAGATTAGTGGTAGACTACAGACAAGTAAACAAAAAGCTAGCAGCAGACAAATTCCCACTTCCACGAATTGACGATATTTTAGATCAACTTGGAAGAGCAAAATATTTTTCATGCCTAGACCTTATGTCAGGTTTTCATCAAATTGAATTACACACAGACTCCAGGGATATAACCTCATTCACAGCCGAAAATGGCACATATAGATTTAAAAGGCTACCCTACGGATTAAAAGTAGCACCGAATTCATTCCAAAGAATGATGACCCTAGCATTCGCAGGCCTCAAACCATCTCAAGCATTTCTCTACATGGATGATTTAGTTGTATTAGGTTGTTCTGAAAATCACATGCTAAAAAATTTAAGAGACGTATTCTCCACTTGCAGAAAATATAACCTAAAATTACATCCAGATAAATGCCTATTTTTCAGCCAAGAAGTAACCTACTTAGGACATAAATGTACAAACAAGGGAATATTACCCGATCCAGGCAAATTTGAAACCGTTCAAAATTATCCAACACCAAAAACAGCCGATGAAGTTAAAAGATTCGTAGCTTTCTGCAACTATTACAGAAGATTTGTACCGAATTTTGCAGAACATTCAAAAAAGTTAACTAGGCTATGCAAAAAGAATGTTGCCTTCAAATGGACAGAAGAATGTCAAAAAGCTTTTATCTACTTAAAGGAAGCATTAATTAGTCCAAAACTCTTGCAATACCCAGATTTCGATAAAGAATTCTGCATAACAACAGACGCTAGTGGATACGCGTGTGGAGCAGTCCTTAGCCAAGAACATGATGGCAAACAGTTACCAATTGCTTACGCTTCAAGGTCCTTTACAAAAGGCGAAACCAACAAAGCCACAATAGAAAAAGAATTGGCCGCAATCCATTGGGCCATAACCTTCTTCAGACCATATGTCTATGGCAGAAAATTCCTAGTTAAAACCGACCATCGTCCTTTAACATACCTATTTTCAATGAAAAGTCCTTCATCTAAGCTGACACGAGTAAGACTCGATTTAGAAGAGTACGATTTTGAAGTGGAGTACATAGCCGAAAAGGAAAATCATATAGCAGATGCATTATCCCGCATAACAATAACAAACTTAAAAGATATGTCAGTGGAAGCAAGTAAAATATTAAAAATAACAACAAGATCAGCAGCAAAAAATATCAGCAAAAGTAATGTTGAAAATAAAGAAAGTCACAAAGAGAACCCCAAAATTTACGAAGCGCTAAATAAATTTGAAGTAAAGAGACATGTCGAGCTCGTTTTCACTTGTAGCAATTTAGATACAAGCAACCTAATTGTTGAGGATAAGATTGACTTAGGACAATTCTTTACCAGGCTTGAAAAAGAAGCCGGCAATTTAGGACTTGTACAAGTACAGTTGTCCTTAGGGGACAAATTGTTTAAAAAGAATTATACTGCAGTAGGCAAATTTATAGAAATGGGTAATAAAGTTCTCAAAAAGTTAACAATCGCTCTAACCCCAGAGGTTATATACGTGACAAATCCCGGGAAAATTAAGGAAATTCTGCATAAATATCATGACGATCCAATTAGTGGTGGCCACCCAGGAATAAATCGCATGACAGATAAAATCAAGCAGAAATATAACTGGCTGAATATGAAGAATGACGTAAGAAAATACGTAAAGAACTGCATCCACTGTAAGAAAAATAAAATTACCAAGCATCTAAAAGAACCAATGACAATAACGGAGACACCTCCGAAGGCATTCGATATTGTACAAATCGATACAGTAGGCCCATTACCGAAGTCGATAAACGGAAACGAATATGCAGTTACCATTATATGCAATCTAACCAAATATTTGGTAGCTATCCCAGTTCCAAGCAAACACGCAATAACAGTCGCTAAAGCCGTGTTCGAACATTTCATATTGATTTACGGACAAATGAAAACAATCTTAACGGACATGGGCAGAGAATATAAAAATAGCTTATTCAAAGAACTGTGTAAATTGTTGAAAATTGAACATAAAGCTTCAACACCGTACCATCATCAAACTCTGGGCACTGTAGAACGCAGTCACCGGACATTCAACGAGTACATACGTTCATACATATCTAGTGACAAAGACGATTGGGATGAATACCTCAAATATTTCGCGTATTGTTACAATACGACGCCATCCACCACACATAAATATTGCCCTTTTGAACTCATATTTGGAAAAAACCCACCAAATTACGAATTTTTAAAAGCAAATATAATCAGCCCATTATACAATCACGAAGCTTACTACAAAGAGGTAAAATATAGAGCAAAGAGCTAGGAAATTAGTCCAAGAGGCTAAAGAAAAACAAAAAACGAATTATGATAAGAATAGCTATAGTGAGGAAATTAACATAGGAGATTTAGTATTAGTTAGAGAAGAGGCCTCCCATAAGCTAGAAAATAGATATAATGGACAATATAGAGTTAAAAATATTGATAAGAACAACAATTTTACTTTAATTCCACATAGCATAGGAAAAAGCAATAAAAACAAAAAAGAAATCATAATTCATAAGAATAGACTTAAAACAGTATAACACCACTCACCACCAGCAATCCAGTTTACTCACTTTAATAAACAGGCACAAGCCAAAGAAAATAAAAACCACATATTATGTTCAAAATACAACTATACACTAAATAAATAAATGTAAACAACTGAAAATAAAAAGAAAAAAAAAAAAAAAAAAAAAATATATATAAATGCAACAATGACAAACGAGAAACAAATGTAAACAAGTGAAAAAAAAATTCTTATGCAATAATGGCAATAAGAGCCGAAAAACAATTAAAATTTTGTAAACGCAAACAAACCCTAAGTAGATCAATAAGTCGCTTTAATAGTCGTATACAATTGCCTTCAAGTGTATACGACTATTCATAAGGCGGATGGTGTAGCATTACTCAGAATGCTTTTCACTGTCAATGCACTTCAAACATTGACCCACTTAAATTATGTTGAACCCACGGGAGTTCAACAGCATATACCAACTGAGACCTATCAAATTGTCAACCCATTACTCAATGCGTCGCTTTGACCAACACACGTATCGATCAGCACGACTGATCGAAACTATCGGTTGGTCAACGTGAACTACCAAATTATTTGCTGACATTGCACACAATGCAAATACTTTTAGTGTCTAAGTATTAGTGTAAGTTTGTATACGTAAGTTAAGCTAGAAATGTATAAAAGAGAAAGCTTTTGAATAAAGAACGATCAATTCAACGATATACATCTGCGTACCTCATTTGAAGACTTTACAATAGGTTATATTGGCACCAAGCAAAGAGTCAGCGCATTTGCGTCTTGGCTACCATGCCACTGTTGACAGCATCCCAGGACTTCGTTTACCTAGGAACTAGCATTAGTACAACCAATAATGTCAGCCTAGAAATCCAACGAAGAATTACTCTTGCAAGCAAATGCTACTTCGGACTGAGTAGGCAATTGAAAAGTAAAGTCCCATCTCGACGAACGAAAATAACACTCTATAAGTCGCACCTGTGCTGCTATATTGTACAGAAGCGTGGACACTAACAACCTCTAATGAGGCGGCTTTGGGAGTTTTCGAGGGAAAGGTTCTTCGAAAGATTTGTGGACCTCTACGCGTTGGCGACGGCGAGTACCGAAGAACATTTAATGATAAGTGAATCTAAACACAGCAGCTTCGCTGGCTGGACCACGTTGTGCGAATGAACTGAGATGATCCATCCAGAAAGTATTCTTATCGGCACTCGCCAATAGAATCAGAGTAAAAGGGAGACTACCACTTAGGTGGAAGGACCAAGTGGAGACCGATTTGCAATCCCGACGTGTATCCAATTGGCGCCAGTTGTCGCAACGAAGAAACGACTGCGAGCTACGTTGGACGGTCAAAAACTGGCGAGCTATATTGGATAATCAAAATCGCGCAGGCGGTTATATGACCATTTAAAGAAGAAGAGGGATAGAGTCAGTGACATTGCCAGTTTCAGAGGGGCGAAAAAGCCCTATAAGATGGGAAAATAGGTATTTATTTTGAATCAAAGCTCATCATCGGAAGAGCCAGTTATCATTATAATACAATAGTCTGCGTGAGGAGCAATCGTGACAACCTCTGGAAGAAGAGAGAGCCTTTTGTAGTTAGTCATAGAGGGGGGAGGACACCAAACTCTGGGAGCCCTTGGTTAACCCTATATAGCTTTAATTGTTTTTCTCTTGGCTCCAATTAAGATTGCCGTCTATTGAGATAATTTTCTGGCCAATTCTTCAGAGAAGAAAGCTCCTTATCTGGTATTATCTGTATGGTGATTTCTTCTGTGGAACGCTTTTGACAGGTGAAACGCTACCAATAAAGTCCGCTCTTTGGGATCACTAACGACAGGAGAGCCTTTATTAGAAGGGGAACACCTTTGCCTGTTTACCCATTTTTTCGGTCATGAACAGATTGAAAACTTCAATTAAGTATTTGACTTACTCATCGCGGTGTTGTTTTACCATCAATAAGGACCTATTGATTTTAAGCCTTTAGAATTCTGGGTGGTTTTCTCAACCTCAGTGGTAATGAAGGCAAGGGAAGCATGATTGTTTTCGCGCTTATGCGCTTATCTGATGATGATACTGCCACTAGAAAGCGCTCGTGCATTTCTTTGGCTCCGAAATAACCTTGTCGTCGAAGGCGATACAAATTTTGTCGTTAGGTTTTTCTCGATTTGATAAGGATTTCACTGTAGACCATAATTTTCCAACAACCGCACATCTGAAAGATGCTGGCATTAGAATATTAAGAAAGTGTGGGTCTAAGGATCATAAGGCTTCAAAGCTTAATCACTACTTACATGAGATGATGGTTATGCTGGTTAAAATGAGTTTGATACATGCGAGTACAGTAACCAAAATATGTGGAACATCCACCGTACTAACAATTAGAACCTAGAAATTTTTTAAATAAATAAATGTTAACGGCAGTTTGAGAGTAGGTTAGTGGGTTTATTTCTACGAGGGATTTCTATTCAAATTGAAAAATCAAAAGAAATTATAAGGGTTGAAAAGCTAAAAAAATGTGATTACAAGCACTTCCTGAGGCCAGAAGAAAATTACAAAGTAATATAATATCTTCAGGGATGTCGTGCTTCCAGCTCAGTTACCTAAGTGGTAAACCTTACAAATCACTTTTCTTTCTTCGGATGAAATTATTTATCCACGGCCATACCCTATTTTATCTTATTTTGTGGTATTTTGTTCTGCTTTATTTTATTTTATTTAATTTTATTTTATTTTATTTTATTTTATTTTATTTTATTTTATTTTATTTTAATTTATTTTGTGTTATTTTATTTTATTTTATTTTATTTTATTTTATTTTATTTTATTTTATTTTATTTTACTTTGTTTTATTTTATTTTATTTTATTTTATTTTATTTTATTTTATTTTATTTTATTTTATTTTATTTTATTGTATTTGGTTTTACTTTACTTTATTTAATTTAATTTGATTTAATTTAGTTTTATTTTATTTTATTGTATTATATTTAATTTTATTTTATTTCATTTTATTTTATTTTATTTTATTTTATTTTATTTTATTTTATTTGACTTTGTTTTATTTGATTTTATTTTATTTTATTTTATTTTATTTTATTTTATTGTATTTGGTTTTACTTTACTTTATTTAATTTAATTTGATTTAATTTAGTTTTATTTTATTTTATTGTATTATATTTAATTTTATTTTATTTCATTTTATTTTATTTTATTTTATTTTATTTTATTTTATTTGACTTTGTTTTATTTGATTTTATTTTATTTTATTTTATTTTATTTTATTTTATTTTATTTTATTTTATTTTATTTTATTTTATTTTATTTTATTTTATTTTATTTTATTTTATTTTATTTTATATTATTTTATTTGACTTTGTTTTATTTGATTTTATTTTATTTTATTTTATTTTATTTTATTTTATTTGACTTTGTTTTATTTGATTTTATTTTATTTTATTTTATTGTATTTGGTTTTACTTTACTTTATTTAATTTAATTTGATTTAATTTAGTTTTATTTTATTTTATTGTATTATATTTAATTTTATTTTATTTCATTTTATTTTATTTTATTTTATTTTATTTTATTTTATTTTATTTTATTTTATTTTATTTTATTTTATTTGACTTTGTTTTATTTGATTTTATTTTATTTTATTTTATTTTATTTTTTTTTGTTTTATTTTATTTTGTTTTAATTTGTTTTATTTTATTTAATTTAATTTAATTTAATTTAATTTTATTTAATTTAATTTAATTTAATTTAATTTAATTTAATTTAATTTAATTTAATTTAATTTAATTTAATTAAATTTTTTTTTTATTTTATTTTATTTCATTTCATTAAATTTTATTTTATTTTTTATTTTATTTATTTTATTTTAATTAATTTTGGTTTGCTACATTTAATTCAAAAGCAATATAACTCCCACAGCTAGAATAATCTCGGCAATACTAATCACGTGTTTTGTTTTGTCGATTTTTGTTGTATCATCAATGCAGTATTCGCATTTATTAATTGTATTTCATCCATGGCTGCATTAATTCGGCACCCACATATTGACCCTTAAATTTTTGCAAAGTTTTATTTGCTGAATTTGCTATCCTTAAAAACTTATGGCAATTATTTCAATGATTGATTGTTTGGTTAGTGGGTGTGGCAAAGGGCTTCATAAGCCACTTCTTGTTTTTTCCTAAATAAGTGTGTCTGTATGTATGTATCCTAACTCATACGGAGTTCATACGATTTCTGGAGAGTTACTTTATTCCGCTCACTACCTTTTTGTGTTATTGTAATGCCACAATTGTTGTTGTTGTAATTGTACATCGTCATAAAAATCACTCTAAGCACTGACAGTTTAGATATTTATAAAAGGCCAAATACAATTTTGCTGAAGTAAAAAGGAAAAGCTGCACATACACATACCCAAATGGCATGGATGGTGCTTGTCGCTTGGCTTTTATTTTTATTATGGATTTTTGTTTATTGTACCTCCACGCAAGCAGAACGGGCACTTTCCCACAATTTCCGTTTTTCATCTTCGTTGGAGCTTTGCATTCGTTTTGCGTAATTCATTTTTATTATAGGCGATCATAAATTTTAACCGTAGGCATAAATGGAATAAAATCCAAAGTAAATCTGTGTTTTATCCCAAGGGCATTTGTGGTTGTTTGGTCATTTTGATGTTTTTTAATACCCGGATGTACTTGTCAGCGTGTGCAGAGAAAAATTAAAGCATCATTCATCTTATTCAGTTTCTCTTTTCCTTTATTACTCTTGGCCAACTTTCATATCTACGAGAAGTTTATGAATCTCCTGTACTTATCGATATATTACTCCAAGTTTACGACCTTGCCATCTGTTCTGGTAAATAATTCTGTGAGAATACCTGAGGAAATGTTCGGTAGTCACCAGCTGTCGAAAGTATTGAAGTGCTTTAAATTGACTTCAGTAACTTAGGAATAACCTGCCTATTTCTCGCATTGGACCACTGCAGTGATAAGCTTTTCGTATGCGACGTAAGGCTTGCCGATCACTGCGAAGGAGTGAAAATGTTTTGAAAAAAGTTTTTCCTGCAGTATTTTTGTTTTTGTTTTATCTGTCCCGGGACTTGAATTTGAGCTTTTCGGTATTTTAAACAAGCTTAACCCGAACTATTTCCCGACGCCATATCCATATTAAATTCATACCACTAACTCACACATGCCATATTAACCAAAAATAAAATGAAAATGAATAAAAGATGTAAGCAATATTTTATTCATGGCTCAATTTACTCTTATTTTGCAACTGGGTATATTAACTTCCGTTACAGCTTTGTCTTATCTTTTTTACTTCTCCTTTTTTTACTCAGCATAAAAGCTCTCCTAAATCCAACATGCAGCATCTAACATGGCCTCGCACTCATCAACTAGCCAGCATTTGTCTGAATATTCGGCAAATCGCTTGTGGTACGCTGATTGTTGTGCCGCTAACGATTATGACTTTATTTAAAGAACAATAAAAATTGTTATGATGAAAGTGACATTTTCGATGGGAGTCCGGTGCTGGTCATACTTTACTTGGTTGTTTTCCAAGTCTATTAAGAATGCTATTAAACGTTTAGGAATTTTTACGAAAGCGGAGGTTTGTTGAAATGATTATCGTGGTGCCACACAATAACGGTCACATAAATCAAATTAATGCGTTTATTCAGGCGAACCCAAGCAGAGATACTGCTAATGTCCATGTATGGGTGTTTGTATATATTCACGTCTTAAGGTTAAATTATATGAGACTTTTATGTAAATTTCAAATTATTTAAAATAAGTGGAATGTATGTATGAATTATGTATGTGCAGTTTATATGACAGAATAATTCATAAATATTAATACACAAATATTATGTCTTTATATTACATGACCTAGACATTTGGGTGCAGATTGTACTTAAAACCAGATAAATTTTTATATTTATGCGCCAAGCTTAATAAAGTATGAGTACTTTTTTATTTTTTCACAACTCCTTTCAAAAAATCACAAATATTTAAATTTTTTGCGAGAAAGTGTAAATGTTTTATGGTTTGTTGATAACGCTGGTGCATTTTTAACTGAAATTAGCAGAGACCGTTACCATTGTGCCTTTTCTTCAAAATTCAGGGTACTCCGGGAGTGCCGACAGAAGTGAAAACCACACCAATTACGTGTGTATTTTTCGAACTGTCGCTAAATGTTTTTGAATCTTTTGAAAATATTTTATACGTCCAGCAAAGAATTTAAAAGTAAAAGTTGTTATTTATAAGTATATATAAACTACAATCGTCAGCTCAGAGTACAAACCTGATAACTAATATTCAAAAAATTGTGCATGACAGCAACAAAACGATTTGAAGTTCCATTAAGCACATAGGAAATTGATCAACATAAGGTTTAATTACTTAGCTTATAGCTAGGATATGACATTCCCCGACTTCCAGGTTGATTCAATATTACCTGCGCTATCGAGCTACATCAAAAAACTAATTTTGATTAAAAGTGGATTTAGCAGGGTTACACTCAAAGCCGGTAATATACAGCGTGGCGCAAAAGTAATCCTCCTATCAGAAAATGCTATAAATTTTGCGATTGGCCCCTAAAGTCAGTTCTGTTTTGACATTTGTGTAGTAAACACATGCGAAATACACGTTAATAAACAATGTTACGCTACACTGCTCCAGAACGCGGAATATTGCTGACTATTTATTTGACCAATAATCGGTCGGGGCCAAACGGTTACTGTGAATGGTAAGCGCTACAGAGCAATGATCAACGAGTTCTTTTTGCCGCAACTTGATGAATTGGGACTGGAAAACATGTGGTTCCAACAAGACGGTGCAACAGCACACACTGCACGTGCCACAACCGATATGCTGAACATCGGAAGCTTACTTTTGCGCCACCTGTTATAAAAGCTCTTGCAGTTGAAAATTTGTTGTTAAAATGAAACCAGTTTGAGGGTAACTGTACAGCCTTGGTAAAATAACCTTTTATAAGATTTCATGATTTCATGAAAATCAAATATTGTTATACTTTACATTCTATTTTTTTATACCTAGTAGTGCTACGCACACAAGATATATTACGGCATAAACGGATCGAGATACATATTGACTTATATATATCAAAATGTTCGGGACGAAAAGAGAAATTGATTAATCTGTTAATACGATAACTTGAGTAAATTTTGAGATATCTTAATGAAATTTGGTATGCAGGTTCCTTGGCACTCATCTCCGAGCGCTATTTAAAATGGGCGAATTTTGATGATAGCCCACTTTTTATATATAGAATATTTTCGAAAACACAAAAAAAGTGAGTACTCAGTACATTATACACCTATAAGGATAAAATTGGGTGCGTACATTAACGTTAAGGCAGAAAATTAATTTTTTAAGAAATTTTTGAAAATGGGTGTGGCACCACCCGTTTTGGATTAAGTCAAACTTGGAAATAATATCAATCATAAATCAAAAACCTTTCAAAGACATCGAAACTAAATTCAGCACACATATTTATAATAATACAAAGAATTAAGGTCCACGCCCACTTTTATAAGAAAGATTTTTAAAAAGATCACAGATATATTTATTAGGCAATAACTTTGCGTACAATAGCTTTATATCATTTCCATTTCAATTTCAAAATCGAAAAATAAAAATTTTTGAAAATCGGCCCCGCCCCTTTTATAATGGATTATTCCACAAACCTTTTTATGCCATAATTCCGGCAGAAATTGATTTATCGCAACAATATGTGGCGAAAATGTTGGATATATAAAGGTAAATGTTTGTCGTAAAAATTGGCGAAATCGGTCAACGGCCACGCTAAGTTTGCTGGGTAGAGCATTTACGGCCGTTTAAATAAAACAAGTTGTTGTTGTTTTTGTTTTCCCTACGCGTTTCGACGCACTCCGCGCCTTCTTCTGGGGATCTGTATTGATTAAAATTTGTATAAATACATATGTTATTACATACATTTATCACTTATACTGCACAATAAACATGAACAAATTTTTAAACATTGCACTTACATAGAGATAATTAATTAATTACATTACATTAAAAGAATCACAATTTCAAATTCATTTTCTTGTTGTCACCTGCAATGACGTTTGTTTAATTCCTTTTTTGGCTTCTTCTTATTACAGCTGAGTAGACGCTGCTCAGGCCGTCGACGTCATCTTTATAGTTAAGAGTATTTTCTATGTTTTGTTGTATACGTATACTCTCAAGAGTCAATCTTGTTTTCTCTCTTTTTTCGATGTCTAATATTTTGATGTTTGTGAAGTCCGCTATGTGGTTACTCTGAGTTAGATGCTGTGCTAATGCCGTTGTTGTTTTATTATTTTGTGCATCTTTTTTATGCTCGTTAACTCTTATACCCAGTTGCCGTTTCGTGGTGCCAATGTAATATTTTCCACACGCCTCGTTATCACGACCATTACACGTAATTTGGTAAACTACATTACTTTGCTCTTCTTTTTCTACTGGGTCCTTTGTTTTGGTAAAAATTTTCCTAAGAGTAGCGTTTGGTTTGTGAGCGTATTTAGTGCTATCATTATCTATTAGTTTATGTAATGTCTGATTATTTGTTAGACCCGGTATATACGGTACGCCGATGTATTTTTTATTATTGTTAGAAATATCCGCCGGTGCGCTGTTTTCTTTGCTCGGAGTTACGTTTACTGTGTTTTCAATTAGGGTATTTATCAGTTTATGCGGATAACTGTTTTTAAATAAAATGTTTTTTAACTTTTTCCTGTTTTCGTTCATATATTCTTTATCGCTAAGTAGAGCTACCTTCTTTATTAAGCTTTTTGCTGTGTTGATTTTTTGGTTCCATGGATGGTTTGAATGATAATTTATTATCCGTCCCGATGCGATTGATTTGGCATACCAATTGATTATAAGGTTTTTATTTCTCCTATTTATTTCTACGTCCAGAAAAGCTATTTTGTTGTATTTTTCTTTTTCCGTGGTGAATTTTATGCTTGTGTGTTGTCTGTTTAATATATTTAAGATATGTTCCGCGTCTTTGGATTTGATAATTGCGAATACATCATCTACATACTTGTTGATGTATTTGATGTATATGTCATTTTCCTTTAATTCAGCTATGCTGTCGTCAAGTATTTTGTCTAATACTATATCCGCGATAGTTGGAGATAGCGGATTTCCCATTGGCATCCCGTATGTTTGTTGATAAAATTTGGAGTTATACGTGAAATAGTTATTTTCGCGTAGGCAGAATTCTAAAATGTGTTGAAATTGTTTTTTAGGTATTTCTGTGTACTTCTCTAACTGTGGCCATTGCTTTATTATTGTTTGTATGGCTAGGTGTAGTGGTATATTGGTAAATAGCGAAACTACATCGAACGATATCAATATCTCGTCCTCTTCTATGCGTATATCTTTCAACCGGTCTTTTAGCTGAAAGGCATTCTTAATATTGTATTTCTCAGATATTATATTCTTTAAAATAGCTCCAACATATTTAGATAATTTATAGCAGGGTACATTTATAGATGATGAGATCGGTCTTAGTGGCATATTCTCCTTGTGTATCTTAGGAAGACCGTATAACCTCGGTGCAACTGCCGCTACACTAGACAGTTGAATTTTTTCGCGTATACTAATTTTGCCTTGTTTCGACAATTCATTGACAATCGCATTATTTTTTCTCATAAGTTGCTGTGTTGGATCCTTCTTTATGATTTTATATGTTTTAACATCCCGTAGTAGTTCCATCATTTTCTCTTCGTAGTCGATTTTATTCATTAGGACCGTTTTGTTCCCTTTATCTGCATGAGTGAGAACTACCCTGTCTTTGTGTTCTTTCAGAAACTTCTTTGTGTTTTCAAAAGTATTTATGATTAATTTATCCTTAGGACTGTTGTTTAACTTCCTGTGATAGTTACTAATTTTGGTTGCTATGTTGCTTCTTGTAGCATCTTTCTTTCTGTCGTCCTCGATTTGTTGTACACCTTGCTCTAGTTCCGCGATAATATGAATTGGAGAAAAATTATTTTTTGTGATGGGTAATGCGAATTTTCTGCCAAGCGATAATAACCATTGGCTCTCCTGTGGGACCTCTATAGTACTTTTGTTTATGAACCAGTCTTCGTTAAACCGGATGCCGAATTTTTCGATGTTTTTTGAAATTTGCGTTTGGAGTTTCTTTTGGTGACTGTTTTCCGCGAGTGTAATTTCTTGTTGAGAAAAGTAGTTTTGCCTTTCTACAATGCTTTCATATTCGCTCACTTCTAGTTTATTTTTGAGAGTGTTTTTTATATGGTTTACATCTTTTTCTATTGTTTTAATAGTTAAGTTGGTTTCTTTTATTTCTAAATTAAGTATTTTAAAGAGAAAGGTAGTTCCTATTTTTTCCAGTTGTCGTTGCGTTGATTGAAACTTAAATGAGTGCGATAAAGACTTGATCTTACCCCGTAGGTGTGGTGGTGTGATTCCATAGCTTTTGCATCTCAGTAGAAATTTCAACCTTTCTTTTTGTTTCACGAGATTTTTAGATTTTTTGTTAAGTTGTTTGATGTTGAAGTGCGTCTCCTCATTGTACTTCATTTTAATATGGCGAAAAAACTGTTTCATGTTTATTGTTGGTAAGATATTTTGTGCTTCGGATTTGCTCACCGATATTTCAAATTATTTAATTCTTATTGGGCCAATTTTCATATTTATGTTTGCTGGGTAGAGCATTTACGGCCGTTTAAATAAAACAAGTTGTTGTTGTTTTTGTTTTCCCTACGCGTTTCGACGCACTCCGCGCCTTCTTCTGGGGATCTGTATTGATTAAAATTTGTATAAATACATATGTTATTACATACATTTATCACTTATACTGCACAATAAACATGAACAAATTTTTAAACATTGCACTTACATAGAGATAATTAATTAATTACATTACATTAAAAGAATCACAATTTCAAATTCATTTTCTTGTTGTCACCTGCAATGACGTTTGTTTAATTCCTTTTTTGGCTTCTTCTTATTACAGCTGAGTAGACGCTGCTCAGGCCGTCGACGTCATCTTTATAGTTAAGAGTATTTTCTATGTTTTGTTGTATACGTATACTCTCAAGAGTCAATCTTGTTTTCTCTCTTTTTTCGATGTCTAATATTTTGATGTTTGTGAAGTCCGCTATGTGGTTACTCTGAGTTAGATGCTGTGCTAATGCCGTTGTTGTTTTATTATTTTGTGCATCTTTTTTATGCTCGTTAACTCTTATACCCAGTTGCCGTTTCGTGGTGCCAATGTAATATTTTCCACACGCCTCGTTATCACGACCATTACACGTAATTTGGTAAACTACATTACTTTGCTCTTCTTTTTCTACTGGGTCCTTTGTTTTGGTAAAAATTTTCCTAAGAGTAGCGTTTGGTTTGTGAGCGTATTTAGTGCTATCATTATCTATTAGTTTATGTAATGTCTGATTATTTGTTAGACCCGGTATATACGGTACGCCGATGTATTTTTTATTATTGTTAGAAATATCCGCCGGTGCGCTGTTTTCTTTGCTCGGAGTTACGTTTACTGTGTTTTCAATTAGGGTATTTATCAGTTTATGCGGATAACTGTTTTTAAATAAAATGTTTTTTAACTTTTTCCTGTTTTCGTTCATATATTCTTTATCGCTAAGTAGAGCTACCTTCTTTATTAAGCTTTTTGCTGTGTTGATTTTTTGGTTCCATGGATGGTTTGAATGATAATTTATTATCCGTCCCGATGCGATTGATTTGGCATACCAATTGATTATAAGGTTTTTATTTCTCCTATTTATTTCTACGTCCAGAAAAGCTATTTTGTTGTATTTTTCTTTTTCCGTGGTGAATTTTATGCTTGTGTGTTGTCTGTTTAATATATTTAAGATATGTTCCGCGTCTTTGGATTTGATAATTGCGAATACATCATCTACATACTTGTTGATGTATTTGATGTATATGTCATTTTCCTTTAATTCAGCTATGCTGTCGTCAAGTATTTTGTCTAATACTATATCCGCGATAGTTGGAGATAGCGGATTTCCCATTGGCATCCCGTATGTTTGTTGATAAAATTTGGAGTTATACGTGAAATAGTTATTTTCGCGTAGGCAGAATTCTAAAATGTGTTGAAATTGTTTTTTAGGTATTTCTGTGTACTTCTCTAACTGTGGCCATTGCTTTATTATTGTTTGTATGGCTAGGTGTAGTGGTATATTGGTAAATAGCGAAACTACATCGAACGATATCAATATCTCGTCCTCTTCTATGCGTATATCTTTCAACCGGTCTTTTAGCTGAAAGGCATTCTTAATATTGTATTTCTCAGATATTATATTCTTTAAAATAGCTCCAACATATTTAGATAATTTATAGCAGGGTACATTTATAGATGATGAGATCGGTCTTAGTGGCATATTCTCCTTGTGTATCTTAGGAAGACCGTATAACCTCGGTGCAACTGCCGCTACACTAGACAGTTGAATTTTTTCGCGTATACTAATTTTGCCTTGTTTCGACAATTCATTGACAATCGCATTATTTTTTCTCATAAGTTGCTGTGTTGGATCCTTCTTTATGATTTTATATGTTTTAACATCCCGTAGTAGTTCCATCATTTTCTCTTCGTAGTCGATTTTATTCATTAGGACCGTTTTGTTCCCTTTATCTGCATGAGTGAGAACTACCCTGTCTTTGTGTTCTTTCAGAAACTTCTTTGTGTTTTCAAAAGTATTTATGATTAATTTATCCTTAGGACTGTTGTTTAACTTCCTGTGATAGTTACTAATTTTGGTTGCTATGTTGCTTCTTGTAGCATCTTTCTTTCTGTCGTCCTCGATTTGTTGTACACCTTGCTCTAGTTCCGCGATAATATGAATTGGAGAAAAATTATTTTTTGTGATGGGTAATGCGAATTTTCTGCCAAGCGATAATAACCATTGGCTCTCCTGTGGGACCTCTATAGTACTTTTGTTTATGAACCAGTCTTCGTTAAACCGGATGCCGAATTTTTCGATGTTTTTTGAAATTTGCGTTTGGAGTTTCTTTTGGTGACTGTTTTCCGCGAGTGTAATTTCTTGTTGAGAAAAGTAGTTTTGCCTTTCTACAATGCTTTCATATTCGCTCACTTCTAGTTTATTTTTGAGAGTGTTTTTTATATGGTTTACATCTTTTTCTATTGTTTTAATAGTTAAGTTGGTTTCTTTTATTTCTAAATTAAGTATTTTAAAGAGAAAGGTAGTTCCTATTTTTTCCAGTTGTCGTTGCGTTGATTGAAACTTAAATGAGTGCGATAAAGACTTGATCTTACCCCGTAGGTGTGGTGGTGTGATTCCATAGCTTTTGCATCTCAGTAGAAATTTCAACCTTTCTTTTTGTTTCACGAGATTTTTAGATTTTTTGTTAAGTTGTTTGATGTTGAAGTGCGTCTCCTCATTGTACTTCATTTTAATATGGCGAAAAAACTGTTTCATGTTTATTGTTGGTAAGATATTTTGTGCTTCGGATTTGCTCACCGATATTTCAAATTATTTAATTCTTATTGGGCCAATTTTCATATTTATGTTTGCTGGGTAGAGCATTTACGGCCGTTTAAATAAAACAAGTTGTTGTTGTTTTTGTTTTCCCTACGCGTTTCGACGCACTCCGCGCCTTCTTCTGGGGATATAGAGATAACTAAGTCTTTTAACATAATTCTGAATTCATAAAATGTAAACCGCGATATTTCCATAACCATGCAAGCTATATCAATAAGATCTTGCACACATAATAAGCTTTTTACGCAAAATACGACCACAAATAAATTTTATAGTTTTTGGGGAAGTAGGCTTGGCGCTGCCCAGTTTTCAGCATAAAAATTCTGCTATTTTCAAAGGCGATTGCTTGTAGTTTCAAGAAGATATTGCAATCAAGATTATTCAGCTGCTTCTCAATAGTATGTAGTATACTCCTGCCAAAAATGAAGCAAATCGGATATCACACAAGTAAAATATCCAGGCAAATTGTTAATACCCCACTGTATCTTTTTTGATTTTCATACCTTCGATGAACATGAAATGTTTGTAAGTATGAGAAGAAGAGATGGGCCCATCAATAAGTAAACTCAAATAATAAAGACGATGAGCTGAGTCGATTGCAGGTAACATCAAAAGTGGCTTGAAAAAGTTTTTCAAAACGGATCCCGGCAGTGGCTTAGCAAAGTCTTCGAGTGTCTTTCTGCCATGGAAGACTTCTCAGCAAAAGTTTGTCTCCTTTGTAGATGCCGTTCGAAGGCAGCAAAATCTGTAGGTCCCGCCAATTTGTAGGAAAAAATTCAAAACGGCACACCAGGAGGTTTATGATGATATACCTGTTGTATCATTATAGGGAATGCCCAACCTTTCCGCATGTCTGCCTAAGCCTATATTCCCTGTGGGAAGTCCCATAAGTAATGAGAGTTCCTCCCTTCTGCGTTTGAGTAAGTCTTCGGACCTACTCGCGATAATCTCTGGCCACACCAGATTTCTATGATTGCAGGTACCACACATTTATATTTAAAAAAAAATGCATTTACCCCTCAAACAGAAGTGTTTTTATTGAAACAATCAGCTGGCTTTATAATACGAACTGAAAGTATTAAAATAGACCTGCGTAAATTGGTATGCCATAATAGATCACTACTAGGTATATAATGTTCGGTTCCACCCGAACTTAGACTTCCTTACTTGTTTGTTTTTTCCTTTTTCAACAAAGAGAATGAATTTAAAAAGGCCCAAAACTCTCTGGAGTTATATATATATTCTTGAACGGCTAGAAACACCTTTTTGTAAATAAGATATCCCTTTTGCAATAAAAAGGCAAACTACTCAGCAAACATTCTGGTTCACTGACTATACATTTTTAAGCTTATTCATACTAGTTCATTGCTGACTAGTTTTCAAATAGTTGTAGAAATTCCAATGTAAACAAAACTTTTACTAAAAAAAAAAAATAATGGCTTGTATTTGCAATGAGAACTATCTAAGTACACTTCCCTTGGTTTCCGCCAGTGAACAAAGTCGTATATGATTGATTAGCTGCTTTCAAGCAATTGGAGTGTTTGCAGGTTCGAAAAACGCTTCTAAAATCGGAATATGCAGCAAGTAAAACTCTATATTGCCCTAACTGGACCATCAAGTATTAATTCAATGGTCTGCAAGTGGAGAATGACCGCATGACATCAATTGTTTAATCTCACTATCTCTTTGTTATAAAATTTTGGAAACACTGCTCTACCTCGAATGTTCAAAAAAAGGCATTTTTTCATCACTGGTAAAGAGAGAATGAGTTAACAATGGTAAAACTCTCTTGCAACGCAAAAAGTAAAATGTTTCCGCCGATCAAGAATTTGTAAAAACTTGCAAGAATAACTAAAATTGTTTCGTAGATATGGTTGTCGTGCTCAAACTGCACGATTCGCTTAGACGCAGGGTTGACTTTGTGCATACTCACGCCCACATCGAACTATCAGCTGTCTCGCAGAGATAACTTTACCTGTCAGTTGATTCCGTTGCTACTGTCACCATTCATTGTTTACTGTCTTTATTATAATTCATTATTTACGTCCGTGCGCCAGCATAATTTTTGTTCGGTTGATCTCCCATCATATTTTATCCATAATTCTTTGAACACTTGCCCACTATTTACCTTGATAAAAGCGATACGCCTTCTCTATTTTTATAATCACATCTTTACCTCCAACTTTCATCAATCGACACTTAACTTAAACGTCAAATTTATCGCCCACAGTTTATTTAACAACCTTTTGTTTTTTTTCTTACTTCTTTTGTTGTCGTTTTATGTCAATTTATTTAAAAGTTCGCAATTTCTTCCTTTTTACGTTTTTTTTTTTCTTTTCTTAGCATAAGTTTTTGTCTTGTTCGTATTTTTTCATCACCTTTGTCCTTTCTTCGGTTTTTGTCGCTTCTGTTCGTCATTCAAACTGTCACCACTTTGTCAAAATGAAGGCCAATGGCATAAATTGACTTTTTTGTGACATTTTAAGTAAATTTATGTGCGCATTATGTCGTGAAATTTTTGCTGATTATGGTCGCACTGAAATGACGTGCGAAAGCAGCTGTCACGGAGTAAGGTAATCGTTAGTGCGGTGTGTGATTTTGTTGTACACTAAAAAAAATATTTAATTTATGTAAAATGTGCAGTAAAAAATCCAGCAAGAGTAATGATGTTCAACTTGATGGTTAATCACCTCTCATTGCCCATATTATAATTTCTTATGGGAGCAAGGCTGGCATTCCCTGGAAGGTTTCACTAGTCATATCAGATCATTTCCGCGACAGTCGGTTAAGTACCGGAAGGTGCTAGTACTGGAGTCTACCGATCCCATTTCCCGCAACAGGTCCCAACACCCCTCGGCGCGAAATGCGACTACCAATGATTATGATGCAAAAACCTTCGCTGTGACCTATTGAAAGTGTATTTTAAAGCATCTTTTGATAACATACAGCAGCACATAGTCCTCTAGCCCGTCAGAATTTAAGCACTCAACAACAATTTTTAACTTCAGCTAACAATTGCTTTCGTGTGACAGATTTTGACAAAAATTCTTCACAGTGTATAGTTATGATTGAAATTAGTATCGCTTGAGTGCGCGATCCACCATAACCATTACCAACACCAACAAGAACACCGCAAGCGGCCTTTGAAGACAAGTTGCACAGCGAAAATATGCTAGCAACGCTAAAATACAATTGTGGCATACACCGCCTTACCGCATATTTGTGTTTGAGTGCACACACATACACACACACGCACATAAAGGTAGAGATAGTCGACTTGAAGTTTTTAGCTAGCTGTCAGCGTATACTGAAAGACACCTGCTGTCACATAATGGCCATAGCAAAAATCATTGTTCACAATTTGCTGTGCCTTCAACACTGAATCTTGGCTATACTACCCACATACATACACACATACTTAAAGTATATGTATGCCTGTTTAACAGGCTTGACACACGATGAATCTCTGCCAAAATGAGATGCGTGCTCTATGACATATTGCCAGCTTTAGGCTCATTTTTATTCTTTTCGTTTTTTCTTACTTTGACGTTCTTTGATGACGTTCACAAAGTGACGAAGCTCCCTAAAATATGCTACGGTGGGTATTAAGCTGCCATTGAAGAAAACTCAAATGTGGTTAAGTTGCGTCGGTAGCTGCACTACTTGGCCTATAACTAGCTGGAATGCCCCTGCTGCTATTCTCGCTTTTGCCAAAAAACAAGCGCTGTGATGGATGTTGCGTCGTGCAACATCTTCAATGTGCTAAGCATAGCATAAATGGCATGATATTTATATAGATTAGCTATGTGAGCGTCATCAGATAAGTTGCATTGCATATTTGTAACGTCACTAATAATGATTTGAACATTTATATCATTTTCCTTTTACTTCAAAGTTTCTCTCACAGAAAAAGTCAAAACGTAATTATTAAAATTGGTTTCTTATTGTTTACGAAATTACAGCAGTCCAGTTTAGACAGCATCAAAATCAAGCTATAGCTTATATTTTAACATAGATCTGCAACGAAAAAAGACAAAAATTGTGTTACTATTTGGCACTATTGATTTTATCATGTACTAGAGGGACCGGCAGACTTTGTCTTGCCCATATATTTACCTGAATGTATCTAGAAACATTGGCTTTTCCTATCCCTATCATTATCTCTATCACTATCCCTATCCCTATCCCTATAGATGTAACTATTTCACACACACGCAATTACACTTCACCATCGATCGATCCATTATTGAGCTTTTCTAACAAAAAATAAAAAAATTATACAAATTCACACCATGAAAAATGTATGAGAAAATAAAATTTTTTATCAACCATCAGAGCATCATATGAAATTCGCCAAGTATTACACTAGGCCAAGTATTACAATTCGAAAACGGACAGATAATTTTGCGGAAACTCTCAGAGATATCAAAAAAAGGGTATCTGTTCAGTGAGAAGTTTCCTGCATTTGGAGATAACAATACGGTCAAAGCACTAGCAACATAATGGAATGACGCACCAGAGCAAGGTTTTTCAACATCGCGTATCTGAGACAAATCATCGCAGAAGATAAGAAAAATACCCATAATATGTTGTTGACTTTCTGTTCAGAGACTTAAACACCACTGTTTGGCAAGGAAGAAATATTTGGTCCTTCCGTCGAAACATAAAGCCGTCAGATTTATAAGCGCGTTCCTGTATATGGTCGTCGAAAGTAGCAGCTTTCAGGTTAAATCATTCCCAATATCTATTATATTTAAGTACGAATTCTGCTTCAGCGCACGTGTTGGCTGACTAATCAGTCAGAATGGATATGGACCAACTTGGGGGCAGCCCACATACAAACGAGTAAATGTGCAACAACAAGTGTATGCACAGGGTGGCTAGAAAAGTTCTTTGGTTGGTATAACCTATCAATGAAAGCATTATCGACTCCTTCAATACGTCTCGTTTAGAGAGACTTCTATGAGGAAATAAGAGACAGGAAAACAGTGCATGCCTGACTACTGGGATTTTTGCAAGATATGCCCAATCCGAAAGTAATTTTATCCCAAAAACTGCTCAAATTTTCAAGGAATCAGTTTCACACCGTAAAGAAGTTGATTCGAATACACCGAAGCAGTTCAGCGGCTCTACTGGCTAGGCAGTGTTATGCCAAGATATTATGATGACCCTTCCTAGAAGTATATCGAAAACTCATGGTGTCTATTACTTTTAGAAAAATATGTTGAAAAGGACTTGAAGACCTTGTTGAAATCGTAAATTTGGTTAGCTATATTATTGTATGCGATTCGACTTAAGGTTTACTTAGACATTAACCCTTGTACAATGCTCCCTCTAAATCGAAAATGAAACTTCAGGGTACCGATTCGGGTTGGAGTGAATTAACTTCCGTAACGTCCTTCTTGCTTATACTAGAATGTGCATATTGCCTAAATATGTGTTTCAACTTATTCTATAAATTTATTAATCTTTTTCTATGTGCACTAATGATCGTTTTATTTACATTACTCACGCAGCATGATACCAAATGTTATAGTCGAATATATGGTGTGTTTTGAGTGCTTCCAATTAGGGAGTCCTTCAATGAGTTCGAGTGTTTCGACATTGAGCATACTAAAAGAAATTTTATATAAACACAAGTAAGGAAAGCGCTGTCTTCCGATGTTTTGGAGGCTTTATAACTTTCTTGAATACGCATCACGGTTTTAGGTGTCCGATCCTTACTTACAATAGGCACAAACTCTGTAAAATTGTATGGTCTTACCCTGCTTAGTTAGAGATACATAGGCCAACCCCTGTTTATCAAAAAATACAACATACCATTCGATGTATTGGTCCAATCTGGATGATTTTCACTACACACATTAGATACATATGTAACAAGTGCTGTATCTGCCAAATTTGGTGTTCTTCGCTATTAAATTGCGTTAGTTGTAGCTCAAACCCCATATATCGGAACAATCGATTATATGGAAGCTATATGTTATGTGGGTCCCATCTGGCTAGTTTTCACTAGTCACATTACGTATATAATATGTGCCAAACCTGCAAAAGTTAAGGTTACCGGCTTTTTAATTACAAGAGTTAAAAGCCAAAACCCGTTTATCGAAACAAAATTTCATCGAGATCTCTCGGCTCATCGCCCTCATCATTTCGGTATACATATTGGTGGGTTTATCTCTTCTTCTTCTCATACTTACAAACATCGGACCAAAGTTATAGTACCATTTTATGTTTATGAAAGGTATAAAAGAGTTGTAAATTTCTTGAAAGCTCAAATTACTAAAAATTTTCCCAAAAAAAATTTGCTAAGCATGTTAGAGCCTTATCTATCAGCCTAAATATCCAAGTGGTCCCCATACTCCCTCTCCTCCCCTCTCCCGGTCTTACGGTTCGGTTTAGAGGGTTACGCTGTGTAGGTCCATATTCAGGGGTAGATATACAGGCCGTGAAATGCATTGAAAGCACTCTGTTTATATCAGACTATTTAATTTGTTTATATAGCAAGTACATGGAATTCAAATGAAAGAGTTCATATGAGTGCTCGCTTCATAATTTTAGTATTCTGTGAACAGCATTTACAATAACGCCTTTCTCATTTTGTTATGAGTTCGCCCTAGGTGTGTGACCCTCCTGACGCTGTTATACCTCAACTATTCAACTTTGTTTAGCGGACACACACTCTTGTCGATTCATTCGCTATCAACGTAGAGTTGTAGTCAGACTCCTGTCTTGACAGATACCCATACTTTCTTTTGGGATCGCTGGTAGGAAATTTCTTTCTCAGCAGCAGTACAGAGTGCTTCTGAGATATGTCTGCAGCTTTTACCTTTCAATCATTCCTTTGTGTTGACTTGTGCTTTCAGATCAGTTGTGCTAGTCGAACTGTAAAAGTATTTTGTGTCTGTTATGATAGTTGCTTTTCAGCGTCCAACTTTCCTGGCGCTTTTGATGCACCTTCGACATTTGTCATACAGAGACGGCCTGCATCTTGGCTGTCACTAGCAATTGGTGTGGCTTAGGATAAAACAAAGTTACTGTTGAGGCAATGCGCTGTGATCCGCTGGTCTATTGTGCCCTCTTCTAATTATAGTAAATCATCTAGGCCGAGCTCCTTCAGAAAGTCAAGGATAGTTTTCAGTTTTAGTGAGTACTAGGTCATACACGTGGGTTTCACCCCACATTTATATAAAAAAAATCCAGTTGTATGGAAGGTGCCGCGCCCCCTTTTTTGCTATCCCCAGTTTTTTGGAGGTGGTAGGGATTAATTTCATATAGCCCTTTACCAAATTTCAGTGGTCTAACGTTAATACTGCCAGAGATACGGACTATGGAAAATTCCATTTGTATGGGAGGTGTTACGTCGTCTATATATATTAAAATATTTTTTAGCCTAGGTTTATACGCTTAGGACACAAATCGGTCTATAGATACATACATACATAATTTGAATTTTATATATATAGATATGTGTCTGTTACGCGGCTTATGTGGGACGAGGCACCAATGTTTCTTTCTCACAATGCCATCGCATTCGAAAATGATGCGCCCTGTAGTCCTATCCGCAGATCAAACAGAGACTACCGGACCAAATGCCCAGTTTATACAGGCTTCCCCTGAGTTTACTGTGCTCTGAAAGTATCTTATAACGATTATAAGCCTGCGATTGTGGAGATTTATTAGGGTATTGTATTCCTTAGCATTATCCTTGTTGGTGGCAACCCAATCCTTTGAGCTACTCATTTGTAAACCTAGTACAGTATATTAACATGTTTGACAATCAGCCCAAATCCATTTGACAAAGTTTAGTAATGGAAGCTAATCTTTCTGACTACAGGGCCACGTTTATATAGCGAGCAGCATCTCATGGCGATCAGACGTTGCTGTTAAAATAATCCAGCAAACCCTTAAACCCATTATGTCGACGTGGCCTTTCCTAGTCGCTTACCGCCAAAAGGGATATTAAGTAGGTAAACAGAAGACACAGTCGCTTCGAATAAGTAAACTGATTGAGCCGTATGCAAAAGAACCGCTTTAACTATTCCTTAAACTTGACCCAATTCTGTTCACAGCTCCATATTTACAGCTACATATATCTCCACATATAAAAAAAATTGTAGCAGGTCGATGTCTGTACATTGCAGATATTTAAGAAAATACGATGGCAGGGGTCATTATTAAGCCAAAAGTCGCCAAATCAACAGTTTTTAGAATTTTTGTCTGTCTGTATGTTTGGTAGCGCATTACTCAGAAACTGCTCAATGGAATTGAATGAGACTTTCACCATTGCATTACTTGACGTTTAGCTTAAATTCAAGATATCACTTGTTGCGATAGCTCGACCAGTTTCGAAGATATCGACCGATATGTGAACCAAAGTTACCCAAAATGTATTTAGTACAATATGGGTATCAATCGAAACGTGATAATGAGTGCTGCTATAAGCGATGTAATTATGTTTCATATCTTACCTGATATGAGATATATAATGATTAAGGTCGGACTCAGTCTATTATTAGTTCTAAGAAAAAGCGAAGCGGGCCGGGCTTACTAGTATCCACATGAAAATACGGTTAGAAAATCCGCAATGGCCAAGCTTAAGTATTATCCTTTTTGGTAAATTGAGATATAAAGACAAAATGTTTTGTATTGTTTTTGTAATACAATGTTCGATTGAATTTGTCCGTAACCAACTCATTCACCTAGTTTAACATTTTAGTTGTTGTAAAAAAATAATAAATAAAAATAAAAATGTAACCCTTCACTAGCTTAAAAGTAAATGCACAGCGAACAAGTACGGAAAACTTTCAAACACTTAGATATTTGGATTTCATAAGAAAATCCTACATCCTTGGTAACTATATTCATACCACATATTTGACTGATGCTATGTGAGCAGAAAATGGAAAAAAACACACAAAAAATTCAAAGGAACCATTCCTACAAAGCTGAGCCGATAACTTCAAATGACTGCTTTATGTAAATCCTAGGGATATCGTTTTGCAAATTGAATTTTTTTTCTTAAGGATTTAAAATTCCGTTTTTCGTTTTTACTTAAGTTGTTTTTTTCTTTTATGCTCCATTTTCTTTTCCTATTTTTACTCTTACTGTTTAGCATTCTAACATTTTAAGCGCCGAATGTGACATTCACCTATGTACATATGTAAGTATGTACGATGCTACATTGCCAACAACAATAGTGCAACCCAATCACCATTGTGTTTGTGAGTATTTTAAATTTTCATTTCTATATTTTTTCTTATAAAATTCTTTGTAAATACTTGTATACATACATATTGGAAACTTAACAAACCCTACAACAGCAGCACCTAACTAGTTACGAAACAAACCAGCATACAACTAGAATTTTTTGGTTAACATTGAACTAGTCCAAAAAGGTATCAGCTTGTGCCAGAAAAGAGATATATATTAAAAAAAAATAAAGTAAGCTGCTGAGATTTTCAAAGTTACAAAATTCCGAGTAGAGTTTGTTTTGTGTTTATAAAAATAATTTAAATTTTTTGCTTTCTTTTTTTTTATTTAAATATTTTCTATAAATAATTAAAGGTTTGTATTTTTTTTTAATTTTCATGTTTGGGACACAAGGTTTGCACCATTGCCTTTAACCATGTGAGTTGAGCCCTCAAACGCTGTATCAGATGAAATTTAGACAATTTTCGGTTACCATTATCGAATTAAAATTTTTTAGGCTAATTTGAACCAGTTTGTCTGGTCTATTTTAACAGGTGGCGCAAAAGTAAGCTTCCGATGTTCAGCATATCGGTTGTGGCACGTGCAGTGTGTGCTGTTGCACCGTCTTGTTGGAACCACATGTTTTCCAATCCCAATTCATTAAGTTGCGGCGAAAAGAACTCGTTGATCATTGCTCTGTAGCGCTCACCATTCACAGTAACCGTTTGGCCCCGACCGATTATTGGTCAAATAAATAGTCAGCAATATTCCGCGTTCTGGAGCAGTGTAGCGTAACATTGTTAATTAACGTGTATTTCGCATGTGTTTACTACACAAATGTTAAAACAGAACTGACTTTAGGGGCCAATCGCAAAATTTATAGCATTTTCTGATAGGAGGATTACTTTTGCGCCACCCTGTAGTTCGAAATCTGATATCTCGCAGGACATCGCCGTGTTAAAAATAGCAGTTGCTTATATGAAAAAAAATAACGGGGTTTAATACTCATACAAGTTTTTAGTTAGTTATCCACTAGTTTATTTGACTGCAGGGTAGCACTAATACCGGCACCAGCACGTCAACATCATTCTAGCACTCCAATGCTCTTGCCGTCTTTTTATTTTTGTCTTTATTTGCATTTCACTTTGACAGATTTTTGTCTTAGATAGCAATGACAGTTTAGCAGGATAAGAATATTTTTCTAAGAGATACGAAAACAGAAGAAGGGATGTTTCAATTTAGTTTTAGTCTGACCTTTTGTACCCAGCTGCGCATTTTAACTACATATAGCATATAGCGAATATTTGTGAGGAACTACGTCCTTGAGAAGAACTGCAAGGAAACGATATTTCTCACTTCCGAGTAGTATTTTCCACAGAATTTCGCCAGACTTGTATTGATAATTCTTACTGCCGACGAATAGCTACAAAAACAAACTTTTTCGAATTTTTAATGAAAATATTTCGCCCACTTTATGGCAAAACTATACATCTGTGGTATGAGCAATTATTTATGTAAGGCTGAGCTTGCTCTCTCAATCAATTATCTCAATTATCCATCCAAAAAAAAAATGTTTTAAATTTAGAATTTGGAAAAATCAGTTTAAAAGTAACACCGATACAAATTTCAAACCTCTATTCACACTATAGAGCCGTTGTTGCGTGAGTACCAACTAATTGCAAACTAATTCAAAACTAGTATATACACCAAACCGACCTAGTCAGCCAACTGTCTTTTTTTCATGTGAGCAACTGGTACTTTTATTTATTTATACCAAACAAACTAGTTCAATCATGGTAAGCGAAAATTATTTAAGTGCCATCGGGCTCAGTGGATAAGTGCTCGATTCAGATTGGCGAGGTCACTGGGTGGAGTCGCAGTGAGTTAAAAAGTAAAATTTAAATAAGGAGCTTTACTTGGATTCTTCCGACTCTGGACATTTTAGCAATCTGCATCACTTTGAATATTTACCGGTAAAAGTTTAGTCCTCTTTGGACTGTTTCGGTAGCAGTCAGAAAATTCTAGTAATATGCACGTTTGCTTGAGTTGTTGTCATTGTATTGATCGCATACTTACCGAGTGTGAGCTGTTCTCACTGAGAGTCAGAGTTGCTTTGTTGTAAGCATTAAGCCAGCAATATAAATCATGAGCAAATATATAAACTGCATTGATGATACAAACCGTGTTTACAAAAACAAAGCAAGTGTTGGGCACTTATTAGTGCTGAAAATATTTAACAAAGGAGCTACTTTTTATTTTTGCATATTTTGCAATTAGATTTGTATGAGATAAAACAAAATAAAATCAAGTTAACTATATAAAAAACAAGCTGCTTTATCAAATGGTAAATAAATAAAATTTAAGGAAACTAAAGGAAGCAAAAACAAAACAAAATTAATAAAATTAAATGAAAATCAGAAGAAATATGAGTTGTGGTATTAGAGGGTGTAGAGAGGAAAGAGGAAAAAGAAAGAAGGCAGCAAAGGAAAAGAGAAAGTATTAAAGTATATGAAAAGTAAAGAAATAAAAAAAAAGAAAGCAAAATATGAGGAAAGTAAAATATGCTGAAGGAAAGGAACAACAAAGAAAGAATGGGAAAGAGAGGAGCAGCAAATAGTTTAAATAAAATGAATGGTTTTGGTTGAATGTCAAACACTGGAGGATCTCTAATAATCTAACATTGACAAGTAAATCGATAAAAATCAAAGACTGGTATCAAATCAACGTCTTTGCTTTTCGTAGCACAAAATGTCTATTTGTCTTATCGAACTTTCGATAAAAACTGTTATATAGCATTTAAGCTCTCGGCTTGCTTTTTGTATGAGGTAAAAAATGTAATATTCTGTTATTTATTTAAGGTGTGATTTTTTACTACAAAGCCGGCAAAACTATGCAGATTTCAAAGGAAATCACTCTGCTTGCTTCAAAATCAGGGACCGCAAATAATTACTATTATTATTTTTTACTCATTCTTGAGTACTATTTTATTTTTCATAATAAAACTCAAAGCATCATATATCCTGAACTATGGACAATTTCACCATAAAAATTTGAACGAAGATACCTCTTGCTCTGAAGTGGGTGACGCCAAAGATAACTTATTGAAATTTTCACTATAAATGTTTTGAAAGGGGTACGAAAATATTCGTGCCTTATTTCCATCTCATAAATACCCATTTCAATTCCTAACTACTCCTTTTCTCTATTTAAGGTAGACTTTTCAAAAATGTGTCTCTAAGATCAACAACTTTAGAGTAAGGAGTTTTTTAGCTCAAATTTTTAAATCGAAATTCCAGATAGTACAGGATATATGATGCTTAGAGTTTTATTATGAAAAACAAAATAATATTCATTATGAGTAAAAAATAAAAATAAAAATTATTTGCAGTCCTTGTTCAAAATACCTTGAAACCCTTTTTAAAATGCTAAAACTAATGGGCTGATAATAAAATATGGAAAAAGGGTCATACCAAATTGCTCCGGTTACAATCGGGCATGTACCGAAAGGGAGTATCGGAGCGTACCGGGTTCATATATGGCAAAGGACTCTCACTTTCGACAACGCTCCCCAAAACCTCCGGTCTGTGTTTTTGTCTTTACAAACAACAAAAACGACGAATCAAAATTCATTCCCATTCACAAGTAAGGAATGCGATGTCTTCATAAATATGCATCCTTACTGACAGTAAGTACAAACTCTACAAAATTTGATAAAGATACATATCCCAAACCGCGTTTATCTGAAAAATGTGTTGTATGGGAGCTATACGATATATTGGTCCAATCTTTATGATTTTCACTACACACATTACATTGTAATAAGTATCCACTGTAACTGCCGAATCTTGTGTTCCTTGTTGCAAGAGGTATAGCCCAAACCCCATTTATCGGAGCAATCGCGTTGGAGCTATGGAGCTATGAGTTGTATTGGTCCGATCTTGTTGGTTCCGACAAATGATCAATGATGTTGCAGTTGAGTATAAAGAAGAAAGAGTAGAAAACCATGATGAAAAAATAAATTTATTTTGAGAATAACTCTTAAAAAGACACAGAAAGCAAATGTGAAAATTAATCTTATTGTCGTTTACATGTGGTTGTGTTCGTGGAAGTGTATGTATCTATGTTCATATATGTATATATACATTGGGTTGGAGGTAGAAAAGCAATAAGCGCATTGACGGATATTTGGGTAAATGTGACACAACCATTTGTTAGACCGTAAAGCACATATACATATGTACATGCATACCCTGCCAACCAGCAGTGGATAAATATCTGGATAAACATTGAGTCGCGCGGACCAAACAAGTTTTGAAAAGAAGTGGGCAACTTTGTTCGGCGAGGTTCACTTTTTAACCATGTTGAAAATGTTTTTTCCATGTACGTGTGAAGTCTAAAGAACGGCTTGCTTTTAGGCACTGGTTGCTCCCCATACAAATCCCAGAAATATGCATTGGTGTTAATAAAAATTTCTGAATTTGTGGAATCCGTGTTTCACCACGGTTAGCCATGGTTGGTAGGGTAGATTCAAAGTTACTTTACTCCAGAAAAACGTAAGTGCTTTCACATGAATTTTATAGTAGAGGGACTGAAATGTCCCTGTTTTAAAAAGATATTTTATTTAGTAGTATTTTTTATTTCAAAATCTATTTTGGAGTGAACAAAAATGCGAAAGTAAGCTGACACGAAAAGAAAACTTAAAGTTTTCACCATAATAGATATTTACGCTATTTACAAAATGTGGTATACGACTTATTTCTCCTCAACTAAGCAAATATATACAAGGATGTATAGAGATATAAATTTATTATTTTGCAGTTTATTTACGCTGTTGGATTATTGGTACGAAAACGTAGATAATTTTGGGAACAATTTAATAAAATAAAGAATCAAATTTACGAATTCGTTTGAATATTTAGTCTCGCTTCACTTAAACAGATAAGAGCTACCTAAAAGCCATCTAAGTGAATACGAAAATTTTATTGTAAGATAAAAATAGAACTCATATAAACACATCCGAAAATACGGATTTACATACAAATGTATGGAAATCAACACAGGCAGTGCGATGAATGAAAAAGGTTCTCAGAAATGTTGTAGAATTTAAATTTTAAATATATTTTTAGAGAATTACATTCTCTGCTTATTTTTCGTTTTGATTAATTGGCGCTTAAATGACTGGGTGATTTTGGTAGTTGGGTAACAAATCAGGTTACTCATTCCTTTAAAGCGATAGCCGACAATAATGGCAAAGAACATAGGAGAATAGGCATTCCATATTCAGGTGCCGCTTGAAACAACTTCAGGGCGTGACTGTCTTTGTTCATAAGCAGTAGATAACCTAGACAATGAAACTATTTGGCTTTAACTAACTACTATATATGCTTACAGTTTATCACTAAATTTCTTTCTATATGAAGTTGGCCACTCCCAAATGAAAAACTGAGGTGTGCAGGTCAGAAATGTACGATTACTTCAGAATGAGTTTCAAAAAACCTTATCTGAATTAGAAAACAGTAAAACAGAAGCACGAATACCTCAGAATGAGTTTCAAAAACCTTATCTGAATGGGAAAACAGTAAAACAGAAGCACTACACTTTCAGTTGAGAAGTTGAGGTCTTGAATCAGACTCTAACATAGAGAAAGACTCTATAGTCTCCTACGCTGACGATTGTAAAAGTATGACTTCAGCCAAGTGCCCCTGCATTGACGAACTGTGAAGAATGCTCTTTAGTTATCTCTACGACCTTTCCAGCTTCTTCACGGCCGAAATACTGCTTCGAAATAAATCGACGGGGAGCATCTTTAAAACGTGGAATGCGCAGGTGAGGCATGAGTTAAACGTCCAAGTATATGGAACAACTCTATTCACTGTAAACCTCCCTAAAATCGTAGATTTGATGTTTGACAACAGCCTCACCTTCGCTAATTATGCCACCGCAATAGCTTCATAGCCGCAACCAGATCTTTAATTCACATGCCGGCAGCACTTGGGGTAAAGATATGGTCGCCCAATCTTACTTACGACAACTGTAGAAAATTTCCAGTCTGCGAAAACACCGTCATAAGAACTGTCACGTGATGCATTCTTATGTATGTATATTTTGTACTGAATTGCCATTCATTGGATAAATTTCGGCCTCCTAGCGACATAATGAAGCATCTATGATGAGATTCGGCACCACATTACCCAGCCGTTTGATCTGGGTAGCCATGGGCGGAGAGAGATCCCCTAGGTCTAGGCATGTGAATCCCGTAATTAACATTCAACCACCTATAGGCGCTGAGAGAAGTTCGTTCTTCCGAGGGAGACCAGAGTCATGTTATTAATACAACTTCTTTCTATATATTAGAATATTTGCTTATCCAGCACAACACCATAATACCAAATGCTTTCACCACACGTGGAGCGTCTCCTCAACATACTAAACATTTATTTACCTGTTCAATTGAACTTGTTCTTCTAACACCAATATCAATCGACCTCGTTATGCAGGGAGAAGCACTGGTAACAACAACAACACTCTGAAGTCCATCTTACCATATCTGTACTACTAACAACGACTTCTGAAATAGAATTTACAGTTTCGGAAGCATAATTGACTTTTCCGAAATACGTTTATGAAGTAAACTTTACAGTTCCTGAAGTACTATTGGCTTATCTGAAGAACTTTTTATGCTTTCTTGGAAATGGTTCTCTTTACTTTATGAAAATTATTTTTTCCCTGTCACAGTGTTATCTATAGTATTATTTCTAGACCAGGCGCTTAGATAGCCTTAACTACAATACGTAGATAAATGAAATGTATATAAAATGAAAGCTTTCGATGAGTAAGTTTGCACAAAAATATAAAAATTTAAATTAGTTCATTTGTTTATGAGATATTAGCTTTTATTATTTCAATTTTCACCACAGCATTTTCTAGCGTGGTGACGCATAAGCATACACATATACATACAGGGTGTTTTTTTTACAGGTTTGTTTTTCGAATAGAGATAAAACTGGCATTTTGTGGTCAAATCTGGCAACTCTAATGTCATTTATGTTCAGTTTGGTTTGCCATTTCATCATCAGGTTGACAAAAGAACAACGCTTGCAAATCGTGCAAATTTATTTCGAAAATAATGGTTCAGTTCGCGAAGTTTACCGTGAGCTCCGTCCATTTTATGGTCGACATAATCGTCCATCAGAGCAATTAATTCGGTTAACCATGGATCGTTTTCGCACTATGTTTACTCTATGTGATAATACGCATCCGCAGAGACGTCGAACAGTGCGCACCGAAGAAACAATTGCCGCTGTAGAGCAAAGTGTTGAAGAGGACCCGAATGAATCGATTCGCCACCGTGCACAGCAATTGGAGCTTTGTCCATCAACTTTATGGAAGATTTTGCGCAAAGATCTTGGCTTGCGACCTTACAAGATCCAGCTTGTGCAAGAATTAAAGCCGCGAGACCATGCAATGCGTCGTGATTTTGGTGTATGGGCCGAAAATGAGATTGATTTCGATGCTGATTTTCATCGCAAAATTTTGTTCAGTGATGAGGCTCATTTTTGGTTGAATGGCTACGTCAACAAGCAAAATTGCCGCATTTGGAGTGAAGAGAATCCACATGAGACCCTTGAAACGCCATTACATCCACAAAAACTGACTGTTTGGTGTGCTCTATGGGCTGGTGGAGTCATTGGGCCATACTTCTTCCGCAATAATGCTGGAGAGGCAGCTATCGTTAATGGAGACCGGTATAGAGCCATGATAACCGACTATTTTGTTCCCGAATTGGATGGCATGAATGTGGATGAGTTGTGGTTCCAACAAGACGGCGCTACATGCCACACAGCGCACGTCACAATCGATTTATTGAAGGAAACATTCGATGAGCGCATAATTTCGCGGAATGGACCTGTCAATTGGCCACCAAGGTCGTGTGATTTGACACCATTGGATTATTTTCTTTGGGGATATGTGACGTCGCTCGTCTACACCAACAAACCAGAAACGTTAGGGGAATTGGAAGCCAACATGCGTGGCGTTATTGCAGACATACGGCCCCATATGCTCGAAAAAGTGGTTGAAAATTGGACCTGTAGAATTGGCTTTATTCGAGCCAGCCGCGGGGGCCACATGCCCGAAATCATATTTAAACATTAATGGCATAAAATTATCCTTCCAATAAAGCCAAATTGATGGACCTTAAAACGATTTTCTTGTGTTTTATTTTAATTCGAAGTTCTATACCCCTAAAAAAACACCCTTTACATATGTATGTATGTTTGGATTTTGTATATGTACTTGCTTTGTTTATCTCTCTGTTCTAATGAGCACAGCAATGGGCGGATTCCAAAGCGCAACTGTTAGATGAGCTAACTAAAAAAACACACCCGATTTTCGGGGGTTACATACTAGTTATTTATTATTTTTAAATAAATTGAAAACTTTAAAAAGCAACTCACATATACAAGATATAGTTATAATACTATTTAAAAATTTGTTTACAAAATAAATGTCTAACCATTCCGCTCATTAAATTTTACCTCGTGGCGTTAACTTCAAAAAAGCTTAGAAAATAACCAAAAACAAAATCTATATAATTAGCTGCAAACATGAAATCGCTATACATGTTAACGGTAAATTGCATGCAATCACATGCAAGTAGGACGAAATCAAATAGAATCATATTTGTTGATATTGTCAATTGCATATGAACTTTTCTAATCACAGCGACAATTATTTGTTTGCCAAATTGCATGTTGAAAACTATTTATGCACCGAAGGTCGACAAGCTCATTGTTGGCCAAAATTGTATTTGCATTGCGGTTGAATTGATATGCACCACCTTCGCACATGTAGTTGTATATACACCTGTGTTCAATATAATAATAGTAAAATTAAAATGGATATCGTACCACAAAATAAGAAAAAGGAGTGAATTTAATAATTTTCATTTAAAATATAGCGAATTTCATAATAGAAACCACATACAAAGAAATTTCAAACTTTACACGAAGTTAAGAAAGTTAGTTAAACTCTAAAAAACTTGCTTCTAAATTTAAAAAATTTTTCGGAATAGTTTTTAGAAAATTTTTGACCAATCAATTTTAGTATAACATTGTGCAACTTAGAACTGGCACCAAAATGCCCCTGAATTTTCAAAATTTGTTTCGTCATGTGTATTGAGTGATTTCTTCCATACAACGCATGTAGAAAAATTAATTTTGTATGAAAAAAATACCCAACATCCTTGACAAAAGAAGAAATTCTAAAAATTCACGCAAAATTTTCATGTACTTCAAACTTGCACATTATTGTGCTAAAATTGAATGAGCTATGAAACCGCGTACTCAAAAATTTTCTAAAAATTCTTCCCAAAACTATAGAAATTTTGGTGTAAATTTCTAAAAGTTTTATTAACATTTCTGAACTTTGTGTGAACTTTGAAATTTCTTTTTATGCGGTTTCTCTTGTGGAATTCGCTATATTTTCAATACGAATGATATCCGTTTTAATTTCACTACTATTATATTGAACACAACTGTATATATGCGTGTGTGTGGTATAGTAATGGTGTAACCTGTTTGTATGCGGTTTGACAGGTGTGTCGCGTGAGGTCAACCACTAAGCATTCAAACGATTCCAATCGGCGTCATATTTGCTTGATCATTTGATTTTTGTTATACTAATTTGCAACTTTGTTGTTTTAGATAAGTTTATTTGTTTATTTTGAAACGAAATTGAAATAAATGTAAGCTGGTTAAGGATTTGTACGCAAATTAGTGAAGTTTTATCTACCCTCAAAAGATCACAATAAGTCAGTACCATGATTTTTAGTTTTTAGTCTAATTTTATCTAATATCTTATTGCTGAAGTAAAGGTTTTTGTTTAATGTAAGTACTTCATCAAAAGTTTAATCGCAAATGTATTGAGATTACACAGCCAAGGATGGTGGGTCTCCAACTTAGGAGAGCATAACTGTTGTACCTTTAGCTGTACTCAGTCATGGCTTGTCGTAATGTTTATTATCTCTTATGAAACGGGCAGTTAAAGTACGGCTGGTCCAGTGTAAAGAGAGCCGAGGACGAATAGAAGATCTTCAGGAACGCTCGTAACTCCTTGCGTACTTCAGTCTGAATGGAAAGCGTAGCGAACGTGCTTTAAGTAAACTTTGAGTAGTAGTCCCAATTAGCTTTGTTTAAGTTTTTATTTGATTTGATTAAGTCGGAACAAAACTCTAATACATCCTTTCGGAGACAAGGTTCATAGTGGTCTGATCGAAGACTGACAGCACTTAAGACAACTGAATTAATAACCGCCGCAGCATTGCCATTTTGGCAACACAGACAATGAATAACACGATTATTTGATCCCTTTTGGTAATACCCTCTACCCTGAAAGCAGATATTATGACTTTAAAGTAACGCTTATAACTTCTCCAAAATATTCCACAGAATCCCATACACAGAATAACAGGTGAGCAGCAAATTCTGTCATCTAAGATGAAGAGAGAAAGCTAAGTTAGCTTGGTGCAGAAGGATGTCTAGAACTATTTGGGAAGCACGGTTAGCTAAGAATACTATTATCAAGAAATTCAGAAATAAAGGCCTCTCTCGACCAAAAAGCTCTCAAGCTTACATGTGGCTTTATATTCCTGTGTGCCCTCACTGCGTTAAAAACCGTTGAAGAATAACTTATACTCCCTAGTTCTTGAGTCAGTTATCGAAGGGAAGATATTACTAGCCTACTGTGGTTGACATACAGTCACAATGTTATTAAAATAGAAAACGAAAATTAATGAGAATGTATTATTACTATAGCTTAATTATTGCTGCAAGGAAAGAGTGCTTGAAATCGCTTGTTTATTTCTCTACAAATTGGGTAGTCAGCTTGTGATATTTTAAAGGTGCTTTGAACAGTAATACTGAGGATGCCGTAGGCGGGTTTGTTGGATTGACTGGAGATATTTTTGTTATACGCAAACGACGACTTGTATTTAGGTAGGTAGCTATTAAAAACGGCTGCAAAGTAGCAATCAAAAGCTATTTTAGTACCATGAAACTTACTTAAACCCACTGAGTGTCAGAGGATGTTTTGCTACAACCAGCTAAGGTTGTTTTAATACCAAAGCGATTTCGAATCCTATCCCACATAACCCCCTCAGATTTCCAAAAGATCTTGGGTGAACACTAGCTAGAAAAAGTTTTATATTTATAACGCTATGACCGGTGTAGAGTGGTATAAGTCTATAGGCGTCCGCATAGATTCGCAAATCAACTTAGAAGACTCCCTGCCTTCTGTACTCAAAAATTTTCTTAAAACTGCTCCCAAAAATACTAAAATTTTGGTGTAAATTTTTAAAAGTTTAATTAACTTTCCTGAACTTTGTGTGAACTTTAAAATTTCTTTTTATATGGTTTCTGTTATGGGCTTCGCTATATTTTGAATGCAAAATATTAAAAACACAGCTTCTTTTTATTGTGTCGAACGATATTCATTTTAATTTGACTGCTATTATATTGAACGCAACTGTATGTGTGCGTATTCTCAGCAAAAAAATTATGAAGTATCAGAGTACTCCAACACTTATCTCTATTCATATGGTCCAAGTACATGGCGATTTCCTAGGGAGGACCGCATACTCCATCTCGAAGTAATTAATTTCTTTGCTTTTGAGTATTTCGATTACGTGAGATTACTTCCTAAATGCTCAAAAAATAATACTAAATCTCCCGATTTGATGTTGAATACCGCGTGGAGTAATCTTTAGGGAAAATTTTGAAAGAACTCTCATGTAAGTTCTGCGCGAAGTTTTCGGAAATAACGAAAGGGATTGATCCGATATGGAGTAGATATCCAAAGACATTGCCATGTAAGTTGGACCAGCTTGTTTAGGATAAGTGTTGGAGTACTCTGATACTCCTTAATGAGTATTCCTTTTGTGATTGAGTGAAGTGCTTCCGTTTTTTGCATTGGGGATATCATAAAACTGGGTCAATAACTCATAAAATTATGTTCTAATGAAGTCAGTGAATTGACATGCACCGTAAATGTACAGTAACAAAGTAAAATATAAACTGATTGAATTTGCGAACAAACGATTAAATGAGAGAGCCACACATTTACCTGTACAGATGAAAATATATATGCACATACATGCAATCCACAATGAACTTTGTTACACTCTTGCAACATTTAAGTTGATTATTGCAGCTCTTTTCAATATATTTCGTCTGTGCTGTGTATTTATGAAAGCTAACAAACTTTTTCCATCAGCGAAATGACACATAGATTTGTTAGTGCAGCAAAAATAACATTTCACTAATTACGCAATCATACAGGTTAAAGGGTAAATTTTGTCGCTTTCATTTGGAGAACTTTGTAAATATATATATGTACTTAAAAAATTTGATAAAAAAGCTTGTGTCGTTTTCAAGATAATAGCAGATAACCAAAAAAGTATAATAGGATTAGGTGTCAACCATCACAACTCTACTTAGATATACTTTTGTAGAGAAAAGAGGTAAAATACATTTTATTTAATACCCATATTACCATAACTTCCTTCAATAAAGAGAAAAATTGTGTAATAAACGCCAGCGCGGCAAAAAAATTTCAATTAGAAAGCAACAAACAATAAATAACAAACAAACAAAATATAAGCCCTTATAATTTTACTTGCATAGCTTTTAAGCAATTTTTTAACATTTCTTTTTGAAAGAAAATTTAAAAAATGGACCGCGTGCTATTTCTTTTGTATGCTGCTAAGTACTTGCGAATAAAAACGCCCTTTCGATTGCATTAAATAATGTTACTCATACGCCATGTCAGCCCGAACCAATGTTGGTGCAAAGAATAACAAAAAAAATCTTTTAAGGAATGAGACGTTTGTCCAACAGTATGAATGGATCGGCTAGTTTATTTCTTAGGACTTCATAGTTATTAGAAATACAGTGGGATCCTTCAGTATACTTTCTTTGTCTGACCATCTTAATGGCTAGTCATAAATTGTTGTTGTTGTTTGTTGGTTGTGACGACAAAAAACTTGGTTGTGGAGAGTGTTGTCGAAAGTGACAGTCCTTTGCCGGATATGAACCCCTTACGCTCCGGTACTCCCTTGTGGGTAATGAGAGGTGAGAGGCATCATATCCGTATATCAACAATCCGATGCACGTCATTACATTTGTGCATAAGTGAGTTTAAAGATTTGGGAGTAATTTTTGATTCGAAATTTGCTTTTACAAGTCATATTAATCTATGAATTTCGAAATCTTATGCCATGCTTGCTTTTGTTAGGCGTCAAGCTTGAGTACGCTTGTTTCATTTGGTCGCCATATCACAAGGGCAACATGGCAAGAATTGAACGGATTCAAAAAGTATTTTTAAATTTTGCATTGCGCCACTTATGCTTTTCGTATCCTATACCTACTTACGAAGCACGGTGCCTATTAATAAATCTAAAGTCATTGCAGAGCAGGAGAACAATTTTGTCGCTATCGTTCGTTTTTGACTTGTTCCGAGGCTCTGTTGATTGCCCTGTGCTTCTTCAAAGAATTCTGATAAACATTCCGCGTAGAGCTCTTCGTAACTCCGAGTTTTTCCATGTTGGTTTGTGTAGAGCTCTTTATGCTAAAAACGCTCCAATCACTAGAGCTTTGATTGAGTTCAACAGAATTGCCAAACTCATCGAGATAGATTTTTCAAGTTCGAAAAATCACTTCATGAGCTCTTTAATAAATTTTTATAAGTAAGGTATTTTTATATTTTATTAACTTAATTGCTGTAGCTTATAAGATCTTGTATACTGTTTGGCTAAATAAATAAATAAATATTAGTCGCCTCTTACGACCGGTATGCCTACCTCGGGCATATTCTAAGCCCCTAACCCGCAGGGTTCTGAGTCCTAACTCTCCTTATCCATCATACTTCCAACGGAAGTCCCAGTAACTGGCGGTTTTAATATGTTTGGACCAGACTGAACTTTTTGGTTAGAGGAATCTGCTGCGTCGAAAGGGTAAAAAGATGGCTGCTATCGTGGGGTTACATACAACATGCAGAGAAAGGATTTGGCATTTTGAAAGGTTTTTAGTATTTGTTGTTGTAAGGCAAACGCATTATCGAATATGAGTTTATATCTTTCAATAGCTTAGACCTGGCAAAATAAATTTCTATATCTGCAATCTTCTAAGGGTCATAAAATATTTTGGCTCCAATTCGAAATTTCGCCACACTTGAGTATTTGCTCTTGATTTTGTCGAAAGCTATTCTGGCTTTGATATCGTGTGTTTATAAAGCTTGTTTCCAATTGAAAAAAATCTTTAACATTTTCAAGGCTTTGGTCCATATGAAGTAATACCTGCTTCATTTATAATTATAAGCTATTGATAGCTCCACAATAGTGTATAAGTAATAACTCTTTACGCATATTTGAAGTTTGATTAATTACCGAATTACTTGCTTCTAATGGCTGTTCCTGTGCAGTTTACGTCGCTCTTCTACAAAAATCTTGATTTTTTTTTCAATTAAGCATTCTTGAAAGTCTTTCTGATCCATTGCCAAATTTCAGTTACCTTATTTCATTAAAAACCGGTTCCTCTACAAGCAGGTATCTGTATGATTTTTCGCGATTATATTATACTTTACTTGTAGTATTCTGCATATTGTATTTCTTTAATGTGCGCTTCTAGCAAAATCAGTTTTAAATTTTTCACATCTACAATTTCCATATAACAAATACAAAATTTCTTTTACTAAACTTAAATCCTTATCATAAAAACTTAAATCCACAAAAGTCCAGACTTCAATAAGATTCCGTTTTTCATTATATTACGTTTACCTTTTGCATACCACTCACACGCATAGTACATGCTTTCGATATCTCTATTAACCTTCCGAAAGATTTCTATTTAAAATGCACAAATAAATCAATTTTCACCGAGATATCTAAGTAGTGCAGAAAATTAATTTATCAGCACTTGAACAAATTTTCTAAAGCTCCTACAATAGTTAAATAAATACATAAAATAGAACGTGTACTCGTGTATAAGCGAATATATGTGTATGGTTTTAGTTGTTGGATGAGTTTAAGTATAAGTGCCAAGCAGGAAAACGTACTAGTTTTATATTTGTTGAGCATTAGTTGATCATACTTATCATTATTATATTAAATAATACCTTAAATTTATTTTATTTATTTATTGAATAGAATACAAATTGAATAATTCTTACTGACTAAATTTGAAAACGTACATAAACACAGAACGAGTTTACTGTATAGAAGAATATAAAGTAAAGTATATATCTGCAGTTTACAATCGATTAGTTCATAAATCTATTAAAATGAAGAAATAAATATTACAAGTATATAAAGTTAATAGCATACAAACTTAGGCTTTTTAATAACCTGCAAAAACGATACTGGTAAAATGATTAGTAAATTGACCCAGAGCCATACTGAAAGTTTCCCTTTTCCTCACATCACGTTTTTAAAAGCAGCGGTAGAAGTTTTGACTCTTTCTTTCCTTATGTTCCTGTTTGTGTGGTTTTACATCTCGCACTTTCTTATTTATTTCTTTACCTAAGATAAACATATAGTTGTAGCGCTCACACTGGTGTCACAGCTACTAGTCATTTGACTCGTATATAATACGAAAAACTACCGCAATTTCACCGACATGAATACGTATTGAAGTTTCAGTCAGTCGATTTTTGCAGGGATAGTAGTTTGCAAGCAGGTGTTAATGTATTATACGTATGTTTATTACTGAGCGTAAGGAGCTGATGCGTCTTGCTCACAAGGGGATGCATTGGCTAGGAGGAACTCCATAGAATAAGCTCAGTAGGGGCCTGATAATTCGTGCCCAGAAGGTGGCGCATAAGCCACGAAGGACTCATCATAATTCTGCTAACAGGAGGGATACCAAGAGTTTGAATCTCATTACATGATATTTTTGAATACTGAGCAACGAATCGCAGGCATCCATATTCCTGCAGGGCTTATTGAAATTACAACATCATTCTACTCAAAATTCGATCTGCATATGTTTAGAGAAAAAAGTTGGAAAATTTTAGATAATCTAAAAGGGACATTGAAGGAAAGCTCGTCAGGCAAAATGTGCTATTGCTGCAGTAGTAATATTGCATATGGATTACGTATTGTCATATATGGATTACTATCTTAATCTTTTATTTCCCTACCTAGCCAACCTTCACTATCTACAATAAATTTTAAGAGTTTCAATATAAAGCATCTCCCCACTACTCTTCAAAGTAGGTTGCTGCAAAAACTGTTTTTGAACCGACTCCAGTTTATCATAATCGATCTGGTACTGCGGGTTCCAGATTATCGACGCATATTCCAATAATGGCCTTATAAATGAAGTAAAAAGAGTTTTATTATCATATGAGTCATCGAATTCTTTAAACCACCTTTTGAGGAATGCGAGAGTTCTCTTAGCTCTGCTCACGCAAGTTTCAATATGTGATTTAAAGTCCAGTTTATTATCCAGTGTAACGCTTAAGACAAGAAAGCTAGTGAATTGATTAATGATATAATTATCAATAGAGTACATAGATTTCACATTACACCATTCAACTAGCTTTTTTCGATCTGATTGAAGTCACTGCATGGTGCACGGATAGGCATAATAACTTTTATGTAAACCGACAACATTAAAGGCTTGCAGAACTTGGAAACGTCAGGTGAGTTATTGATGAAACAAAGAAATAAGATAGGATCAAGATCAATACCAGAAGTCACGTTTATAAATTGCTATTAGTACGAAATAATGTATTCGAGCGTCAAAAAGCTGATTAGATCTTTTCAGGTTGGCTTCAGAGCCCGCAAGTATACAACCGACGAGATTTTAGACTTTGCTCTCACCAGCTCTGCTTCAATTTCAAAGTAGCTTTTCACAGCTGGAAAAGGAGCTGGCCGTTTGTTGCCTATAACCTCCTGGGCTGAAATGAGATTAAGCATTAGGGTCGATATGCCATAAATGAATGGATATAGGTATAAAAGTGTATATACCACAGTATTCAGGGAAAATATAAAACTTGGTGAATCCTTCGGTGCTTCCGCCTGTGAACAGGACAACATCAGAAAATTAAGAGATATTTAATTAAAATTTTATATGCAGATTCTCTAACCCTGTTCCCCCGTTGATCCAATTTGAAGTAGATCTCACAGCAATTAATAGATATAAAGCGATGGCTTACTTCAAGCGAGTAATACCCGAAAAGGACTTTTTGAATAGAAACGATTTGGTTGAAGCACTAGGAATCCGCTTAAAGTGCTTTCAATAGAGTGGCAGCTAACTGATTTCTCTTATCTTTACCACACTAGTAACTTAGTAATCAAAATTTATGGACAAATATTACTCTAGAGATGACTAAGTTTTTATATTCCTTGAGTTGTGGTATAATCGTCATCGTTTTTTGGCATTTCGCCACCTAGCCGTTTTTGGCAGTTGCGAATTAAAGCACACCAGTCATCTCTTTTAGCATAAAGAGACGTCAGCTTAAAAAGCCAAGGAAGGCAGAACTATCCACCAGGTGTTGTTTTTTCACCCAAAGCGAAGGCTGGCCCTTAATCTGCTTTAGATAGGATGGATGGAATTAGAATGTCTATTGTAGGACCATCTGAGATGAAGTTTTTTCTTTGTTGCACTATCATCGTTAAAGTTCGTTCGATTCTCCCCGTTAGCATCGCGAGAGAGAGACCATAAACCTTCCCGAGAACTCTTCTCTCGAATACTCAATGCATTTCAACGTGTATTGTTTTAATTTGAGCTTATATTTTTTGTTTTATATTTTATAATAGTTAACTTTAAATTTTAAACAATTAAATGAAGTTGACCTTTGAGATTATTTCATGGATATAGTAAAACTAGTTATTATATTTCCAATTCAGAGCTTGACATTTTCCCTATAGGATACACTTTAGATATGCATACTCACACACACACACACACACACACACATAATGCTATCACTAGGCTATCACTCACTCAATCGATTTAATTGTTGGTGTTGTTGTTTCTTTCAGTCGTTACTTTACATTTCAATAACCGAATATTCCGTATACAAAATACACGTAAACATACATATACTAGTACATATGTATATAGATAGGAATGTATATTTTTACAATCAATTTAGATGTTAGATATATTTTGTTTGTTTATGTGGTCAAGTTTGTCGATGCAAACAAATATCGTACACTCAATTTGCTTTCAAACATCAAACTAGTGAGAAAGTATACAATTACAACTTTCGGACTGAAATCATACTATGCCGAAAATTATCACATTTGAATCTTTTATAAATCCAAAGCTTTTGAGTAGATCCGCTGATAGACGCCATGCAGAAAAAGTGTTTGCTTACACTAGAAAGATAAACTTCACTCACTCCCTTTAAAACCTAACCATTCGTCGCTTCGACAAACATTTGTTAAAGTACTTTTTTCTAATATAGTTATTTAATTTTTGGTTTCATTCTTCTTAAGCATTTGTGTACCAGTTTTTAAACCTCTAAATAAAACCTTTTTTTATTAATTTGGAACAGTTCTGATATATTTTTTTTAAGTCTTTAAAAAGGCAGTCTTAAAAAGAGACAGAAAATTTTCAATAGCGTATTTGTCGAATCGACGAAGTTTACGTTTCTAGGGTTAATGAACAATATAAATATATTCCAATTTCATTATCTAGTGACTCAGGGGACTTCTTACGTTTCTGTGGTCCCAAGCAATAATCGCCTTAGTCCCATGTAAAAGTATAAGACTTAGGCGGTTATAGGTTATGGTCGCAGATTTGATTACAATACCTATTCACTATTACGCTATATATTTTATTTTAGCCCAATACTAAATAATTTATCAATGTAGGTTTTCACACTTTCTTGTAATGTTCTTCACAATTAAAATGGAAAAAAAAATCCAACAGTTTTTTATCACCAGTAGACTGACGAGATGTACTGCTATCCAAAAAACTCCACCATTTCAATAAGCGTTTATTTTAATTTCTTAGCTAAGGATTCGTCATTCGTATCCTCCTCACATTCCCCGTAACCTTGTTTTTGTGTTCCTTCATCTTCGTTTTAACGAAGTTTTTCCTGTGTAGTTCTATTAACAGAACTTTACCCCGTTTAGTCGGCCAGGTCATTCATGAAATGGCTGGATTAGCTTAAATCGTTTCCGCTCTTTTTCGATGTTAAGTTGTCTCTCCCTCTCTCTATTTGCCTCATTGTTTTTCCTTCCACCCTCTCTTTCCCTTTCCCTTTCTACTTTTCTTTACTATGTCTTCCAACGGCGGCAGCTCTTTGTTTTTTTTTCCCTTTATCTTGCTCATTGGTTTTCTTTTTCTCTTCCTTCTTCTTTATTTTAATCTCTCTATTTCCCTTTTTCTCTCGATGATTCTTGTTGTCCTTTTTGCTCTTAATTTTCACTTTCTCTTACTCTTTCCACCCCCTTTCTCTGTCCACATACATAAGATTTCAACACAAAATATGGTATAGCTACCAAAATAAATGTTTCTCCCACAAACTTTTCAATATTTTATTGAGATTTAGGTATAAATAGGGCACTTATATTTAAACATCAGTAAACTATACAACAAATACTCTGAGTTATGAGTAGATAAAGCAATACCCAACATGGAGACACTGTCTGGCCTACTTTTCCCAACATTTAACGCTTATGCTAATCCTAGTTTTCAAAAGAACTAGTTGTGAAATTTGCATAAAGATTTTTGATTGTTTCTAATATTCCAATCAGCTTTGTCATTTTTTTTTCTTTCAAATGAATCTTCCCTTGACAATAATAAACACAACCGAAAGATAATTAGGGCCATTATTGCATCCATTCCCACGTAAAGCGATGAAGAAGAGACATGTCATTAATTTCGTACTCCAAAAGCGGGTATAGATAATTAATTGGCTATATTTAACTGGTTGGAGACTAGTATATTTCTGATTAACATCTGAAAGATGATATCTCATAAGACTTCTACTTGTTAAAATAATAGTTGCTTCAATGGAAAAGAGACAATTGGTTGACTAATTTGATAAAGTCTTCATACCAGTTGTGAGGAGTTTAGCAACCAGTTGATTTGACTATGGGGTATATACATATACATTCTCACACATGCATAACCATACAAATTTGCATGCTTATTTGTCTAGTTTGCAAATGTGCGTTACACGCAATGGTCGAATGATAAAAATTACGTCAGTCAAATCGCTGTGGGAGTACTTTGTTGATATCTGCTCGTTATATGTATATATTCTGCTGACTTATTTGTATCTATCACTTTGGTATTCCTTCCCTTTCTTTCAACTCTCTTCATGCCTGTCGTCCTTGTATATATTTTAAACTATTTGTATTATTTTGTGTACACACATACGCACACACATTCACAAGTATTAGTACAATTCGTATGTAAATCTTTTGCCCAGGATTTTCAGTTCGACTTGCAGTCTAGCGTTAGGGCTATTCTATTTTGTTTTGATTTTTCGAATAGAGTGTAAAAAAGTCATTTGGGATAATGTCAATGCAATCAAATTTAATGTCTGTGCCACTTTTGCCAATTGAAATGTAGAGTTGTCAGGGGAATGAAATTCAAACTTGTACATATATACGCCCAAATGTTCATATAGATATATGTATATATGACTTAGCGTATGTGCGTACAGAAATATTTGAATACATATTCATGAAAATGCTTATAGATATGTATGAGGAGTAGTGTGTCGCTAATAAATTGTTTGAGTGAACGTTTTGAAGTTTAAAATCGTTCCCTGAAATCAGGAATTTGAGTTGAACTAGAAGCTAAATCTATGGGAATAAGTTTTTTTTAATGTGCTATTAATTTTCAGAACTGAATTAGGCATATTAAGAAATACAGATCAAAATAGCTGCTGGGTATTTTTATAAAATTCTGTTTAGAAATTTTTGAATGCTAATCTAATTTTAATTCATGATAATTTGCTATACAACTGACATATAACAAACTTTATTTTACAAACCAAATGAAAATGTATTCATAAGTGGTTTTTTTAACAAATTAAATTGGGTTGCTTTTTAGATTTCGTCTTGCATCATAAAATCTTCACTTTTTATATAAAAGTCATGAAAATTAGTGCGGTAACTTCTCTTTCTGCAATATAATGATGATAAACACAATCGAAGGCTTCGCCAGAATAGCTCAAAGTATCTGAACGTGCCTGTGTCGTCATGCTCAACGGAAAACTGCTACAATTAAATAAAAGTTTAGCGAGTTTTATTTTTTTGGTCAAAAATAATTATAATTTATTGAGTTTTAATTATTTGATCGAAAATAAAACTTATTCGTTGAACGATATGTATCTTTGAAAATTTAAAATTTTATTTCGAGTTTTAACTTTCTTCGCTAATCGGAAAACAGAAAAAGCCTTAAAACTGACCATACTAGGTTAACATGTTGAGTACGAAGGGGCTTCCAGGCCGCGTAAATCCACCTGGTCTCACATACTAATGGTTGAGATAACGCTCTGTCCTGCTTAAAATATGGCATTCCAGGGACTGTAATCACGACATGCAAGCTTAATTACGTTGTAGATGCTACTTTGCCTGTGGGTATGGGACAGTTATTGGACTATACGACATGTTCAAATAGTAATCAAAAGTAACGGATTATTTTACTTGTGTAGAATCAGTGTTTATTTAAAGATAGAAAATATTACTCTTGAATGATTAAATAAAAAATTTTTACATCAACTCAATCGAAAAGGAAGAAAATAAATATTTTTATGTCACTTCATGTTCATATTTATGTATATAGAATTTTGAATTCTAACAGTTAAAGGTTATTCAGTATCAAGATTGGAGATGGTTCAGGGTGATGCGAATATCTATTGGCAGATTGCGTTCTTCATCTGACATAAGTAGTGCGATAAATTTCAAATCGGGACTCACTGCGCATGGCTTAATCGAATAATTCACTGCCTTGTTGTGGATTTTGTTTCATTGCTGTTCCGAAGCTCCGGCATAAAAGGTCTCTAGCATGGAGCATTTTTTCCTCGCAATATAAATGATATTTAGGAGTTATGAGGTAACATCCGATAGCAGTTCCTGGAACCGTGTTTTAAAATACCAGCAGTACTCGACGTGTTACTCCTGATTGACTGGCAGACTGCCTTATACATTTCTGTAACTGTTTCTTTATATCTTCCTTTAGAAGAGGAGGATTACGTGTGGCATGAAGGTGAGAGTATCATAAACCGCCCAATATTTTAGAATGTAGGACAGTAGTGCCAACGACATGGATGTGCATAAGTTCAATTGCGTGGTTATTTCACGTGCTGACCAAGGCATACAACTCATTCCCATAATTGTCAACCCCAGGTTTGCTTAGAGGGGGGAATCATCTTCTCAGTATGATGGACGATGCAAAGCCGCCTTCATTATTTCATGGTCTATCTCTAAACTGTTTTCAGCTGCTCGTCTTCATTTATTTACGCTTTCCGATACGCATGTGAATACTTTCTTAATCTTTTACAATAAAAACCATCCATTTTTGGAGCCCACCTAACAAACTGAACTCTAGAAAGGCGAATCCGAACGCTCAGGCGAGAGATTTATCCCTGTAATTTTGCGAAATTTTTTCTCGGAATGTTGTCGATTTTAGATATCGTCTCACCAGCGAAATTAAGTTGGTTTATTTCAGTTCAAAATGGTACCGGAAAGTTATATTCGAAAAAATCTACTAATATGCCTCGAACAAGAGGCGAGTGCGAAAAATCACATTCCAGAAAGCTATTTTTGGGAAGCCGTCTCGAACTCGACACGATATCATTCTCATTTTCGTTTTATTGGGAGCAAAGGTATTGAAAACAGCGCCATAACTTCTGCTTACTCCAAATGAGAAAAAGAAACGGAAAAAGTGGGTTTGGTGGTGAACGAGGGCAAAACGAAGTACATGTTGTCATCAAGCAAAGAGTCAGCGCGCCACTGTTGGCAGCAATAATTTCGAAATAGTAAAAGGCTTCGTTTACCTGGGAACCAGCATTAATACCAACAATAATGTTAGCCTAGAAATCCGACGAAGAATTACTCTTGCAAACAAATGCTACTTCGGACCGAGTAGGCAATTGAAAAGTAAAGTCTTATCTCGACGAACGAAAATAACACTCCATAAGTCACTCATAGCACACGTCCTGCTATATTATGCAGAAGCGTGGACACTAACAACAACTGATGAGTCGGCTCTGGGAGTATTCGAAAGAAAAGTTCTTCGAAAGATTTGTGGACTTGTACGAGTACCGAAAAAGATTTAATGATGAGCTGTATGTGCTTTACGAAGACGCCGTCATAGTTAAGCGAATTAAAACACAGCGGCTTTGCTGGTTAGGTCACGGTGTGCGAATGAGCGAAGATGCTCTAGCCCAGAAGTTATTGTTATCGGCACCCGCCGGTGGAAGCAGAGGAGAGGGAGACCACCACTCCGATGGAAGGACCAAGTGAAGACCGATTTGAGAACCCGCGGTGTTTACAATTGGCACCAGTTGGCGTAACGAATAAAAGACTGGCGAGCTATGTGGGACGGTCAAAATCGCCCAGGCGGTTAGATGATAATTTAAAGAAGAAAGATATTGATTATATGTGTAGTGTTTAAGCGACATAAGCTATAACGATTTACTTCGTCTATTTTATTTGCGCTGCACTCTCTTGTAATTCGCAAGCAGCTTATAAAATATCCCAAATATATAGTTTATGTTTTGTAATCCCAAGCCGGGGTTTTTCAGAACGAAAATGAGGAAGCCAATCCCATGCAATGCCTCAGAGCCAACAGTGCTCGCCCCCAATTAATAAATACAAGGTGTAACAGGTGCACCGCACCCCGTTCTATATAGAACAAATAAATCAAATAAAATAAAATAATAATATATAAACATAGAAAAGGGCTCCCTATACTAAACATGTGCTCCGCACACCCCCTTTTCCTCTCTAAACTAATAATATAATATAAATAATAAAAAAAAAATAAAAAATAACTCAAAAAAACTACTCGCCCTCCACAAAGCTTAGACATGTGGTAATTTAAATATTTTGCTATTTCTTTAATCCCTCTACTTATTTCAATCAAATACTGTACTATGTTGTTGTTGTTGTAGCGATACTTCGCCATATCGAAACGGCAAGTTTCTGGCCGAGTTTTTTCATTAATCTCGTTCCAAATAATTTGCAGGAATTTGCCACTTTAAATAACGTCGAACAATTAAAAAGATGGTTAGGGGTATTCCAGCAGGACTGCAGCTTCTTCCAATGTGTGGGCCAATTGCCTTGTATATTACCAACAGCGTTTCTTTGTCTTCTTACCAGACACTTGCAATTAGTGGCTTTCCATTTCTTCCACATAAACAGGACAGCCTAATGCACATATGCACGCTTGTTTAGAGAAAGTGAGTAAAAGTTTAGAAATTGATTTCAAATAAATTGGTTGTTTGTTTCGCATTGATTTCATTCACTTTATTTATTTGTAAAAGCTTTAATTTCGTAAAATATTCACATTTTAATAAAGAAAATGTTTTTGATATTGAAAAAGTAAGCATACATGCATATATAAAGATATAATTGAGCATGGATTCTCAGAATGTTAATCAAAAATTACACTTTTAGTTTATTTAAGTTGATCTTGCATATTCAATGATTTTATTTGCCACAACCACTTGAGAAGCTTAAAACATACATGCACATAAATAAGTAGAGATATACAGCTGTGTTCAATATAATAGTAGTGAAATTAAATTGGATATCGTTCGAAAAGATAAGAAGAAGCTGTGACTTTAATAATTTAAATTCCATAACAGAAACCACATAAAAAGAAATTTCAAAGTTTACACAAAGTTCAGGAAAGTTAATTAAACTTTAAAAAATTTGTATCCAAATTTCAGTATACGCATTTTTATAGCTGATTCAATTTTGACATAATAATGTTTAAGTTAGAAGTAATTCAAAATTAACCCTGAGTTTTTTGAATTTTTTTTGTGAAGCATATTGGGTATTTTTTTCCATACAAAATTATAAGAAATCACTCAACACATTTAACAAAAAAATTTTCTGAAAATTATGGGAAATTTTTGTGCGAGTTCTTGCTTGTTCAACGTCGTACTAAAATTGATTGGTCAACAAGACTGCTTACTCAGAAATTTTCTTATGATTCTGCGCAAAAATGTTGAAATTTGGTTGCAAAATTTTTAAAAGTTTAATGAACTTTGTGAAACTTTGAAATTTCTTTTTATGTGGTTTCTGATATGGAATTAGCTAGATTTTGAACATAAGTTATTAAAAACACAGATGCTTTTTTTTCGTCGGTCGATATCCAATTTAATGTCAATACTAATATATTGAACACAACTGTACATGCATTTACTACACTTACATTTTTTTTCATCAACAAGTTATTCTACAGAAAACTCCTAGTTAATTTTAAAAGGATTTCTTAAGAAGCATTTGAATGTATATATTAATGAATTAATCTTGAACTTTAACCCTTAATCGCACCCCCAAGGAAAAATTACGTAAACCACTACCCTGAGTCCTCCGGACTCACATTTTATATTTAGAGAAAAAAAAACAAACAAAAGCATTATTTTTAAAATTATTTTATTTAATTGAGATGTAGAATTTAGGTTAACATAACGTAAAGCAATACAACGAAATTGTTATACATAAGTTTGATTTTTATGCCACTATTTTGAGTTCATGAAAAAATTTTAAAAACTTAAGACTTAAGAATCAACGAAAATAAATCATGAGAATTAGGCAAGGTGAACTAAGAATTTAAATAGTTAACTTAAAAAAATCATATTTCTTAAGAAGTCGTGCAAGAGGTGAAGTCTCTCAACCGAAGCGCATGTCGCACAGAATCTGTTCCTACCATATAAATAATTACTATTTGAAATTTATTGGAACAATCCGTAGCAGTATCATGATCAATTGGAATAAGGCCAGAATCATCGTCATCCTGGGTAATGAAAGTAAAAAAATGTGTTTGTTATGAAGCGTTTAAATTTTGAGTGAGTCCCGGGGATTGAGTTGGTATGATTAAGGGTTAAATGAAATCTTATTGTAAATCCATTTCTCACGCGGAAACGGTGTAACTTATTTGGATGAAATTTCGTATGATAAAAGGTAATATTTTCTAAGGTGTTCCTAATAAGGATGTGTTTACAAGGTTGCCCCCTACTTTATGAGGTTATATTCTACGTTCCCTAGTTATGTTCCCACAAAAGAGTGCCACTTAAACTGTGTGGGTTCAAGAAAAAAATTCTTCCAACCATTTTTCGACTTCTATACGTTGGGCAAGGCGATTGCCGAGAAAGGTTTTATGTTAAACTGTAATGTTAAACGAATGACTGAAGATGCTCCATCTCAGAAGGTATACTCTTCGGAACCCTTCGCCGAAAATCCCGGCCCATTTCATTGAAAAAATCAACTGGAGAAAGAATTGCGATTTCTTGGAGTTTGCAATTAATGAAGGTTGCAAAGAAAAGTGTCATGCTTTCGCTTAAATACTCTGCATGCCTGTAAAAGACACACAAAAACATTTCTTAAATTTCTAAATTGTACCGATGACGTATGAATAACCTTAGACAGTCTCTAGGTAGATACTCCTTTAATGTACATTCGCCTTACATTTATACATACATACTTAGTTTTGCCTTTATTCACGCATTTAGCATTTAACTTTACAATAAATTATTTACGCTCTCTTAATCAACATGCAACATTTATCAAAATTACCCCTCTGGCGAGTCGAGCATTTATCTCTGCGCTCGGACATTGTGTACCGTGATGTTGTTGTGTCGGTAGAAGCAGCTGCAGCTTGTCAAAATTGCATCTGTGTGCAAGCAGGCATTCAGGTGGACAATGATGATGCAATTCAACAACTGCATGTACTACGTTCTATGTGCTATGTACATTAGACTGGGCGAAAAGCAAAGAAAAAAAGTTTAGAGTATAATCAAATTGATTATTAGAATGGTTTAATACTTTAAAAATGTCAGCTTTTAATATCTTTTCTTAGAGGTCCATCACTGCTCATTTGGAGTTTTTAGGACTGACCTCCTTTTTAATTTAAAACTGCAAACCGCTTACAAAGGGTAATGACAACGATGTTAATGTCTAATATCCAGTTCATCTTCGTGGTGCAGGCGGGCGATATAGTGGCCGAAGATTTAAACAGCTGAAAATTTCAGTGATGCTATAATTTTCCAAAAATCTATAGAAGCGGCTGATGTATTTGAAAATTGCTATTTTTATAACTTTCATGAACATGAAATGGTATTATAACTTTGGTCCGATAGCCATGTCCATCTGTCCTTTTGTCTGTTTGTACGCAAACTAGTCCCTCAGTGTTTGAGATATCTTGATGAAATTTCGTATAGAGCTGCTAATTTGGATGAGATTAATCATTCGTCGGAATCAGCAAGATCGGAGCAATACAGCTTATAGCTCCCATACAATCGGTAGTTTCGATAAATGGGTTTTGGGCTATAAATTTTGCAATTATAAAGATAGGAACGTAAAACTTTGCAGGTTTGGTACTTATTATGTATGTAATGTGTGTAGCGAAAATCAGCCAGATCGGACCAACATTACATATAGCTCCCATAAAATCGATTGTTCCGATAAATGGGGTTTGGGATATGTATCTTTAAATTAACAGTTTTGCAGAGTTTGTACTAATTGTAAGTAAGGTTCGGACACTTCAAACCGTGATGCGTAATTATGAAAGGTATAAAGTCTTCGGCACATTCGAAGACAGCCCTTTCCTTACTTGTTTTCACTCTTTTTGATTCGTATTATTTTCACTGTACATAAATATTTTAGAGTATTCAAAATTCTTCTGGAAAACGTGCATTTAATTAATTTGAAATAATTATGTTATCTTAATGATTTTCACTCGATTTAGTTATTTATAATATAGTTTTGCTATTACCTTGCATATTCGTTTTTCGTATAAAAAAAATTTAGGATTGGACCAAAATCGATTATTTTATTTAAAAAACAGATTTATCTTCAACCAAACAAAAACGGATATTAAATAATCGATTTCTGTGACGTGTCACATCCCAAACACTCAGCATAATATTACTAGCGTCGCCCGAAACAGGAAACAAAAATTATTGAGCACTACTTGTTACCTTGTTATGAGACAGTTTTATCACTAAATAATAACAAACCCGGCCAGCTTCTCTGCGCCTCAGAACATAAAATATACGGGGTCCTATTTTAGTCATTGTATTCTAGATCCAACATTGGTAGTAAGTGTCTGCGTCCAAGTGCACGAGTATGAGTTTGTGCCCAGCAGCTCAACTTGTCCCATGGCTAGCTAGTTATGTTTGTTATTATTTATGCACACATGCCACCTAGTATACATAAGTGCATTGTTGTAAATTATTATATGTAAATACTCAAAACATCATCTATCATCTGCATAAATTTTCCGTAGCTACGTGCAAGTATATTCATGTGCCACACTATATTTTGTAGCATTATTCTAGTCATTTGGTGTGTAATTTCATAAATTTATAGTTTACCTTACGGAGCATGCATCATCACGCATACCACACCAGTCACCGTAGTCTATGTAAGTCCTGAGCATGTGTAGGCAAAAATTAGAACCAGTGACCTACAAATTAAAAGGATACTAATCTTAGGCAGGGGCTTTATAAGCTGCGTATGTAGCAACACACAAACATGCTCATAATTATACCATAAACTTTACAACAACAATAATTATTATGTTTATAAGTACAACGATAACCATAACCATAACAATTACCATAACCACAACCATAATCATAACCAAAACCATAACCATAACTATTACCATAACCGTAACAATAACCATAGTCATAAGCATAACCATAACCATAGCTATACCTATAACCATACCCAAAACCACAACTATAAGCATAACTATAACTATAACCATAAAACTCAACATAACAACAACCTTAAATTGCAATAATCATAACCATAACCATACCCAGAACTATTAACGTAAGCATAATCATAACCATAACCATACCCATAACAATAACCATAACCGTAACCAATAAACATAACCATAACCAAAAACATAACTAGGAAACCCCATAGCCATAACCATAACCATAAAATTCAACATAACACTAACCATAAATAGCAATAACATTATCCGTAACAATTATATTACGATAAACATGAATGTAGCCATAACCGGAGCCCTAATCATAACCGTAATCGCAACTGTACCTCAACCTGCATTACACTGCTTAGTCAGAGGGAATTTTCTATCCAAAAAATCTGGTTCAGCATACCCGAGGACCAACTCTTCAAGAGCAGATCAAATCCAGTAGTCGCATATTATGACCAACAACTACTGCTTTAGGGTATGAAGATGCAAGTTCAATAAGGCACCGGATTTCACGGATTTTATTTTAAGTAATTCATACTATAATAATAATAATAATAATAACAATAAAAGGTCGAGGCTCGGTCTTAAGCCTAAAACAAACCGGCAGATTTTTATGGTTAGGTAGGTTTTGTCTTCTTTTTTTCACCCACTCTAAGTTAAGTAATCAACAGAAAGAAATACAGTTATAATGCTCAGTAATTGGTAATAGATTTGGCTTGCTTGCACTTTATTTGTCTTCACTTTCCTTAAACACCTTAAAATTTTGTTTAATTTCCTGCTGCGAGGTATGCATTCACAATACCTTCAAAAATAAAACATTGTTTTTTAAATTTGTTTTTGATTTTTATACCTATTTGCTTGCAGAACTAAGCAGATTTACTTTGCTTACAGATTTTCTTAGAAATTTTCAAAATTTGTTTTACACCTGAGAATTGCTATTGCTTTCTTTTGTGATATAATACAATTTTTAAGGGCATAACTAATTCCGTAGAGAATGAAACATGTTTGTTAAAAGAATGTATTGATATAAGTGGAAAAAACTTTAAAATTTTGTTTAATAATAATGTATTAGCTTTTAATATCCTGAAAAGTATGTTGTGGAATCTTACACCATTTAGTTAGTAGATATAAATATGAGATAGACAAGCAAACCACCACCGATGTCACCAGGAATTTCAAGTCGGCTTGCATATTTTTTCCCCAGCTCAGTACACTTTCTCTACTACCAAAGTAGCGTGTTTTTTAGTATTTTGCCATACTTCCTTGTCCCTTTTCTTACCAAGTACTGTCCTCTATCTCTTCTAATCGAACACCTAGGAAAACAGTGTCGATAGTTAGACTCATGTTAGAACAGTCTTCTTCGTAGAGCAGGTAAATAGATGGTTGGACATAGCACGTATCCGGCAAACAAAAGTTTATAATGGTCGGAGATGGGCCACAGTAACTCACGTCGTTCTCAAAAGTTCGCCTTCTTTTGCTTCAGTAACATGTGTAACGTGTAGGTGCTTTTAAGGGCCTGTCGGCATATCCTTTGACCAAACGACATGGCTTCATAATGGCGTATATTGAGCAATGCATTTACTTCGTCTTGTCCTCGTCCACAGAAATACTTAAAATATTCAAGGTGTTCGCGAAACCGTAGACATGCATGCATCACCAAACTCACGGTTATGGTATAGATTGTTTATAAAAGCTGCTAAGTTTCTTACCTTTCGGAAAGTTCCTTTCAAAATTCTCCCAAGGTGTTGGGATTGTTCAGCGCCGAAAGCGGTTATCGTTAATCTATCTATATGTATAAAATTCAAATTATGTATGTATATATATATACATGTATCTATAGATCGATTTGCGTCCTAAACGTATAAACCGATCGTAACCAAATTTGAAACACGAACTGGATACCTTACCGGGATGGCCATGGGCTAAAAAATATTTTGATATATATAGGGGGCGTGGCACCTCCCATACAAATGGAATTTTTAACAGTCCGTATTTCTGGAAGTATTTACGTTAGACTACTGAAATTCGGTAAAGGGTTATATGACATTAATCCCTACCACATCCAGAAAAACTGCGGATAACGAAAAAGGGGCGTGGCACCTCCCATACAACTGGGATTTTGTTATAGAAATATGGGGTAAAACCTACGGGTATAAGCTGGTTTTCAATAAGTTTGCAGGGTATGGGATAGAGGAAAACTTCATAGCTTTTTAATTGCAAAATTTATAGCCCAAAATAACCCATCAAGATATCACAAAAACTGAAGGACTAGTTTTGCGTACAAACAGGCAGACGGACATGGCTAAATCGACTAAGCTAATCGCCCTGATTATTTTGGTATACTTATTGGTGGGTCTATCCCTTCCTCTTCTCATACTTACAAACATCGGACCAAAGTTATAATACCATTTCATGTTCATGAAAGGTACAATGAAAAGGATATTAAAGTAGTTTCTGAAATGACGCTGAAAATTTAATATCAGCATCATAGTTTAAGAGATTACTTCCGGTCAGTACCGGTTATACTCTTAATTTTAAAAGCAAATTGATTGAATACAAAAAAATTAACACCACTGCAGCAGTAAAGCAGCAAACTCAATGATAGTAACCCAGCAGAAAATTTCACCCGGCTTAGAACTAAACTAAAATTTAAAGACAATACTGTTCCATATTTATACCCAATCAATGGTTCTTACTGTGCGCTTCAACACATCGATGTCTTATGGCAGCTCATTACTTGGAATCTTGTTCTCGTTCTCGGTTCGCGGAAAGTTGTCCAGCTGCAAAAACAGTTTCCTATATTTATCTTTTTCCTTTTAAAATGTTTTGTGACATTTTACTAAACTCAACCTTAACCAACTAACAAAATATTTTCGCCTGGTATGCTGAAAAATAAGACCTGACTTACAATTTTTTTTTGGATGTGAAGTTTCATTATAGACCTTACCGCTCACTTCACCAGTCATGCCAGAATTCAGGTCTTATTCGTAAAAGGAGACAATTCATATGACTTCGCCTTGCAAAAACCTTCAAAAATGCTGGGTTAAGTGTATGGCAGTAATTAAAAGCATTAAAATACAGTAATTGTTATTGAACCCTATTTGGTTAAAGTTAAATTTAGCAAAATAATTTGATTACAAAATAATCGGAAAGCAAGTACGTACATACATACATACACGCAAATATACTTCAATTATCATTAGCTTTGTAAGTGAAAGTATCGAATTCCTTATACCTTTTATGAATACGAGGATATATAAATACTTCAAGGCATATCTACGCAGATGTACATAATTTTTTTAATTCGAAGGGGCTGATATCATAGTTACACTGAGTAATGAACACACGTTCAAAATTCGAGAAAAAATTATAGAGCAGCTTAGCTAATCTTTCCACCTGATTAAGTTACGCCATACCTAAATTAGAGTGACCTTATTCGGACCATTAAAAACGGTGAGAGATTGGGCGTGCTCTCTAGGGAAGGCAATGTTTTTGGATTTTAACAATCCTAAGATTGAATAACTAATTCTAGAAAACTATTTGGGTCCTTGCTCTATACTTTTATTCGAAAGAAAATTTGTTCGACTAATTTGTACTCTGTAAGAAAATTTTAAGTAGTACACGTTGAATGTTCGAATTCCATTGTGTTCCCTGCGGATTTGGTTTATACCTTTCCCAGTATAGAAAATTTTGCTACTCCCTTTTTCCAAAACAAATGTGAAAATGTTAACAACGAAACCAACTCTGTCTCCCCCAATATACTGATCCATAATCAGGATTGTATGACAACCACCGGTTCGTATACCCTCTGCGCCTCCATGCAAATATAACACTGCGTTACGAAAACGAGCTTTAGTTCTGTCCTATGAACCAAATATAATTTTTTTTTTTTTTAATTTTTTTTTCACTTTTTCAGCATAAGTTGAAGGGACTCCAAATTTTTCAACTACTAAAGCGTTCCGAAAAAAAAAATTGTTTTTCGACCCATCCCACTCCATATATTTGTAGTTTATCAATATTTATCAAAAATAAAAGGGCTAAGATTCTTTAAAAGCATTGAAATTTTTGATGTAACAATTTTTAGTTTTAATATAATAAAATTAATAAAAAAATTTGGTTTTTTAATGAGCTGAAATCGGTTAACATTTAAATAAAAAAAATTCATGAAAATCTAAAAATTTTCAAAAATAATTTTTTTTTAAATTTGACGTGATACCGACATTGCCACGAGTCTACCTGCAAAAATTCAGCTGGATTGGATCATCGATCTAAAGTCTTTCACACAGGAGAACAGACGGACACTACGACCTTTATACTTTATACATAAAAAAAAATAAAATCTGACATGTATATGAAAATCGCCGATGCACGTGTATTTTTATTTTTTCTCCCCTTTCCGAAAAAGTATATTTGGTTCATAGGACAGAATGTGTCTAACGCGGTGTAATTTGCTTAAACTCACAGTGGAGTATCAGTGTGCTGATCCCAAAAACTGCATTAACAAAAATTGACGAAATTTTGCATTAATTTAAGTAGTTTAAGCAATTATTTCAGAAGAAATATAGAAATAAAAGAGGATAAATTTAAACTGAAAAGACAAAAGTTTGAGTTAAGAAAAAAAATTATAGAAGGAAAATGGAATTAAACCTTAGAGCAAGTCGTGATAATACCTTGCAAGTAAAATTATTATTTTGCGTATATGTTTAAGGATTTTGAATTATTTTTTAGAAATTTTTTTTAAGTTAAGTCTGAGTTTTTTTTTTGTTCCTTGGAATGGGTTTCAGTTTTTTGAAATCTATTTTTGTTCCTTTGTACAAGTACAAGTTTTCTGAGGACAACGATTTTTTTACGTTAATGAATATCATGCAAATGAAAAGACTGACGAATTAATTATTTCAATTAACTAATTTTTTTATTATAATATAAGAAAATGTGAAGTAAAACCATTTTGATATGTAAACATCTTTGGGCTCGGCACACAGTGGTCGCAAAGGGCATATTTGGTTCAAAACCACCTAGAGGCCACAAAACTTAACCGATTGATTGGAAATTTTGAGTATGCAGTTATTGTATGCCTTATATGGTCTAGTATCTGTAGAACAGTCGAAACAAATTTTTTTAAATTTTTCTAATTTTGTTGCAGTGTAATTTTTTTAGACAAAAAATTAAAAAAATGCGTCGACAATCTCTTTCTTTTTAGCTGCTGAACAATACCCCGTTTAAATTTTAAAAATCGGTTAAGTTTTGTGCTCTCTAGGTGGTTTTGAACCTTACGAGACCACTGTGCGGCAGGGGCTGTCCAGAAAAGGTACGCTTCGCTGCCTGTAAGCATGCCTCTGCCGGTAAACGTGCCTCTGTCGCTGCTTGTAATCGTGAAATCTTGTTTGACTGCTTTGCTGATATGTATGTGGCGCTCTGCTTATGTGGGTGTGTGTATATGCAAGTGCTTTGCTGATTGTTATTATTCGGTAATCGTGAATTTAAACACGATGAATGCTATCAATCGGCAAAAGACGATCATATACAAAAACAAAATAAATTATTATTCATGTATGGAATGAAATGCAAAAAAAATTAACTAATATAACATAAAATAAAATAAAATTACATATTTTTGTAAGTTTAACGAGCTCAAGAGCAGTTGATAATAATTCTTAGTTAATCATTACTATTTTTGATTAGACGAAAAATTGAAAGTAACAAACATATACAGGCTATATAGTTATAGTAATATTTCGAAAACAGCCACGATTTCTCTTATAATTAAATAGAAAGAATGAAACAAAATAAAATAAAATTAAATGAAATTAAATAAATTAAAGGAACTATAATAACGGGAAGTAAAGAAAGGAAAGGAAAGGAAAGGGCAGGAAAGGAAACGAAACGAAAGGAAAGGAAAGGAAAGGAAAGGAAAGGTAAGGAAAGAAAATTAAAGGAAATAAATAACATATTTTACAGGACACATATTACACATCAAACTCCACGAGTACTTAGTACTTTTTTATTCCAAAACTTTTTCGTTTTTTAAACAAATTTTTCGAATGGTTAAGGTAATGCTTTTATGCTGTTTTTAAACATAATTTTAATGGAAATTTGTAAATTTTGAATTTACATGAGAAAACTGCACTTTTTTAAATTCGGGTTTAATCAAACAAATGGGGAACAGGTGCGGTAGAAACTGCTGCAAATCTCAACTCCCAGAAATGTATTTAAAAATATTGCACATCAACAAAAAAATGAGTTTTTGGTTTTTAATATGACATTTCCATTACCAAGAGTAACGGGATTGTAAGAAAGAAATTATTTCGACACCTAAAAAACACGTGTTATATGCAAAGCTATATTTATACAATCCCGCCGGTTCTGACAAATAATTAATATATATAGTTATTACACTCTTAGCTAGATATCTCTTAAACTGAGTGGCTTATTTTTCGCTTCGGTTTTCTAGTTGAGCTATCCATTTTTCTTCTCCTGATAGTTAAAAATATCCGACGCAAGTATTTATACCATCTCATGTGCATGAAAGGTATAGAAAAAGGTTTCGTGTTTTTCGTGAGCTTAATGGGCATTAGTTGGCAATTTGAAGTGACTTACACTGTTAAAGTGTACTTTCAGGTTCGGATGTTTGCTGTCGAAGTAGTTATTGTTATTTTCCTTGGTATTGTTGTCGCTGTCAACTTTTAATCTGCTGCTGACAGAGGCAATTATGTGCGTTGGTCTTAATATTAAATTCTTGAAAAAAAAAAAAAATCACTGAACGCAGTAGAAAAAACTATAACAAAACATTTACCATTACAGTCAGCTCAAAAGTACGTTTGAATGTGTTTGTTACCCAACAGCAAAACACTTCACTTCCGTATCGGTTATATTGTGGCAAACAAGTTTCAACCATAGCACGTTGCATGTTACACCAGTCAACGAGCAGAAGGCAAGTCTACTGGACAGCGAATCGAGAATCGAGTATTAGAAAAGAGGCCAACTAACTCAAGCACATGATGTTTGGTGTTATTGTTTTCTTATTTGTTGTTTTTGTTTCCATACTTTGGCAGCATAACAATGTCAAAATTTGTGAAACTAAATAATTGAAGCGTCTGCGAGAAGAACGGGATGTATTACAGCTGGCGTTAGAGTAGGTGGGGATGGATAAGAAAAAGAAACCCAGAACAGAGTTTTGTTGAAAATAGACTTAATTTTGTAACGTCAGCTTTCGGTAAAATCTTCCCTTATAGTTCGTTAACATCTTGGATAACGAATAGTAACGTTTTTACTTTTTTTTCGAAATCTTGTATACCGAAAATGTGGTCTCGGCTAGCGTCCGACGGATGGGTTGACATGAATCAGTCGATTTCTGATCTGGTGAGGACTGCTACAGAGGAGAAGATTAGAAAATACCTCTAACAGCCATTCGAAAGCAAACTAGGGTTCAGACAACTGGTCAAGAGTAAAAGGATTTCATTTGTTAGGTCATCTCCTGCGAATTAAAGAAGAAACAGCGTATTGGAGACATTTTTATCTACACCTCACTTTGGCAGCAGTTCTGAGTTGGACAACACATTTGAATTAAGACTCTGAACCATTAACGATGGGCCAGGAAGACAATCATTTTACATAAATTTTCTCTTTGCAGGAAAACCATCGAAATCCGCTTATATTTTTTTTATAAATTTAATACCACTTAGAGGACTGTGGAATAATACATTTGATTGTGTTCAAAACTCTATCACAACAATAGGAAGTACTGGTCGTTCAAAAGGCTTCTTGACGCTATAACACAAGAGAAAATCTTTGTATTTATATTTAGGGAAAGAGATTTTCATATTGGAAAGAGCATATGCTGTCAGCAAAATTTTTGGCGACATAGGAAGTCCCTCTTACTTACATACATACGATGTATTGTTGTGCTTGTAGTGAACTTGGAACCCCTAGAAGTTCATTACAGATATCTTTTGCTTGCAAGGAAATGGCTAGTTCCTCATATTAATCTCCTAGGAGGAGAGTTATCACCTTTCTTCAGTTGAAAATTAATTCAACAGTTCACAGTTCGGCTTAAATTTCTGTTTATCGATTTTTATACGATATTGCTCTTTTCGGAAGATACGGAGTTTTAGTAATAAAGATCCTATCTCAGAAATGTTTTTCAAAACTTCCATATACATTGAAAACATATTGTATTTAAGTTATTGCTTTTGTTTTCACATGCATGCTAGCTGAACAGAGTTATTAACAATACTTCGTCTGAGAAAACCCGAGACATTTCTGTACGTATACCAATGGTTTTTTTGGAAATGTTGTTATTACGGTGGGGCACTTTTGAAATAAAGGCTTTTAGACTAAAGTTGAGTTTTTATTAAACCAAACTTTTACTTATGGCAATTAAAAGAAAGAGGTAAAAAACATCTTATATAGCGATGACTCAAACGTAACTCAATTTCGAATTTTTGTAGATGACTGTAGTAAAATAATTAGGGGCTGCCTTTACGATAAGCTTTTATGAAGGCAGCATTTCAAAATCAAGACAAACCAAAGTCCATCATGGTGTGCAAACGCAAAGCGGGCACAAACATCTCGGACTCCCAAACCTTGAATAATTGAACAACTAAAAAACGATTTATAGGTCATAGGCAAAAAAAAAATAACTATTATTTCAGCATTATTTGTTAGTATGAAAATCTTTAAAACAATTGGAATCTACCCCAAAATGACATTGCAAGCATCTGACAGTGATTTTCTGATGCCGAAATCCACAATGGGATTGCATTTCACGTGGTTTCTTAAGATGGTCGAGTCGACCAAAACGAGTTTCTACTCCTTATTCGAATGTATGAGTTTTGTTTTTGATTAGTAAAATCTTCAATTGTCTTGGGAATGGAATGACTTCGCAGAATGCATTACTGTCATAACTCAGTTTCAGCCCAGCTGGACTTGGGATTTTATAACTTACTGTCAAAGAATTACATCTTTCTGCCGTCCAACCGATGAACACCATTTCCACTCATAATATTTTTAACTCAGCTCTAGCAACTGCTTAGAAAAATTTCTCTTGCAACAATTACGGTTACTATTTTTGATTCTGTGATTATGAACTACCCATGTTATCATTGGTTCCAGCAACCTGCAAAAACCATTGCCTACTTTCAACAGATAATTCCACATTTCGATAGGTACGCTTATTTGCCCGTTTAACGCATCGCTACTGTAATTGCTGTAGTTAACATTTTGGTTAGCCAACCACTGCATGCCGTCAACTGATTGCCAATAATTTCGATGCAGTCGATGTCTGTAATGTTGATCAGGGTCTCGCGTTTCACTTATCTCTTTTTCAAAGCATTTTTTGTATTCCTGAGAGCTTTTTGCTGCTGCCACTGAATGGTCTTTTAGCTGCCATATAAATTCTATCAATACAACAACTTCACGTACGCGCACATTTTCCACTTCTGCATCATTTTCTGTTCGTTGTAATAATATTTTCTTTTCTACTGATTATTTTTTATATGTGGTGATTATTTGTGCACTTTTATTGTGCTTTTGTATTTGTTAAATTTGTATGTGTGTATCATCACGTATTGAACGTATTGAGCTTCAAATTGCCTTTCGCTCTATTTCATCGATACGACGTTCATTCAGGATTATTTTTAATGCATGCTCGCATCATTTTCTCCACCATTATGTTGCAATTTTGTAATATCTTTATTTTTTTGTTATGTTACGAGTGCAGTCAGGTTTTTAATTGTTCCCAATGGTTTATAGTATGAAATTTTTGACAGCTCTAGTTTAGGCAATTTCGTTTCATTGTTGTGTTGTTAGCTTATTGTACGGAAAACGGTATTGGTATTAGAAGTACTGGAAATGCCGATAGCACAACTACGATTGAAATTTATAGCTCTTGTAATAAAAATTAGTTTGGTATTGGCATGAAAACACTTCATAACCATACCATTTCTGGAATGGTGGACAACATTGAATAGGGGTGGAAGATCAGAAATTCTACGGAAGATTTAAGGTCCTTCTCACGATGCCAGCGCCTAATATTTAACGAAATTTCAGGTTTAAATAAAAATAAATAAATATTTGGCGCAATATACCTCCTTCTATTCCAATTTGCCATGTGTTACTTCTAATGTTTCCTACAAATTGGCGCAACCAACATCTTTTGCCGACGCCGAGCGGTAACTGCAATGCCCCGTTTTGAAAAAACAGTTTTCTAAAAATTTTTTCATGTTGCCTGTCAACTCATTTAAATTTGGGATCTTCGTCGCGGTAGGCAAACAACACTATCGCCACACCACTAAGGTCAGACGATTTCGCTGTTATCCTAATGAAGAAATACTCGCCGCCTAGAAAGTGTTACTATGGATGCCATAGTTTTTTCGGCAAAAGTTCGGGGAGGCCCCCACCCCAAAAAAAATTGGCTGATGACGTGACCTCTGTTGTTGTTACCAAACAATAGGCAAGTCTCTTTTTTTAAGCAACTAAATACTTAGCATTGATTTCTTTAACCAGTCGGGTTTTAGGGATTTATTCTAAATTTGTACGTGTACGTCTTTAGCTCACAGTTTTTATAGATTTGCAGTTAACTTGCTCAGCGCGACACCCAGCGGAATTTTTCGTCAACAAATTGTATTGCCAAGTTTTTAGTCCCAAGGTCGCCGGCCAATTAGTTACAAAACAAAGACAAGATTCCAAATTTCAAACGAATATTTTAAGTAGCTTTATACACCTACTTACATTTTTTTTATGAACTTACTTAAAAGTGAATCGCAAGACTACATATTTTAAAAGAATTTCCCGCATATCTCGAGTTGTGACCTATTTGCCAATTTTCAAGTGTCTAGCTTAACGGGAGATTACCTAAAAATACTTTGCATGACTCCAAAATTTCGTATGCAAATGAGCGTACAAACAAGAAAGGGACTTACAATAAAGGTAGCAATAAAATATACTTACATCGCGCAAGATATAGTCTGGATAACCGTGTATAGAAACAAGGACAAAATTTTTCGAAGTATAAATATTTCTCATAAGACTAAAGAATGCTTACTTCGTGTTCGTGTATCCCTTTTGCAGATTTATAAGATATTTTATTAACACAAACAATTATGACCCATGTATAACTTGTGCTACTTCGATAAGTATTAGGGATTATATATTTCACGCTTATGTAAATATCATAATCATTTGATTAACGCTATCCAATTAGCAGCTATAAGTGACAAATGAGTGTCATCTTAAAGGTTCAAACTACTTAGTGTTGACATTAAAATAAAAACAACTGTATGGTCTTAATCTTAGAGCTTAGCTGTGTTTGTGACATTTGCGTTTGGGCCACGTGCTCAAAAATATATTTGTCATTAATCAAACACTTAATCTACAAATTTCATATAAAATAAAGCAAACAAAAAAAATTTGGTAATTTTCCAGTTTCAGCTTTATAAATACAAGGTGGCGCAAAAGTAAGCTTCCGATGTTCAGCATATCGGTTGTGGCACGTGCAGTGTGTGCTGTTGCACCGTCTTGTTGGAATCACATGTTTTCCAATCCCAATTCATCAAGTTGCGGCAAAAAGAACTCGTTGATCATTGCTCTGTAGCGCTCACCATTCACAGTAACCGTTTGGCCCCGACCGATTATTGGTCAAATAAATAGTCAGCAATATTCCGCGTTCTGGAGCAGTGTCGCGTAACATTGTTTATTAACGTGTATTTCGCATGTGTTTACTACACAAATGTCAAAACAGAACTGACTTTAGGGGCCAATCGCAAAATTTATAGCATTTTCTGATAGGAGGATTACTTTTGCGCCACCTTGTATGTAATCCAGCATGCTTTTGGGAATAATAACTTCGAAATATGCAAAAGAAAAAAGACTTTGGAAAATTCCCTTGAAAAATTTGTATGTACTTGAATTTGCCGAATAGTTTAAAAACCTAACTGGGTTTGTATGTGTACCAACGGTAGGTTACAGCCTACAAATAAAGATAAGAACAACAAATAATTCTGTATTTTCTTTTATGTGTAAAAGATGGAGAAACTCGATTTCAGAACACATGGGCATAATATGATTTATCAACAAATGCTAGATTTTCTCCCCGGATTTCACCTCAAGTTTCTATGCAAATTGCAAATGTGCAATAAAATTTTTTTGTGTAATTGTGTTCGAGTTTAATATTGCTGAATTTATGTATGTATATTAATTTGGCCATAAATGTTTACAGTGAAAATAACATACAATATTAATTCAAATAATCATCATGGACACTGTCGTTCTAGTTTTCATCATTCTCATCATTGACATCTGTATTCACGTTTGACGTATCTTGAAAAGATACCGGTATAGTAAGCATTAATGTAAATTGTTTACTACTGTTTATTAGGTTTTATTTTTGCAGATATCATAGGATCTGATATCACAAGCACCATGAGCAGAACTTTTATATTTGTAGTCTGGATATTTTTCTAACGTTAAAAAGTCTGATACTTTTATACCTTATCCAAAAAAAATCCTTACCATCTAGTCACAAATGACCAAAAAATAAAAAATATTGATTATGATTACTCTTAACCAAAAAACAAAATGGATATTTCTCATTTATATTGATTATGGCGAATAAAAAAAATATTTCTTACTATCAAAATTTCAACATGGCTTTATGCCACAGAAATCGTCTTGCACTAAACTTATGCTTGTAACCGATAAAATTATAAATGCCTTCGAAGATCAAGGGCAGCTTGATGTAATTTATACCGACTTTCCAAAAGCCTTCAAAGAAAAAGTTTTAAAATTTTTTTTAGCTTTTTAACAAGACCATATGTCAAAATTGGCACCTCTAGCTCATCTATAGCAGTGAACGCCTGGTCAGGAATACCTCAGGGAATGCATTGTGGTCCCCTATGTTTTAAATTTTTTTTAATTATTTGCTAAATCTATTCGCTAAAGCGAATGTTTGATGTTCGCTAATGATATGAAACTCTTTATGAAAATACGTAATATTTTGGATTGGCTCGATCTTCAATCCGATCTAGATAATCTTTACAGATGGTGCCCTGCGAACAACCTACATCTTAACATAGAAAAGTGTTGTATTGGTTCATACTAAAAAAAAAGTGGTCCTTATAACTTCGCCTACTCCTTAAATGATGGAGTGTTGGGAAGGAATACACTGTTTAAGATTCAAACTTAACATTTACAATGCACATAGATTACATAGCTTTTTCAATGGTCTGATCCAATGACTGTTAGGATTGACAAGTTTATCAGGCAGAAGAGGTGGCTATTGGATATTATTTTTATATAATACTAGCAGAAACAACAGACGGACTTCTGCCTAAAATTTGACATGCCCTCATTCATAAAATTGCACTCTTTTCCATAAACACTTGGCGCTTCTTCTATACGTATCCTTATATCTTCCTTTTTCTTTCTATTTTTGTTTTTCCCTACCCCCATATACCGTTACCCTTCTTTATCCCCTTCATTATACCTAGTAAAGCTACGCACACAAGGTGCATAACGGTAGTATGTAATGGCATAAACGGATCCAGATACTCGTAGATATTGACTTATATATATAAAAATTTTCAGAAAGAAAAAAGAAATTGACTAAGCCATGTGAACACGATAACTTGAGTAAATTTTGAGATATCTTAATACAATTGGGTATACAGGTTGATTTTCACTCATCTCCGCGCGCTATTCAAAATCGGCGAAATCGGATGCTAGCCCACTTTTCATATATAGAATACTTTCGAAAATGCAAAAAAAGTGCTTACTCAGTACATAGTACATTTATAAGGATACAATTTGAGGTGTACATTAATTTTAAAGCAGAAAATAAGTTTTTCAAGAAATTTTTGAAAATGGGAGTAGCGCCGACCATTTTTGATTAAGTCAAACTTGGAAATAATATTAATCATAAATCAAAAACCGTTCAAGGTATCGAAACGAAATTTAGCACACATATTAACATTAATACAAGGAATGTTCCAGAAAAAATAGGCGAAATCGGTTAAGGTCCACGCCTACTTTTTTACGAAAGATTTTGAAAAGGATCAAAGATATATTTAATAGGCAATAACTTTGCGTACAAATGCTTGATATCATTTGTATTTCGCTTTCAAAGTGCCCGTGAACGAAGAAAGTCGAAAACTATAAATTTTTGAAAATGGGCGTCGGCCCGCCTTTTTTATAGAGGATTATTCCACAAAACTTTTTATGCCATAACTCCGGCAAAAATTGATTTATCAAAACGATATTTGACGAAAATCTTGTACATATGAAGGTAAATGTTGTTGTAAAAATGGACGAAATCGGTCATAGGCCACGCCCAGTTTTTTCAAATAGTTCTAGAAAATTTGTTAGAAATTAAGAACTAAGCAAATCGGATAACACAAGTAAAATATCCGGGCAAGTTGGTCATACCCCACTGCAATTGGGAAGTTATATACCTTTTTTGATTTTCATACCTTTAAAGAACATGAAATCTTTGTAAGTATGAGAAGAAGAAGAGATGGGACCATCAATAAGTAAACTGAAATAATAAGGACGATGAGCTGGGCCGATTTAGCAACGTCCGTCTCCCCGTCAGTCTGTCTGTCTGTCCGTCTGTCTAGTTGAATACAAATTTTTCAAACATAAAATGTGCATGTATTGGTATTTTGAAAAAATGTGGTTAGCAGTTGTTAGTAGGGAAGCTATTTGTATACAAATAAATTAATGGCGGCCTACCACACGTTTATGATGATATACCGGTTGTATATCGCGCCATACATTTACATTTTTTTAAAATTAATTTACCCTCAAAACTCATAACAGAAGTGTTTTTATTGAAAACAATCAGCTGGCTTTATAATACTAATTGAAAATTATTAAAATAGGCCTTCCGTAAATTGGTATGCCATAATGGATCACTATATATAATGTTCGGTTCCACCCGAACTTAGACTTCCTTACTTGTTTTCCTCTAACACCACCTCTATATTTAAAATTTCTATTCTTTCTTCCCTTCTTCTCCCATTTCCTCGGCGGGTACTGATATGTCCATAGTTCCGAAGGTATATCTAATTAACTTATATTTGATTCTGGTACCGCTTTCTGTTTTTAAGGTTTTTTTGATGTATATAAAACATATCTATACATATAATAGGAGGGTGGGGCCGTGTGCAGAAGTCCACGCAAGTGGGGACAGTTTCTGATCGCCATTCACCTGGGAATGGCCAGAGCGATTCTTTTGCATGCGGTTGAAGCAGCTCACTACTTCCGGGGTTTGCGCCCAAGTATCCTCTGGGTAACCACCAAACACCCGTTTGGTGGTGAGCTAAACGTGAGAAGGCGACAACCTGGTAAGGCCACTCCGACATAATCGGTTTAAGGGCTTGCTGGGGGGTTCAAACAGCAGCGTCTGATCACCAGGTGGTGCGGCTGCAAGCGGGCGTCTGTCTTGGATCAAGCGGCTCGCTATACAAACGTGTAATAGAATTCAACATCCCGTGAAACGGGTTGTGCGTTGGGTTTGGGACCCACCACATAAAACAACGTTCCAATGAAATTCAACAACAAAGCCTCCTGGCGAGCTATGTTGGACGATCAAAATCGCCCAGGCGGTTAGATGACCATTTAAAGAAGATACATATAATATAATTAACTTGACCAAATGAATTCTAAGTTGTGCCGAATTGCTACTTTAAATAGCCTGCGGGCTTTTCCAAAAGCTACATATGGCCTGTGTCGTCCCAAGCGAACCCCTGAACCCACTGGGGAAGTTTCATTGAGATCAACAATAAACTTTGTACATGAATGAAAGACAAAGAAAACACAAAAAATGTGGGTGTGGCAACTCCCACTTTTAAAAAATTAAGTAAATCTTGACTAAGGGACACATATATCCAAACATCATTAATTTTTACCAAATACGGTCAGAGTTATGACGCACTGAAATTTTATATCGCCTAGGGCCTGGCGCCGCCCACTTTTCCAAAACTATATATAGACTATGCTTTAACCAGTGATCCCAAGATTATACTGTGAAAATTTCATGAAGAGCGGTTAAGTACTTTGGACGCCTATAAAGCACACACAGCCACGCACACACACACATTCATTTTTATTTATAAGATTATGAATGGTGGAGTTAATTGTACCCAAATCTATAAATTAATAAATAAATAAACGAATATAATGAGTCAATATCGATATACAATTCGATTATGCAATACCTATTCTGAGGTTATTGAATTTAATTTAAGCGTGTATACCTTTAAATTGTTTCTTTTTAAAATATTTAATTAATTTATTATAAATAAATAAATCCAGCCCGCTACACAGGGTATTATCTCTACATATAATAAAACTAGAAAACGACCCCACTTCGCTGCGTCCCAGAACTAATAATAATATTAGTCCGATTTTAATCATTATATCCCATCGCATTATGCTATTTTTGAGGGATGCTCGACCAAACATACAGACAGACAGACAAAGATTCTAAAAACAGTTGATTCGGCTTCTATTGGCTTAATAATGATCCCCCCTATACATTTTTTTAAAATATGTGCAATATACAGGCATCGCCATTTTTTAATTTTATTAACCATTATCATTAATTATAGCCAATATTTCCGTTCGTCAATGTTAATGGTTTAATACGACCATTATTTCATTTCTATGATAACCGTTAAGTTTCTGGAAATTTCCATTGGAATTGAGGGTGGTGTTATTTTAAAAGCATTTGAAAAGTATTTATCCAAAACCAGAAAATTAACTTATTTAGAAAATTTCACTAGAATATTGCCAACAGCTAATGAAGTTTTAAATCTTTTTTATAAAAAGTGATATTTCGCGCATTTTCAACGCAAAACTTCAACAATAACAGATACAGTTGCGTAGCGAAATTTTTCTAAGCTGATCAAGTTGTCACCTGGCAACACTACCATGCATGAACACTTGTGAACACTACATGAAGTTGTGTGTCAGATTTATGGACTTTCAAGAGGGAGTTCTATTCGGGTCGTCAACGAGACAACATATAATTGAATATATTTTTGAACAATCAAAAGGCACATTTTGAATAAAATGTATTACCTAATTCAAATCATATACAGGGTGTTTTTTTACAGGTTTGTTTTTCGAATAGAGATAAAACTGGCATTTTGTGGTCAACTCTGGCAACTATAATGTCATTTATGTTCAGTTTGGTTTGCCATTTTATCATGAACAGGTTGACAAAAGAACAACGCTTGCAAATCGTGCAAATTTATTTCGAAAATAATGGTTCAGTTCGCGAAGTTTACCGTGAGCTCCGTCCATTTTATGGTCGACATAATCGTCCATCAGAGCAATTAATTCGGTTAACCATGGATCGTTTTCGCACTACGTTTACTCTATGTAATAATACGCATCCGCAGAGACGTCGAACAGTGCGCACCGAAGAAACAATTGCCGCTGTAGAGCAAAGTGTTGAAGAGGACCCGAATGAATCGATTCGCCACCGTGCACAGCAACTGGAGCTTTGTCCATCAACTTTATGGAAGATTTTGCGCAAAGATCTTGGCTTGCGACCTTACAAGATCCAGCTTGTGCAAGAATTAAAGCCGCGAGACCATGCAATGCGTCGTGATTTTGGTGTATGGGCCGAAAATGAGATTGATTTCGATGCTGATTTTCATCGCAAAATTTTGTTCAGTGATGAGGCTCATTTTTGGTTGAATGGCTACGTCAACAAGCAAAATTGCCGCATTTGGAGTGAAGAGAATCCACATGAGACCCTTGAAACGCCATTACATCCACAAAAACTGACTGTTTGGTGTGCTCTATGGGCTGGTGGAGTCATTGGGCCATACTTCTTCCGCAATAATGCTGGAGAGGCAGCTACCGTTAATGGAGACCGGTATAGAGCCATGATAACCGACTATTTTGTTCCCGAATTGGATGGCATGAATGTGGATGAGTTGTGGTTCCAACAAGACGGCGCTACATGCCACACAGCGCACGTCACAATCGATTTATTGAAGGAAACATTCGATGAGCGCATAATTTGGCGGAATGGACCTGTCAATTGGCCACCAAGGTCGTGTGATTTGACACCATTGGATTATTTTCTTTGGGGATATGTGAAGTCGCTCGTCTACACCAACAAACCAGAAACGTTAGGGGAATTGGAAGCCAACATTCGTGGCGTTATTGCCGACATACGGCCCCATATGCTCGAAAAAGTGGTTGAAAATTGGACCTGTAGAATTGGCTTTATTCGAGCCAGCCGCGGGGGCCACATGCCCGAAATCATATTTAAACATTAATGGCATAAAATTATCCTTCCAATAAAGCCAAATTGATGGACCTTAAAATGATTTTCTTGTGTTTTATTTCAATTCGAAGTTCTATACCCCTAAAAAAAACACCCTTTATATACATTTTTATTTTACTCGGAAAAGCCTGGCGTAAGTAAGGTCATCCCCTTGACAAAGTTAAACTGCAAAATAACTGACAAAAAATGGACGGAGATGACACATCTGGGTGCACATATGTACTTACATATGTATAAAATAAGCTCAAACTTCCGCTAAGTCTTTCTCATGTTTTGTAAGTTACTTAAGATACCTACGTGTTAAATACGCGCCCTTGGTACTTCTTATCTCTAACAAGCTAAATCATATTGTCACAGAGATCATTTATTGCATTTTTTTCCCAAAATCTCACACAATAAAATCTTACTTCAACCGCTAAGCTACACATGGTACGGATTTAGTTCTTTATTTTAGTGCGTATGAGATTCACATTTATGTATTTGGTTTTATCTCTAAAAAGCGCTATACAATCAAATAGCAATAAAATATAAATGTATCCAGATACTTTTGCAACATATTATTTATTTAACAGTACATCTGACGGCTATATGACACAATTCATAGCAAATAAAAAAGAAACTAGTATATAACGGAACTATGCGAATTTCGTTTGTTGTTGTGTAGGTCCCTAAACACCACTATGGATGTGCACATAGAGTAAAGGCACTAGTATCCGGACAAGTATTTATTACCATATTTCCGTCCGCATACTCAAGTTTGTTTTAATGTGTTACCAGAATTTTTTTCGACTAGTTTCTAAAACATTTTTATGTATCAGGATCTACGTTAAAGTATAACTACCATCTATGTATGTCGATAGCGATTATAGCGCGAAAATTAATATAATCCAAATTTAAAGAAAACGTAAAGTGCCCGAATACTGCTGCCTTTGCCCTACTGTCACCTAAACATTTTCAAAAATAGAATTTCACGTTTATTTACAGGAGCGAAATGAGATAACATTTCTGTCCATATTCAGGCGTTTTATGGTTTGACATGTGTCATGATTGTACGCATTACTAAACACATCGTTGTGCTGTCATCGTTGTTTCCCGTTTCTTGTTGCCTTATTTATGGCAAAGAGAAGAAACCCTGCAGTCAAATCAACTAGTTGCAAACTACTTCAAAACTAGCATAAGCACCAAGACCAACTATTCAGTCAAATGTTTTTTTCCATACAAGCAAATGGTATTCTTAATATGGAGACGTCTTACGAGATGTCAACTGTCAGATTCCGGCAGAAATATGCCAGGCTCAAAAAAAATGTATTTTAGTTTCAATTGCTAAGTGCAAGTGCCTCCGGGTACTGGAAATATCTTCTTGCAGATAGATAGACAGAGAATAACATGCCTCGCCCCGGGGCTCGAATTAAACCACAAAACCTTTGTTTTATTTTATTTACGAGCTGCTTCGCCGTTCCTTAAGTCCCGTTTTTTGTTGTTCCTTTATTTTCTGGTATTTTTATCTTTTCCTTTTTTTTTTTGCTTCACTTTATTTAATATTATTTCATTTTATTTTATATTATTTTACTGTGTTTTAATTAATTATTCATGAAACGAGCTCAACTTTTATGAAATATATTATTGTTTTTTTATTTTTTTAATAAACATTTTTAATTAATTATTAAAAGTTTTTTAATTGAATAGAACCGGAAAAATGTTTAGAGACAACCGCCATAGCTTTTCTTATAGATCCATTTCGGAAGCTGCTAAGCTTCTTCATCAGAGAAATTTTGGCACGCATTGCTAACCATTAAGCTAACAACACGCTGGTTTCGATGTCATCTAAACTCCTAGTTCTTTTCTTCTTTCACATATGCATGAACCACTTTCGCCATTTGACAGTTAGTAGTGTGATCATGATGGATTTTTTGACAGATCTGTTTTATCAGCACAACTGCCTTACCGCGTGCTCTCGGTTTTGTTATTGTTTTTTTATACCAACAATTTTTGTTGATTTATGGCCTGTACACTTTTTGAAGTATTCATGAAACGAACTCAAGGACAAGAACAATAATATTTCACTTTTTTTGAATTTTTATGAAATATATTATTGTTTTTAATTATTTTAATAAACATATTCCTACTCTATTCAATTAAAAAACTTTTAATAATCAACAAAAATTGTTGGTATAAAAAAGCAATATTTTATTTAATTTAATTTTATTTGATTATACCCAGCATTTACACAGGGTATTATAGTTTTGGTCACATAATAGAGAATTATATGGAGTTCCATATATCAAAGTTCTTAGAATGAACAGAGGAATTCATTAAGACATGTCCTTCCGTCCGTCCGTGGACACGATAACTTGAGTAAAAATTGATATATTTGAACAGGTTGCTTTCCGGCCAAGGTAGGTTGCTATTTCAAATGAGCTACAATAATGCAATTTGCTATATTTATTAATTTGGTTGCCCCATTGACGATTTTATCAAATTTTTGGAAAAGGGGTGTGGTACCGCCCACATATAAATCAACAAAATGTCAAATTTCAGCTATTATTAATTTGAGAACCGTGTTAAATAAAATTACGAAACATGATACGAGGTATACTATCTACGCTTTTCAAAATTATATATAGCCTATTCAGTGAAACCAAGAATCTACTGTGCAAATTTGATTAAAATCGGTTAACTACTTTGGACGGCATACACACAGACACACATTAATTTTTATACCTTCGCACACAAGGTATACGTAACGGCATTAACGGATCGAGATAGATATTGACTTATATATATCAAAATGCTCAGGACGAAAAGAGAAACTGATTAAGCCATATCCGTCCTTGAGATTGATGCATAAAATAAATTTTTCAAGAAATTTTTGAAAATGGGTGTGGCACCGCCCACTTTTGATTAAGTCAAATTTAGAAATAATATTAATCATAAACCAGAAACCGTTCAAGATATCGACGCGAAGTTCAGCACGCAGGTATGCAGGTATGCAAGGAATGTTCCAGGAAAAAGTGGGCGGGATCGGTTAAGGTCTACGCCTACTTTTATATGAAAGATTTTGAAGAGGATCGTAGATATATTAAATAGGCAATAACTTTGCGTAACATAGCTTTACATCATTTATATTTCAGTTTTAAAGTTTGCGTAAACAAACAAATTCAAAAACTTAAAATTTTCGAAAATGGGCGTAGCCCCGCCCTTTTTATAGTGGACTATTCCACAAAACTTTTTATGCCATAACTCCGCCAAAAATTGATTTGTGGAAACGAAATTTGGTGATAATGTTCTATATATAAAGGTAACTGTTTGCTGTAAAATTGGGCGAGTAAGGATCGGACACTTAACACCGTGATGCGTATTCATGAAAGGTCTTCGGCACAGCCCTATTTTATTTTATTTTATTTTATTTTATTTTGTTTTATTTTATTTTTGATTCCTTCTTCTTGCTGGCTCGAGGTCTGTGCTTTTTAAAAATTGAAACTAAAAGTAGTGATTTTACCAATATATTTCGACTACCAACGGTAATCGTCTTCAGGGTCAATTATTACACGTCTGTCCTGTTTAACGTGGAGTTGTTTACTCAGAAGACGATTACCGTTGGTAGTTGAAATATATTGGTAAAATCAATACTTTTGGTTTCAATTTTTGAAAAAGCACAGACCTCGAGCCAGCAAGAAGAAGGAATTAGAAAACAAAAAGGTCGCGAAAACGAATAATATTATTTTATTTTTTTTAATTTTTTTTTCCCATTATTTTACTTCATTTTATTTTATTTTATTTTTATTTTTTTCATTTTGTTTTATTTTATTTTATTTTTTTTTTCACCTTTTTTTTATTTTACTTTTTTTAATTTTATTTTGTTTTTTTATTTTTTTTAATTTTATTTTATTTTGTTTTACTTTACTTTATTTTAGTTTATTTCGTTTTATTTTACTTTGGTTTATTTTATTTTATTTCATTTTATTTTATTTTATTTTTTTATTTTATTTTTTTTATTTTATTTTATTTTATTTTTTTATTTTATTTTTTAATTTTATTTTATTTTATTTTATTTTACTTTGTTTTATTTTATTTTATTTCATTTTATTTTATTTTATTTTTATTTTATTTTATTTTTACATTTTATTTTATTTTATATTATTTTATTTTATTTTATCTTATTAAATTTTATTATATTTTATTATATTTTATTTTTTTCACCTTTTTTTATTTTACTTTTTTTAATTTTATTTTGTTTTTTTAATTTTTTTTAATTTTATTTTATTTTTTTTTATTTTATTTTATTTTATTTTATTTTGTTTTACTTTACTTGATTTTAGTTTATTTCGTTTTATTTTACTTTGGTTTATTTTATTTTATTTCATTTTATTTTATTTTATTTTTTTATTTTATTTTTTTTATTTTATTTTATTTTTTTATTTTATTTTTTTTATTTTATTTTATTTTATTTTTTTATTTTATTTTTTAATTTTATTTTATTTTATTTTATTTTACTTTGTTTTATTTTATTTTATTTCATTTTATTTTATTTTATTTTTATTTTATTTTATTTTTACATTTTATTTTATTTTATATTATTTTATTTTATTTTATCTTATTAAATTTTATTATATTTTATTATATTTTATTTTTTTCACCTTTTTTTATTTTACTTTTTTTAATTTTATTTTGTTTTTTTAATTTTTTTTAATTTTATTTTATTTTTTTTTATTTTATTTTATTTTATTTTATTTTGTTTTACTTTACTTGATTTTAGTTTATTTCGTTTTATTTTACTTTGGTTTATTTTATTTTATTTCATTTTATTTTATTTTATTTTTTTATTTTATTTTTTTTATTTTATTTTATTTTTTTATTTTATTTTATTTTATTTTACTTTGTTTTATTTTATTTTATTTCATTTTATTTTATTTTATTTTATTTTTATTTTATTTTATTTTTTTATTTTATTTTATTTTATTTTATTTTATTTTATTTTATTTTATTTTATTTTATTTTATTTTATTTTATTTTATTTTATTTTATTTTATTTTATCTTATTATATTTTATTATATTTTATTATATTTAATTATATTTTATTTTATTTTATTTTATTTTATCGTTTCCGCTCTTTGCTTATTAATATACTAATATTTATATATTTGTATTTATTAATATATTATTAAGTTTAACTGTGATTTTTTAAATGCTGAGGATTACAGTATACTCCAAAAACTAAGATCTTTTTATTACTTGTTTGATCTTCTTTGGACTAGTTTGAATGTAGTAAAAAAATTCTAACTGTAAACTAGTATTTTTTCTGACTAGTTGGATATTTCGCTGCAAACACCTAAGTTATATAATAACAATAAAAGCGCAGCAGGCTTTACGTAGATAGAATAACAAACTGAAATGAACTGCTATAAAATCGGCAAAATGCCAGTACAGCTGACGTCTTTATTTTTCAATTTAAACGACAAATTTCACCCAGCAGCGCGAAACACTTAACATTTGAAGGATGAATGTCCTGTAGTGTCCTGACACTTCTGCTTCGCTCACTCAGTGAAGAGATAAAAACTCAAGACAGCATTGTAACGCCCGCCCGCGAATAGAAAACACTTATGTAAGTGGAAAAGTGAAGAAACAGTAAAGAAATAAATTACAACAAGTAAGTGAGTCTAAAATCGGATGTAACGGAATATTATATACTCAGCTGTGAGCTTTAGTAAAAAAAACTTATATACTTGTATGGAATCATCTTCGCTAATAGCAACTGAAATAAAGGTTCCACGCCTCTTTCGGTCTGTGAGATCATGATTTTTCAAATTTTTTTTACACTTTTATCATAAGTGGATATCAACCGATATTGGTAATTTTTACAAAAAATCTTTCTCATGCGAAATAGTTGTATCAAATACTATTATTTCAAGGCACGTTTTTTTGATTTAGGGCTACTGAAACGTTACTTTTTGTAGACCACTGGAAAGTCGGATTTACGCACTGACCGACAGACATGGCTTAATCTATTCTTATATTCATTCTAAGAACTTGTATATGTGGAACTTATGTCTATCTTCGAATAACATAAGTATACAAGCTAGTTCGGCTGGGTATAAAAGGGGAAAGACTCTCTGGTCTTGTGTGTAATAAAACCAGAGCAAGATTGTAGCATTCGTGTGTAAGGGCTGTGATAATGTTGTTTGTCAATTTTATTGTTCACTTTGCGTGTGTGGGTTATCACTTCCCAGTAGCAAAAGAATTCATTACTGAAAGAAGTAAGCATATAAGGGAGTTGTTCAGGTGTGAGTTTCTTAAGATATTAGTTAAAATTTAGCTATGTGGTCAGTAAGTCCTCGCTTCGGCTATTACGAGTTCATTTGCTATAAATTATCTTTTGCTACTGGGATGTGTGGAAGAGTGATGGTTGTGGGTGTGTTGGTGTTTGAGTGATATCTTGCTATGGTGTCATGTTACATAAATTATTTAATCTGTTAAATAAATAAACAAAAGTTTTTGTCTTTACTTTGTGATAAAATTTCATATTTATTTGGAAAATGTCTATTATTTTCATTCAGCTAAGACATAAGACTAAAGTAGACCTTTGCTATAATTTGTTCTCCCGTTATTTACAATCCCAAAAAGCACTTCTGTAAATGTTTTCAAATGTAGCTTAAAGTAGATTTGCTTTATAAGCGTTTTCGGTATAAGATCTTCAGTTAAATCTACTAGTTGTATAATAGTAAAGTATCCCAAAGCGGTCAACTAGTTCAAATCTTGTAATTTTTCCATATTAGCAGCTGGTAGCGATGTCCTACGAGCTTTCAACTGTCCGTTTCTGCATCAGTACTATATCAATTGGCATACAATCTCTGCATCAGCAGTACACCAGTTTATATACTAGATCATACCGTGATGGTGTTGATAACGGATTAAAGGAGTGGACCTTAGTCCTATATGGGAAACCGGGCACGACATATCGATCAAAATGTGAAGAGGAAGAGAAAGACGAAGAAGAATAAAAGGGTAGATTGTGGACGAACCTGTGAGTAAGATGGTGTAGGAGGTGAAAAATAAAGAGATAGTGCGAGTAAGTCGTACGAGCGGGTGTACCGGAGACGGAGTGGGAGTGTGATGGAGAGAACGAATGAAAGGCTGGAGGGAGTGAGAGATTGAGAATATACAATATGAGCAGTTTTTCAGTTTCTTGGAAAAGTTGATCAAATTCAAAAAGAAATAATATCATTATATACATTATAAAAGAACTTCAAAAGTGAAAAGCTTGGCGGACTTATATTTCTGGAAGACCCCGATGTCTGAACTCAATGGGTTTTAAGTAAAATGTAAATGTAGAAGTAAGAGCTGCCCTGTATTGTTGATATTAAGAGATCGGAGGTACCGCGAAAAAAGACTACTGGAAATATTATTCTTCTAGGCGATATAATGCAAGTCAAAGTTAAATAGATAATCTTACGGGATTCTTCTTCCCTTGTAGTGTCAGAACGCCAAAAAAGTCGTTATCGTAAAAGGCAATTGACCAATATATCGCAGAGATAGTGAGTTTAAATGCTTGGTGTCATGCGGTCACTCTCCACTTGCAGAGCATTGATCTAATACTTGAGGGTCTAGTAGGGACAATATAGAGTTTAACCTACATCTTAGTTGTGCAAGCGGTTTTATACTCATCGTGTACTAGTACACAGGGTATTATAGTTTTGGTCATATAACGGTGGGTTGTAACGGTACAAAATAATTGAGATAGATATGGAGTTCCATATATCAAAGATCTTAGAATGAACAGAGGAATTCATTAAGACATGTCCGTCCGTCCGTGGACACGATAACTTGAGTAAAAATTTATATATTTGAATTAAATTTGGCACACAGGTTGCTTTCCGGCCAAGGTAGGTTACTATTTGAAAAGGGCGAAATCGAACCATAAACACGCCCCTTTTTTGGACATCGACAATTTCGAAAAACGTATAAAATGGGTTAATTGAATAATAAAAGCAGCTTCAATGATGAAATTTGCTAAATTTATTAATTTGGTTGTCCCATTGACGATTTTATGAAATTTTTGGAATAGGGGCGTGGCCCCCATATGAGTGAAGAAATTTTCAAACTTTACTCTAAATAGCTTCAAAAAAGTTTACGCTAGTATAACGAAATTTAGTAGGTGGCATCCTATTGTTATGTTAAATGCACCCACAGAGAATAATCGAAATCACTTTTTGAGCACGCCTACTTTTTCATAAAATTTTTATGGAAAGGAGGTAGAAATATTGAACTGCCCATATCTAATTAGATGATACAGGTATAATAATATAATTTGGTACTTACATCAATTTTCTTATTCTTTGCATGATTTTTGTAAACTTTTGGAAAGTGGATGTGACACCGCCAACTTCTGAGTCAAGAAAAGTTCAAATTCGACTATTAGTAACTTCATAACCGTGTAAGATAGAATTACGAAACTTAATACGAGGTATACTATAGACATGTAAAGTACGCCCACGGAAAATAAGCAAACGACCACGCCCACTTTTGGACCAAAGTTTTCTAAAAGAGAGGTAGGAAACGGGAACATTCCATATCTCCTTCACTGATGCAGATAGAATGCTTTTTTGATTTTGGAAAATAGGCGGCCACATATGAATGAACAAACTATGAAATTTCAGCTATTATTAACTTCAGAACCGTGTTAAATAAAATTACGAAACATGATACGAGGTATAGTATCTACGCTTTTCAAAATTATATATAGCCTATGCTATAACCAGTGAATCCAAGAATCTACTGTGAAATATTCATAAAGATCGGTTAAATACTTTGGACGGCATACACGGAGACATACATTTATTTTTATTTATAAGATTGCCCACATGGTAGTAGGAAAAGTTTTAAACCTATAGGTCATAACTCCACAACAATTTACCACGACCACTTTTACACAGCTGGGTATTTATTGTTCGGTTCCACCCGAACTTAGACTTCCTTACTTATTTTAAATAGTTAAGAAAGTCAAATATTTTCTATTTGTAATTAAGGGTCGGAAAGTTAACGTTGTAAAGACTACGGCACAGGCGAAGACAGCGCTTTTCTTTCTTTATAAATTTAAGGCTTGCTAATGGGCAGGGTATAAAGGCATGAGAGATTGTAGGTTGATGTGCTTATTTTTGCAGTGACGAAACTACTGGGAATTAAGTCAATGAAGCTAAAAATTTAAATTTAATTAAATTGCAAATTAATTTTCAACGCCTACAGGCACACAGTGACCGATTTAACTCAATTAATATGCTGTGATTCTACCGTACACCTAGCAGGAGGTTGCTATTTGCTAGGCGCAAAAGTTTTATGGCCTTTGTTTGATTGAAATATATGAAAGCCATTCATTAAAAACAAAAATAGAATAAATATTTGCATTATGTGTAAATGAAACTTAAATATCACTTTTTTTATCTTTTAATAATTTTTCAATTTAATTCGAATGTAAAAGCACACGCGCGGGACAAATTAATACATGGCGGCGCATTAACTTAGGTCCACCAATTTCTGGCCATAATTTGTGCAGTGAATAAAATAATTATTCCGTTGGGAATGTTAAGCTGACGTAAAATGCTGTTGCATAAGTAAATCTTTACAAATATGTTTGTATATACTATGTATATCCGTGTGGGTATGTTTTGATTTCGTTTTTTTTTTTGTCATTATTAAACTCGTTATGTCTTGAAATGATAACTGTATTAAGCAAAAGCAAATGCGTCGTCATGGTGGAATTATAGTGTACTGGTCTAACACACCGAAGATCCAAGGTTCAAGTTGCCCTCGGTAGTAGTCTTTAACCCTCCGAGTGTATTTCTGCATGAAAACCCTGCTTTCGGATTCAGCATACAACTTTTAGGTGGCGCCAATTAGAAATATCATACTACGAAATTGTAGGATAATTTCGACATCAATCTCCTCGAAAGTATATCGCGCCAGATTATTACACATATTTGTAGGTAAATAAAAATAAACTGCATATTTAAGTTCACGCATTGAAAATTAGTAGGCCCAACTTCATGAGTATGCACTTTTTACACCCTGTTGCATAATCGCCACACTTACAACAAAACTGTTGCAAGTCTATATCTGCACATAAGAACGAAAAAAACGTATTATTATTGTTGGGTTTCACCATGTCAAATTGCAGACAGTAGGAATCGACCTACTCCGATTTGATTGAATTTTGGTGTGGAGTTTGCTTTTATCATAAAACGAAGTTCTGCCAAAGAAAAAGAATTTGAATCTAGTTATTAAATTTGAATCAACTACTGTCTTAAAAAAAGTGTTGGTACTTTCGAAAGGGTAGTTAGAGGTATAAAAAATTTAAAAAAATTGTAAAAATTATACTTCTTATTATAACTCTCATGTGTCTAAAGATATCCAGAGATTTTAAGAATGGCGTTTTTTGTTTTTTCAAATATATGAATTTTAGAATTTTGGTCAAACAATTTTTGTTTTAATTGTTTGTAACTTTCTAGTCCAGTTCAATTAGTTAAACACAAAATTACTCCATTTCAATCACTGAAAAATGTTGTTAGTGGTAGTGGAATGTGAAATATATAATTTTTTTTTTTTACATTCCACTAGCATGAGAAAAATCTTTCAGTGCTCAAAACTATTTTGTCTTTAACTACTTAAATTCTACTAGAAACTAAAAATAAAATTCGCCATTAAATTTTGGACTTAAATTTTGTTTGGTTCTATACAATGTGGCGCAAAAGTAAGCTTCCGATGTTCAGCATATTGGTTGTGGCACGTGCAGTGTGTGCTGTTGCACCGTCTTGTTGGAACCACATGTTTTCCAATCCCAATTCATCAAGTTGCGGCAAAAAGAACTCGTTGATCATTGCTCTGTAGCGCTCACCATTCACAGTAACCGTTTGGCCCCGACCGATTATTGGTCAAATAAATAGTCAGCAATATTCCGCGTTCTTGAGCAGTGTAGCGTAACATTGTTTATTAACGTATATTTCGCATGTGTTTACTACACAAATGTCAAAACAGAACTGACTTTAGGGGCCAATCGCAAAATTTATAGCATTTTCTGATAGGAGGATTACTTTTGCGCAGTAACCGTTTTTCACCAAAAAATACCCTTGTGAAAATTTCAGGATATCTTAAGATATATTAGATGTACAAGGTGGCGCAAAAGTAATCCTCCTATCAGAAAATGCTATAAATTTTGCGATTGGCCCCTAAAGTCAGTTCTGTTTTGACATTTGCGTAGTAAACACATGCGAAATACACGTTAATAAACAATGTTACGCTACACTGCTCCAGAACGCGGAATATTGCTGACTATTTATTTGACCAATAATCGGTCGGTGAAAAACGGTTACTGCGCAAAAGTAATCCTCCTATCAGAAAATGCTATAAATGTTGCGATTGGCCGCTAAAGTCAGTTCTGTTTTGACATTTGTGTAGTAAACACATGCGAAATACACGTTAATAAACAATGTTACGCTACACTGCTCCAGAACGCGGAATATTGCTGACTATTTATTTGACCAATAATCGGTCGGGGCCAAACGGTTACTGTGAATGGTGAGCGCTACAGAGCAATGATCAACGAGTTCTTTTTGCCGCAACTTAATGAATTGGGATTGGAAAACATGTGGTTCCAACAAGACGGTGCAACAGCACACACTGCACGTGCCACAACCGATATGCTGAACATCGGAAGCTTACTTTTGCGCCACCTTGTATATATATAAATGAGCTTTAAAGTTTTCTACCTGGTTTTGCTGGATTTGATAATGTATTCAGCTGAATAATTGAAAATTTTAAATTATTTCGATTATTATAAAATACAAATTTTCATTGAGAAATGGGGTGAGTACATGAGCGCTTATATATACAATTCAGGCAAATGGTGCAAGCTTTGCAATAAAAGTCTCTATACAGTAACAATTGTTCACCTCCAATGATAACACAATTTTAAAGCTATTAAGCCAGAACTGTGCCGGGTTTCATTGATTAGTTATCGGTATGTGATATATCACCGACTAGTTTTTTTCACTACATGGAAGCTTACATTGAGAAAGTTTTGGTAAAAATCGCTGTTATAGAGAGAAGAAAATCATTTTTAAATGAAAACTATATACTCGTAACGTTCTACACAATTTCCGGTTGTAAATGGGAAAGTGTCATACATAAATAAAAGAGCATCATTTGTAATCAAGAATAGTCAATTTTAAATGGAAAAATGTCAAATGTTAATGAAATAAGGTTTTTGTTAGTGGGAAAGAGTTACATGAAAACTAGAAAAGGTCATTTGTAATTGAAAATAGTCAGTTGCTAATGAGAAAGCCAGTTTTAAATGTGAAAGAGTCAATTCAATTATTATATAAATATAAATTTATAAATTCGAAGTGTATGTCAAATGAAAGGGCTTGGACTGTGTATAGAAATTAACTCCTAATTTTTGTAAAAAAGTGCTGCCACCTGTTAAATTAAATCAATATGTGACTTTCACCATTTCTAACTCAGGAACGAAACATTTCTTGACGATTCAAAAATTTCACTTCTGTCGGCAATCCCGATTTCCTACGTCTTTTATGTATGACCCAGTCTAATGTACATTCAATGTTCAGTCAAGCAATTGGTATCATTTAATTAAAATTCCGAATTTACTTGAAATCCAGGCTTTACAAAGTACACAAACATATATAGCTTTACACACATACCCATACAATCTACCAGCCAAAGTGAACATATGTATATAAATAAATAAATGAGGAATTTGTACGCATGTATACATGTATATGGACGTAAAATATGCATATTGCCATGTGTAAGTATATATGTTTTGCTTGTATTTGCGTATTGAAATCTGCAGCAATTAAAAATACCGCAGCACCGAGAAAACGTTAAACTTGAAAAATATTTAATTTTAATTCTTTCAGTTGTTTTTGGTTTTTTTTTTTTTGTTTTCTGCCTGTTCGGATTTACACGCTTGTCGGTTTAAGGTCTTCTGTTTTTTTTTTTTTTTGTTGTTATTGTTATTGTATGCATTACGCTTATGCCGCTGTTCATTAAGCAATCATCTGTGCTTCTGTTTACTGAATATAAAGTGGGTAAATTTCGCTTGTATAGTTGGGTACGTAACAGGTATATATGGACATACTTTTATATAAATATTATCCCAACATCAATGGAAAATTGAAGTGGTTTTTATGTACGACTAAAAAACACATATACATATGTACATAAATGAATGTAAATGACGATTTTCTGCGGAGTTCTTCGGTTAATAAGGGTTTAAAGGTTAAACGTCTCAATTTTCAAGCTTTACTCAAGGAAAAACAAACGCATGTCATGTTGTATGCGGCCATGTAAGCATATGCATATGTTTATACAAGCGTATGCAGGCCATATTCACGCACTCACAGCTTCGAAAGCTACTTTAATTGTTATTAGATATCGCTCAATGGCAAAAATTCAACCGAAAAATTTTATGTAATTTTAAATTTATCCGTTCCTTTTCTTTCATTTATTTATCTTACCTGCTTTGCTGTCCTTTTCCTTAATTCTACTTTCCTTTCGTTTGTTTTCCTCTAATTTCTTTTTTTTCTTTCCTTTTCTTTCTACACCATTTAATAACACAGTTTCTCTTTTTATTTTAATTTATTTTATTTTGTTGTTGGTTTTACGGTCTGTTCATTTTACATATTTTTGTAAGTATAACGAGCTCAAGACCAGTTGATAATAATTCTTAGTTAATTATTATTATTTTTGATTAGAGGAAAAATTTAAAGCAACAAATAATACAGGCTATAGTTATAGTACTATTTCGAAAACAGCCACGATTTCTCGTCAGACTAATTCGTATAGTTTTGCTATTTCAGAGGATATTGTGGAGAAAAATAAATAAAAAATAAATTTATACCGAAGCACGCGGTTATGTCCAATAACTATCTTCTAAAAATAGAAAAGAAGAATGTACAAAAACAAAGTCCAGCATGCATGATTTACATATAGACAGAATGTCTAAAATATTGTGTATACCGTTGGCAAGATAACAAACAACAATTAGAGGAAAACTTGAATTAAGCAGCTTGCAAAACTACACGCAGCATAGCCTATGGGTTAGGCAGCTGCGCTGGCAATCAGAGTGAGTGGGTGCGATTCTCCAGTCTGTCGAGAAATCGTGGCTGTTTTCGAAATAGTACTATAACTATAGCCTGTATATGTTTGTTGCTTTAAATTTTTCCTCTAATCAAAAATAATAATAATTAACTAAGAATTATTATCAACTGGTCTTGAGCTCGTTATACTATTGTATTATTCTACTTTATTTTATTTTGTTTTATTTTATTTTATGTTGTTTTATATTACTATTTTTTATTGAATTTTATTTTATTTTATTTTAATACATTTTATTTCACTTTTTTCCTTTATTTTAAATAATATGGGATTTAGTGCACTGCACCGTTCGCATTATTTTTAGATTAGCATAGAATCTTTTGATTCATTTATGAAGATTGATCTGAAAAGATGATAACCAAATAACCTGTACAAGAGACCTTGCAACACTCTCATGAAAAATTTATAAAATTATACAAATTAATAAATTGCAGAAAGGCACTAAAGATCACGCTAAAATCAATACAACTCCAAAGGAACGTTTTTATTCTTTAATTGAAATTCAACAATATAAACAAACATAAATAAATATATTAATAAATAACCTTATTAACTATTTAATTTTGAATTAGCTTTATTTGTTTGTTTTATTTAACATGAAATACATGGCTTCATATAAAGTTATGACCAATTGGAGATGTATGGGTTCAGAATCAAATTAGTACACACATTTTACTCTCACTTTATTTATACGCACTACTTAAATGTTGAACAAGTCAAGTTAATATGAAAAACTCATAATTTATATAATGGTGAATAGTCTAAAATTACAAACATACAGGGTGGCTGATGAAAGCCGCTACCAAAAAAAAATTAAATAACTTTTTTTCTATTTAATGAATCTGGTTAATTTTTTTTTTATTTTGCAGATTGACTTTTACATTTAACAAAAATGGATAACTGGGACACTGAAACAAGAATTTGGATTGTCCGCTGCTATCACGCACTGGAGTCCGTAGTTTCGGTTCAAAGAGAGTATAGGCGCACGTTTGGCGGCAATCCTCCGAGCAGATGGACCATAATAAGACTTTTAACAATTTTGCCGAGCATGGGACAGTCAACAGAAGACCTTACCATCGAAACCCTTCAGTTCGAATGGAGGAAACAATCGCTGCTGTAGCTGCTGCCATACAAAACAATCCACGTGTTTCGACAAGAAGCTTATCTGCTCAAATGGGTGTAAGCAGACAGTCATTACAGTCAATTATGCACAAAGATTTGGACTTATTCCCATATAAAATTCAAATGGCCAACAAACTGAACGCTGCAGACTTGCCGATTCGCTTGGAATTTTGCCAGAAGATGCTTCAAATGGTGGAAGAGGATGGAAACATGTTGAACTGTCTTTTCATGTCTGACGAATATGGAGTGCTTCCAACCCACAGATACTCCGGAATTGCATCCACTTCGTGTCACAGTGTGGTGTGCAGTTTCATCACGCTGCATTGTCGGGCCCTACTTCTTCGAAGAAAACGGTCACACCGTTACGGTTACTGGAGACCGTTACTTGAGCATGTTGAGAAAGTTTTTCCATCCAGAATTACGCCGAATGAGAATTTCTTTCAACTCTGTGTGGTTTCAGCAAGATGGTGCAGCTCCTCATATAGCCCAACCTGTTATGACAGAATTGCGACGAAAATTTCCCAATAAGCTGATATCCAGCAACTCCACATTCCGTTGGCCACCCAGGTCGCCTGACCTTACTGCACCTGACTTTTTCTTGTAGGGTTATTGCAAACAGGAAGTCTTCAAAGCAAAACCAACAAATTTGAATGAACTAAGGCAATCCATTCGAGAAACAATTGCGGCTATTCCTGTCTCAACTCTCCAAGCAGTAATGAACAACTTTTTGGTAAGATGCCGCACATGCATCGACGAGCAGGGGGGGCATTTAAATTCCATTATTTTTAAAACTAATTAAGCTATATTTAATAAAATTTAATGAGCTTTAACATGAATAAAAGAAAAATGAATTCCATACACTGAAAAAAAAATTATTTGAGTTTCTCAATGTAGCAAAATTCATCAGCCACCCTGTACATGGATTGGATGTTTTTCTACATAAACATGTTTCTGCACATAGCTGAATATGTATTTGCATTTTTATATCTGTATATAGAACACAATAGTTAAAAAAAAATACAGATAGTAATTACAAATGAATATTCAGTTTTACATTTTTTATCTTTAATTATATCGTAAATTAATCACTGAATTACGAAATTAAAATAAAAGTCACATGAATATATATACAAAAGCAAATAATGTAGTAAGTTACAAGCAATACTATTTGGTGGCGGCATAAAAATACACATTTGCACTCCAGGAAGTTGGGAAAAGGGGAGTTGATTACCACCCTTATAAAGGCCACCATCACCCTTAAAATGTTGGTTTAGTTTGGACAGGCAGATTGAAAAACGAGATTTCTAACTACAATTTTAATTTGTAAGGCTTACTGACAAATATCGGGCCATCTTGAGGAATACTTAGTAGTAGTCGGCTTGATTTTGTTATGGCAATGTTAACATCAAATATGCACCTGCACTTCGGAATGAGCAAGTTGTGAAATCTTATTTGCTTCCTATATAAAGTCAAAGCACACTTCAACCATTTCTTTTTTTATATTTATGGATAGAATATCAACAAATATGAACGGCATGTCGATATCCATGGTCGACATATCAATTTCTGTTGTCGCCATATCATATCTACATATTTATTGCATACTTAGTCATATCTGTAAAAAAGGCGTAATAATATGTATATGTTTTGGCGAAATATCAATATCTATGGAAGGCATACCCTTTATAGTTCTACAACTTTTACTATGGAAAAGCTAGCAATATTAAAACCTGTTGAAACGTTTTTTGGATTTTTTAAAAGTTGTATAATTCGTAACCGAATGGTAGAGCACTGGGCTGATGTGCCAGAGGAGCAGAGTTCGGTCCTCACTGAAACCAAGTGACAAATTGTTTGAATTTTTTTAATACGATGTCGTTCTTCCTTTTTTTTAAACAATAAATTACCAAAGTATAAATAAACAGGGTCAAAAAAATTGCTTTCCCAAAGGTCTATCTATTATTATTTGATGCTAGTTTAGACGCTTACCAGAGTAAACTTTAACTTAGAAGAGAGACAATTGTTTTACCACATTACTTTTATGTAAACTAAAATTAGTAGGTGAGGTTGGGTTAAGATTTTCGCCGCTATGCACAACCGAGAGGTATACTTAAGGCAGATGGCCCTTTATGATACCAAATAAGGCTAAATCCCAATCCCAATCCCAGAAACTTGAATAATTTCGTCCGCTTAACGTAGCTCAAGATGGCTTCGATTTCAGCAGCCTCGCCAAACTAATAAAGAAGCACTTGGCATTTCTAAAACTGAAGGAATACCTTTGGTCTAAACAGACAGACGCATGAGGCTCATCCTTAAAGCATCGGAAAGGAGTTATTATACCATTTCCCTCCACCAAATTAAGTTCTATCATAAATTTTCTAAAATTTTACGCATGATCAAGATTTTCTTTCTCTACTTTCTTCACTCACATTTATCATTACTTACTAGCTCATTTGGTGGCGTGCAACAAATTTCAATGCGTTAACAAACACCAACAATAAAATAATAAAATAAGTTCTATGAACATTCCAACTGACGAAAGAAACTAAATATAAAACGTATTATGAAAAAGTTTCAGTAGCAACAAATTCAAACGTGCCAACAAAATAAAATAATTTCGTTGAAGTAAGTTTTACTGAGAGTCATCGATAGGAACCGAATTTCTTGATGATGTGTCGAGCGCAAAAATGTGCGACACAGATGCGCATAGGAATGCAATAACCGATGAAGGAAATAAAGATGTGCAAATACAGTTGTTCCCAAACAAAATAGAGTGTCTAATATTTACAAATTTTTATGATGAGTTTATAAAAGTCAAACTTTCAGATAGCATTTCGCTGTTTAAAATGTTTTAGTAGAATTACTCTATCAAGCCAATAAATATTAGTTTTGGTAAACAATTTGAAAATATTTAGAAAATGAAAAGCATTCTCAAGCATTACCTGTTTTATTCGATTCCAGAACTAAGCCATTCTCCAGAAAAATAGAATCTTAGATATCAAATACTTTTTACGTTCGATATACATACATCGATATTGAAACCATTCGCGAAGGGAAATTTATGTGCTTCGCCTTTCCTCATAAAAAATTCCCTTCGCGCATTTGTCCATGTTAATCCTCAAGTAGTTGGAATCGACATCTTGCGATTTGAGTTGTGGAGTTGTCTTTCCTTATAAAACGAAGTTCTGCCAAAGTTTTTTTTCAAAAGCTATGAAAACTCTTTTTTAATATTTCGAAAACTAATGAAGTTAAAAAAATAAACTTTTACACATTCAGAGGGAGTATTTCGTCTTCTGAGAGGAAGATCACCCTATTTTCAGTAACGTTCTATTTTAGTATTTGCTTCAACAACGCCCTATTTAAAAATTTTGTTCAAGAACGACCTATCTCAGAATGAGTTTCAAAAATGCTCTATGCTAATGAAAATTCAATATATTTTCAGCTGAAATAGGGCTTTTGGGAAAACACTCTGAGATAGGGCGCTCTTAAAACAAATTCTGGAATAGACCGTTGTTGAAACAAAATCTGAAATAGGACGTATTTGACAAATGTGGTGATCTTCCACTCAGCCATCGATTTAGACGTACCAAAAAAACATTTGAAAGTAAAACAATTCAATTCTTAATTTTAGAAGGTTTTAAATGTTTAGAAATCGAATAAATTAAAGTGCGCCATTAAATCTTGAACTAAGATTTTTTTGTATTATACCTCTGGTATATGTACAGATGTCCCGAAACTTTCAGAATGGTGTTTTTTCAAAAATATGAATATTTTTATTTTGAGCAAACCCTTTTTCTTTCTAGTCGAGTTCAATTAGTTATACACAAAATAACTCAATTTGGATAACTGCAATTTGTTTTGATGGACCGAAAAAAAAAATAAAAGTACAGGATTAGATAGAGCTCCTGAGCAAAGTTATTAACTTTTCTGTCATCCCACGACTTCCAGGATCAAAATACCGGCCACACAAAATTTTTCTGACATTTTTGAAAAAACTCTGATAGTAACTTACAAATCCGGACTTTAAATTTTTTTTGCCAGCAAATAAAGTTTCCATGAGATTTTATTTTAAAACATTTTCTCACTAACTAACAAAAATTATTTAGATAATAGATTATTATAAGCGGTTGGTTAGCTATTGAAAAGGAAGATAACTTCAATTGTTTTATTTTTGTACGAATAAAATAAAGTTCCAGAAAGAGATGTTTACTTTGGATTTTTATTTTCAAAGGAATAAAAGTCGCATTCCCTGGGCTTCCTCAAAGGGATGCTATGTTTATATTATTTTAGCAACAATAAAAACATATAAAGGGAATTTTGATAATTAATAAATATTGTGTTAATCGACTATTTTATCCCGAATCGGACTCGCTATACGAATTGGAATTTTCTGTCGTACAATATAGGCGCACACTGAAACTGGCGTGGATTAGTTTCCAGATGCCAGAATAATCACAATCGCGTCGTTTTTTGGGTTGGCAACTTATAAAGTTTTCTTTTTGGGGCCACTCTCTGTTAGCATTCCACTTTATTTTTTTAATTTATTTGTAAGCACGGAATTACTTAACCACTATTAACTATGCGTAGGTATATATTTACAAGCACGAAAATGCATTAAATATGAAAATTCCTAAAACATCAAACTAAATTTTGTATTTCAAACCTATCTCCAGTATACTACCAACCTTGTATGACTAAGGTTCGCTGTAAGTTCGCTCTCAATTGGTTGATATCCAACTTTATTTTCGCACACTCGAAACGATCGTAACTGTGACAGCAAGCACAAAATTCCAAAGTCGTGATAGATCGAGATAGGAGGTATTGGCAGGGTTGTATTATCAGTACCAATATATTTTTTGGATTGATAGTTTTTTCAAAATTTAAGATTTTATAAGCTAACTCAACATTGATGGAAATTAGGATGTTTTATTTTCATAAAAAAGTTTTTTTCTTTATCCTGTTGGCAACAATGATTTCTTATAAATAATAAGAAAATATGTAGTAAAAAATTTTAAGAGTCTTAAAATATAGCTCACTCAAAGAAACCTCAATTTTGCATTAACAAGATTTTCGGTATTCATAATAAATTTTGTTAAAAATGACGTGAAAATGAAATGGTCCGCAGTTTGTAATGAACAGGGCGATGAGCTGAGTCGATTTAGCTATGTTAGTCTGTCTCTTTGTTTGAACGCAAACTAGTACCTCAGTTTTTGAAATATGTCTATTAGGATAAGATGCCGCCATTTTGTAATATATTAGTCATTTGTCGGAATGAACAAGATCGGACCAATAAAACGCATAGCTGCCAAATAATCGATTGTTACGATAAACGGGGTTTTGGCTATAACTATTGCATTTAAATAGCTAGGAACACATTTGGCAAGTACAGTGCTTATTATATATGTAATGTGCGTAGTGAAAATCATCAAGATGGGACCAATATATCGTATAGCCCCCATGCAACATATTTTTTCGATAAACAGGGTTTGGGCTATGTATCTTTATATTAACAGGCTAAGACCAGTACGCAAAAATGTATCAAAGTCTTAAAATTTTTTCAGAATTTTTGGAATTTTTTGGAGCATGCAGCTTTGTAGTTCATTAAATTCTAATGCAGCAATGTGTCAATGTTAAGGTCGTGACACCTTTTGCTGAAGAGCTAAAGTTTTTTCTTTATATAAAAGAAATTGCTTTAATAACCTTGTATTGAGGAAAATACACATGTCCCCAAGAAAATATTATTATTTATAAAGCGAGTTACAAACTTTTTGTATAAGGAGAAGGGATACATAAGATAAGATATTCAACAATTGCATGATGTGCATATCAGTATTTTAATTACTTTTCCGGTAGAGTTACGTAGATAAGTTTTTAACTTCTTTGGAGTTTTTATCTGGGAACCAGCATTAACACCAACAATAATGTTAGTGTAGAAATCCAACGAAGCAATTGAACGAAGTGGCAATTGAGATGTAAAGTCCTCTCTCGAAGAACGAAAAGAAATAAGTCCATTGTCAAACCCGTCCTGGCTTATGGTGCAGAAGCTTGGACACTGACAACATCTGATGAGGCGGCTGTGGGAGTATTCGAGAGAAAGATTATTCGAAAGATTTACGGACCCTTACGCATTGGCGACGGCGAGTACCGAAGATGAGCTGTATGAGATATATGCAGACCCCGACATAGCCCAACGAATTAAAACCCAACGTCTTAATTGGCTAGGCCATGTTTTGCGAACGAATGAAGATGTTCCGGCTCAGAGGCATTTTTATCGGCACCCACCGATGGTAGCAGAAGAGGGAGACCACCATTCCGATGGAAGGACGAAGTGGAGACCGATTTGTGATGTTTCCAACTGGCAGAAAGACGTAACGAGTTGCAAGCTATGGTAAAAGACCAAAATGGCTTAGACGATTAGGCGGCATTTAAAGAAGAAGAAAAAGGGTTGAAAAGCTGAGTTCTACTGTAGAAGTGGAAACGGGAGCGTTCTAAAAATTTTTAGCCATTTGTATAAGTTATGAAATGACGTTTTGTCGCAGCTCTGAAGTGTGTAAAATGCAGTTTTTGGCGAAAGATTATGTCAATTTTAAGAACCTTCTCCATAAATTAGTTTCGGCCACTGTATTTTGGTTTTGAATAAGTGGTTCATAAAATTCGGCAAACCTAAATAAATTGTTGTCATTTTCTTCTCTGTGGTTTGTTTAAAAATCGCAGCGAAATCTCTAAAGATAGTGTTATGTTGAGTGAATCGACTATCTATTTCCATTATTATATGATCAATAAATGAATGGATAAAAAAACAGTAATTTTGAAATAAACATCTAGGTTATATGATTGCAGACTTTGACTAGATTTGAATCGGTTCTATTTGATTTCAATATCCGTGACACCAGTTCTGAACAACATAACTCTACACTTTTTTCAGTTTATATTCAGAAAGTTACAATTAATGTTCAGGAAACTACAATTCATATCCAGAAAAGTTCAATTCATTTTCTTTTGTAACTTTCTGAATATAAACTGAAAAAGGTATAGTACTAAGTCTTTTGCGAAATCCACTACAAGCTCTTAGTCTATCTTTAATGGTTGAAGTTTATTACACAAAGGCAGAACGCATTGTGTCAACAAAGATGGTAAAAGACTGCGTTTATTATTTTAAAAAAAATTATTTTAATAAGTATGGAATTTTGATGGAACTTGATTAAATTTTCATAGATTTTGAACAAAGTTTGAAATTTGTTCTTAAATATTTTTTATCAGATAATGGGCTATACTTTTATAAAAAACATGTAAAAAATTCTCGTCGCTATCTATTTTTCCGCCATTGTGTGCTCTGATTAAATTAATGAGCCTGCCTACTCTAGTATTTTCAGACCTTCTGAATTTAGATTTTTAAACACGTGAGAGATAAGGGAGTAGAGGTTTAGCTCAGCAATATCAAACCTTGGAAACTACAGTATTATTTCGATCTGTTATTTTATTACTACCAGAACCAATGTGTACAAATACTTCGAAACCGGTTTTATCGTCTTGAAAGCCTAGTGAATTTTGTAGAAGGTCTGAAAAGATTAGTATATGTATATAGGATTAATACTCCACTAACCGATAATTTCATATATTCATAAAAATACACTTTGTCATTAGTCTAAAATAATAGAATTATAAATCATACGCATCAAGGGGTATTGTGTTATTCAATCGAAAGTAAAAAAGTAGTAGTTCATTGACGAAGGAGGGGGAGGAGGGCGCTCTATCCCCCAATCCCCCTGGCTACGCCACTGCCTCCAAACGACACTCGGTTTTTTATAAAATATTCGAAAATTGGGGAAAATGTTTACATCAGCTCTTAAGTTCCGTTAGCAAAGTAAACAAAAAACAGCAGACTCGAAACGATTGATCGTGCATCACTCTCTTTAGGGATTTTTCAACCGATTTTATGCAGGGATTATGATGATGGCTTTTTGTACCTGTCATGGAATTAAAAAATGGGACTCAAACTTAGATTATCAAATAATCTGCATCTACCCCAGCAAGGTCAAATAGTATGAAAAAAACAATATCCCAACTTAAAAGTAAGTTCCTGTTACATAACCTATTCATACGAACCGCCTTACGGACACATATATTTCTCAGTTGATTCATAAACTTCATCATTCAGCAATGAAATTAAAAAATAAACTTTGCGTGGTATTCTTAGTTTTTGTCCGCAGCTGTTCAATCACAAATATTTGCGAAATTCCAGCAAGCCGCTTCCTTACATAAGTTGCACGTACTTTACAAATCGCATATTTTGTACGGTAATCATATGGATGCTGCTGCACTACATAGTTACAAATCTCATACAACGTCTTCCTCCACACATACACACATACATACGGATTTAATGGACGTAGAATTTTGGCATGTTTGGGTGTTACTCGTACAGTTTGACAATTCACTCTTACTCCAAGTTTCAGTTACTTTCTGCTTCAAACGATTTTTAGTAATTTTTCTACATTTTGTGTTCGCTATGTTTACATAATACAAAATCAGTTCGAGTAAGTCGAATGCATGTTGCATGCAACTTCGGGGCATGCTTGCCGCTTTGTCGGAAATTGAAAACGCGCAAAATTACTTAAAGGTGCATGAAGAGATGCATGTTTGCACTGCATGTATGCGTATGCACGACATCAACAACAACAAAAACTAAATACAATAACTAGCAACAACACGAACAAAAAAACTTAAACAGCAACAACATCAGGTGCAACAGCATCATCAGCGATAACTTGACACTGCTAAAGGATCAACTTTTTCACTAACACATGCTTCGGGCATTTAAAGCAAACGTGCAATGACTGCAGCAACAACTACAACAATCTGTAGTAGATTCAAGCCAAATATGAGTATGTTTTGGGAGTGAAATGAAGTTCGTAAAAATAAATGTGTCACACTGACAAAGATATGTAGCGTACACGATTTTCACAATCCCGCATTTTTTGGGATGTACGATATAAAACAAATAATTGGATTTTTAAAAAACTTTTTAACTTTTTAATTTTTAGGTTACATAGTTTCTCAGTTCACTATCTTTGAACCTACACTGTTAGAAAATAGCGAAATGTTAGAAGTACATCCCAAAAAATGCGGGATTGTGAAAATCGTGTACGCTATATATCTTTGTCAGTGTGACACATTTATTTTAAAAAACTTTTTAAAAATCCAATTCTATCTCTATGGCGCGATATACAACAGGTATATCATCATAAACCTCCTGAGAGATTTTTGCGCCAAGCTTCTCTTCCAATTTGTGGTGTGCCGATTTTGAATTTTCCCTACAAATTGGTGGGACCTACAGTTTTTTGCCGACTCCGAACGGCATCTAGGAGACGAATTTTTGCTGAGAAGCCTGTCATGGCAGAAATACACTCCGAGAGTTTGCCAAACCACTGCTGAGGGGCGACCCCGTTTTGAAAAACTTTTTTCAAATCACTTTTGATGTTACCTGTACCAGGGCTCGAACCATGGACCTTCGGTGCGGTAGGCCGGCAACACTACCTTCACACTACGACTGCCGCCAAAATCCAATTATTTGTTTTATATTTTAAGGTTAGATAATTTCTCAGTTCACTTTTAAAAATCCAATTATTAAGTACTCAATGCCTTTTTTCAGCAGCTTTGAATTGTTCAGGCAACATTTTTTCGAATTGCTAAGGGATTTTTTAAGTGATTTTTAAAACTCACTTTATGTGAAAAACTTGAATGTTTATCCATAATGGAATCAGAAGGTGAAGTAAACAAAAAAAGACAGAAGACGCAAGCTATCTGAATCTGCACTGTTGTATTTTCAAGGTATGCATCGGCGTAAAATCTCAAAGAATTTTTACCCGTTTTTGTAAAAAAAGGAGTAAGAAATTAAATTACTTTCTAATCTTCAGCGCAGCAGAAATTCTGTTTTTGCATTTGAACGGTGCCATTTAACGTGACGTATAAGCAGGTGATGAATAGTTAAAAGGCAAAAGCGGGTACATTCAGGTATCAGCCATTGACTGGCACTTCACTACCTTTAACGACACTTAAATATATGCCAGTATTGAAATATTAAGCTTCACAGAGGCTTCTCAGCAGGGATTGGTCCTGACTCAATATTAAACTGCAGTTATCTCCATCCTATGGGGAAATTTAAGCAACATACAACCCAAGATTTAATAGCATACCAACAAATATTGGGGGAGAAAATCCGCCTAAATATCGTCACACTTTAATTTTACCAATGTTAATTTTTTTATTTTAAAAAGTATTAAATGAAAGACCTATTTTGAGGATCGAACACATTGAATTTAGTAACAAGAATAAACGTGAAATACACGGTTTCATATAAATACGAGGTGTGTTCAAAAAGTATCGCGAATTTTGTGTTTTTTCAAAAATTATTTATTTATTCATGAATATCTATTTTGTCCCCTTCAAAGTAATCCCCACGGTTTTTCCAATCTTCGAAGCACTTCAAAAAATCATTTTTTTGTATCTTGTTCAGCTCCTCCTTCGATGCCGTCTTTATCTTGTCAAGAGAAGCGTAACGTCGTCCTTTCATGGGCCTCTTCAGTTTAGGGAACAAGAAAAAGTCACAGGGTGCCAGATCTGGGGAATACGGTGGCTGCGGCATCATTAGTGTATTGTTTTTGGCCAAAAAGTCGCGCACAAGCAACGATGCGGGAGCAGGGGCGTTATCGTGGTGCAAAAGCCAATGTTTGTTCTTCCACAAATCCGGGCGTTTCTGGCGGATTGCTTCGCGGAAATTGCGCATAACTTGCAGGTAATATTCCTTATTGACCGTTCTTCCCTGTGGCAAGCACTCATGATGCACCACGCCCCTGCAATCGAAGAAAACTGTCAGCAAAACTTTCACATTCGACTGAACTTGGCGCGCTTTTTTCGGTCTTGGTTCGTGCGGCAGCTTCCATTGAGATGATTGAGCTTTGGTTTCCACGTCATAACCATAAACCCACGATTCGTCACCAGTTATGACCCTGTGGAGCAAATTTGGGTCGTCGCGGACAGAGTTTAACTTCTCATTAGCAATGTTCATGCGATGCTGTTTTTGGTCACAATTGAGCAATTTTGGTACGAATTTCGCGGCGACCCGTCTCATGCCCAAATCATTGATAAAAATCGAATGGCACGAGCCAATCGATATGTTAAGGTCCTCAGCAACTTCTTTAACGGTGATTCGACGATTGGCCAATACCATTTTCTTCACTTCATTAATTTTTTCGTCTATTGTTGAAGTGCTCGGGCGTCCGGCACGCTCTTCGTCGTTCACATCTTCTCGGCCTTCTGAGAACATTTTGTACCACCGATAAACGTTGCTTCGGTCCAAGGTAGTAATTTCGTTTTTCACACAAAATTTGATACAGGTTCTTTGATCCATTTTTGTGAATAGGTTTTTGGATCGAAGACGATCCAAAACACGTGCAAGCAAAGCAGCTGTCAACAATTAACTGAACATTCAAAATGGCCGAGCTTGTCGGCATAAGTGAGAGACATGAGTACCAACATAACGCCACAAAAAATTCAAAATTCGAATATACGTAACCAACGAAAATTCAAAATTCGCGATACTTTTTGAACACACCTCGTAACTAAAGGGTGTTTTTTTTAGGGGTAGAGAACTTCGAATTGAAATAAAACACAAGAAAATCGTTTTAAGGTCCATCAATTTGGCTTTATTGGAAGGATAATTTTATGCCATTAATGTTTAAATATGACTTCGGGCATGTGGCCGCCGCGGCTGGCTCGAATAAAGCCAATTCTACAGGTCCAATTTTCAACCACTTTTTCGAGCATATGGGGCCGTATGTCGGCAATAACGCCACGAATGTTGGCTTCCAATTCCCCTAACGTTTCTGGTTTGTTGGTGTAGACGAGCGACTTCACATATCCCCAAAGAAAATAATCCAATGGTGTCAAATGACACGACCTTGGTGGCCAATTGACAGGTCCATTCCGCGAAATTATGCGCTCATCGAATGTTTCCTTCAATAAATCGATTGTGACGTGCGCTGTGTGGCATGTAGCGCCGTCTTGTTGGAACCACAACTCATCCACATTCATGCCATCCAATTCGGGAACAAAATAGTCGGTTATCATGGCTCTATACCGGTCTCCATTAACGGTAGCTGCCTCTCCAGCATTATTGCGGAAGAAGTATGGCCCAATGACTCCACCAGCCCATAGAGCACACCAAACAGTCAGTTTTTGTGGATGTAATGGCGTTTCAAGGGTCTCATGTGGATTCTCTTCACTCCAAATGCGGCAATTTTGCTTGTTGACGTAGCCATTCAACCAAAAATGAGCCTCATCACTGAACAAAATTTTGCGATGAAAATCAGCATCGAAATCAATCTCATTTTCGGCCCATACACCAAAATCACGACGCATTACATGGTCTCGCGGCTTTAATTCTTGCACAAGCTGGATCTTGTAAGGTCGCAAGCCAAGATCTTTGCGCAAAATCTTCCATAAAGTTGATGGACAAAGCTCCAATTGCTGTGCACGGTGGCGAATCGATTCATTCGGGTCCTCTTCAACACTTTGCTCTACAGCGGCAATTGTTTCTTCGGTGCGCACTGTTCGACGTCTCTGCGGATGCGTATTATCACATAGAGTAAACGTAGTGCGAAAACGATCCATGGTTAACCGAATTAATTGCTCTGATGGACGATTATGTCGACCATAAAATGGACGGAGCTCACGGTAAACTTCGCGAACTGAACCATTATTTTCGAAATAAATTTGCACGATTTGCAAGCGTTGTTCTTTTGTCAACCTGTTTATGATGAAATGGCAAACCAAACTGAACATAAATGACATTAGAGTTGCCAGATTTGACCACAAAATGCCAGTTTTATCTCTATTCGAAAAACAAACCTGTAAAAAAAACACCCTATATTAAATTTTTTTCCGCATTGGAAGAAGAAAAAAGAAAAAAAAAATTTAATCGGAATAACAGTGTTTAGTAGATTTAAAAGTGTTCCACTTCAACTTTTTCATATGAAAGGCGTCATTAGAAAATTTGATCTTTGTGATCATCACATCCACAAGGAGTCAATGTCTTAGCAGGTAATGTTCAGTTTAGGCATCAAACTTGTAAGCCCTACAACCTTATGGGAAAACAATGAAAGTAGCAAAAATGGAATAGAAAGTCGGTCTCCATTTTCTTGTATCTTGTTTTATCGCCAATGCAAAATTTTTGTCACTTTTTATATCAAATTTCAATAACTTCTGATATACTGGACCGCTTTTAAAAATTCAAATGTCAGTATTCTGCTGGAATAATAAAGTTTAAAAGAAATGGTCACGAAAAGTGTGAATGTGATCTTGTCCACGCACATCCGGAGTATGAAACTACGTTATCAGTGAAATGGTGCCGTCTCGTTTGGTCGAAATATCTGACTTTAACCCTTTGAAGCTCTGCAAAAGGATACATTGGAACAAAAAATCTCTTCCACAACAGCTTTTGCGAATTTGTTGGTGTAGATGGGTTCTATTTTTACATGAATCGAGAAAAACTACACTTTTAACAAAAAACTACTAAATTAAATAATTTATTCTTATTTTAGAAACTAGTTGCACTTCCCTGTAATTTTAATGCAAATGCAATAAAGCCAAAGCGACATATTTCCAAGCCCCATAGTGGAAAAAAATCTTAGGATTTCGCAGACTAAAAATCACGAGATCCCGTGCTGACAGGACTTACATCCCTGGCAGATACGCATGCGTTTTGCTAGAAAGTTTGTGCAACAGCAGCAAAAAGAATTAATGCGTGCATAAAGTTTACTCCAACACAAAGCTTGTGTTGCGTTTTATGTCTGTGCGCGTGTTAATCTTTGTCTACATCTCTAAAAAAAGACCTATCCAACTTACAAATTGTTATGCTCTTGCTACTGTTGTAAGTCGCCATTTAAAAGTTCACATACAGAAAGTTGAAAAGGCATGTTTCCTTTTTTTCATTTTCTGAGCTTAGCTAGAGAATGTTAATTTATGAAAAAGGGCCAAAATCTGTGCAGAAGCTTTTTAATGTGTGCAGTTTAGGTAAAGGAAAGTAATTAGTAAACTTACTTATCTTATGTGGAAAGGTATCTTTATATAAATAGAGATAAAACAACTCAAAAAAGTCCCAGATTTGGGAATATTTAACACGTTCACTTGCACTGTATTAACTGTGAGCATGGATGTCAAAAAACTCAAACACAACAGACGGAATCAGAAGTTTTTCGAAAACTCTTGCCTAAAAAGGAAGTGAATATGGTACAACGGTAGGCACAAAAACTATAAAGCGCGGATTTCAGAAGATACCCCTGATATACATATATAACAAAAATTAAGTAAAGTATAGGAAAATTAACCAATTAGTATTGCACTAAGACGACAGTTGCGTCTTTATTAGAAGTGTAAGATGTCCAACGAGATGTCAATTAATGAATGAAACATCATCAGTGGAATAATGAGTCATGAGTCTATAGGAATGGTAACAGTAATAGATCGGCGAGTAGAGGCTTTCGAGCCCTCATACCAACATAGTTTAACAATACATATAATGCATACAGAGAGTCTACAGTAAGTAGTAAGAACTTTTCATGAACTCGGCCCTGCGGGTTAAGGGGTTAGGGGGTTAGAACATGCCTCAGGTTGGTATGCTTGTCACAGTAGGCGACTAAAATCCACAAAATCGGTACCACGGCAGTCAGGCTGGTGAAGCAAGATGTTAGTACCGGAGCGTACCGCAATCATATCTGGCAAAGGACTTCAGTATAACCCTGTTTGATCCATCATATAAAATTCAATGAATACATGCCCCGAAAAAGCGGGGCGAAGTACTGCTACAATGCAACACAAAAATGGCTCAAATGACTTGGATGATATTTGCTAGATAGTTTTACGGGATTTTCACCTATCTGACTTTTTTTTGTTATAATATAAGATATTTTAATATATTCAACAAACGAAAGATATTTTACGCCCTATCTAAACAAAAAATATTTCTAGGAAGGGTTTTCTTCTAGGGTTTCCACCTGATCCCATTCAGAGCTGGGCGACAAGGATTACGATTACGATTAAGGTAATCGTAATTCTAGGAAACATAAATTACGATTACCGTAATCGGAATCGCACTTTCAACAATTAATAATTACGTCATCGTAATTTCATATGTTTTAAATTACAATTACTGTATTCGTTGCTTAGGATTTTTTAATAAAATACTTGTAAAAGTAACGATTATTCCTTTTCAGATCAGATTTCAGTGAACCTTTATTTAGGTAAACATTAAGTAAATAACTAATATTAAAAAATTAATATTGTCACATTTTTGCGCAAATAACATCAACAAAATTTAGAAATTCAAAGTTACTAGCTGGACCCGTGCGCTCCTTGCGCAAAAAAAAACAAAAATGGTTTGAAACCTTTTATTAGTCCAGGTCCAGGATTTTCCAAACTTTTTTCTCAAATTATAAAAAAAGATTTTCAGTTACACTTGTTGTGAGACCCTAAAAAATTATACAAATATGCGCAAACAGCTATTTGAAATTCCACCACTTATATTACATTCACATTGAGCCATAAACTTGAGTTAATTGACAACATCAATATGAATTAACTCAAAAAATGTCCCTTTAACTCGAGTTTATGACCCAATGTGAACGCAGTCTTATTCACTTATTTTAGCAATGTTCAAGTGTAGATGGCGCACTGTTCAGTCTTAGCATTCAAATGTAGATGCCGCGAGGCATGTGAATGTCAGTCACAATAGCGTCGCAGTACAAATTGATTTTTTTGTGCATTCACAAGCGTTTATTTTAAAGAATTAATTTTTATAAAACTTAAACAAAAGCACTCCGCTAGTTAAAACATGGTTTCGCATGCAGAGGTAACCCCCACCTTTAAAATGATACCTTATTTATTAATATTGGTTCCAAATGAGAGCAGAAAACTAGGAAATAACACAAAAAGACCTTACAGAAATAATATATATGATATTGTATAGCCTTATTCTAAATTGGCCTTAAGCAAGACTAATTTTTCAAAAGAAAATAGATAAGCGTATATGAACCTATATTGCAAAAACGCCTGATTGACTCGATAGTCACCATTATACTAACAGACTCGGCACGTGAAGACTTGACCGCTACGCAAGTTTTTCATTAGAAATAAAATTCATAGCTTCCTATGTTCATATTATGGAATCACTTATAGCTTTCACTTTGTCGGCAGTCTTAGAAATCTCTAAAATTAACAGATTTTTTCAAAATTTTTTGACGTCGGGAGTTTTTTGTTTTTGTAAAATTTAACAAATTACTCGTATATTATATATTTACTAACAAGTGCAAAATACTGCCACTCTTTCCCGCAGTACGAACAAGTAATTTACGCAAGCATATATGTATGTATCAAAATTTTTAAAACTTTTTCAAGGTTGGCTAAAAAATTTATAATTTCAAAAGTTGTGTATGAAAATTATAGCAATTGTAATCCTGCGTACATAAATTAACGATTAAAATAATCGTAATTTGAAAAAAGTGAAATTACGATTACGTAAGCGTAATCCTAACTACCTAAGTTGACGATTATTGCAATCGCAATTTAAAAAATTTGAAATTAAGGTTACGTAATCGTAATCCCAGTAATCTACATTAACTATTACTGTAATCGTAATTTAAAAAAAGTTTAAATTACGATTGCTGTAATCGTAATCCTAGCTGTAATCGATTACGCATGTAATCCTTATCGCCCAGCTCTGCTCCCATTATGTTTATTTTTTTGCTTATCCGCTTTTATCTCGAAAATGTCTGGATATTTATATGAACTTTATATATACATAGGTTATCTGATACAACTTAAGCTCTATTACATAAGCATAGACACTTTGGAGGTTTCAACCGAATTGCCATCTGTCTGAACTCTAAAAAAAATCATATAAGGTGTGCCAATGTGGGTATCAAACGAATGGTGTTTTTTGTTGTATTTCAACAAAAATATTTCTACGTAGGACAACCGCCTGGTATTATGTACTTATATTTTTCTGATGATTATCAATTAATTTCTATTTATTATTAAAATAATAAGAATAATAATACAAATAATAATAATAATTATTATTATTATTATCATTATCACTATTATTATTATTATTATTATTATTATTATTATTATTATTATTTATATTATTATCGTACTATCTATTCTTATACATTTATTTATTTGTATAATTTCTATTTATTATTAAAATAATAATAATAATAATACAAATAATAATAATTATTATTATTATTATCATTATTATTATTATTATTATTATTATTATTATTATTATTTGTATTATTATCGTGCTATCTATTCTTATATATTTATTTATTTGTATAATTTCTATTTATTATTAAAATAATAATAATACAAATAATGATAATAATAATGATAATAATAATAACGATAATAATACAAATACTAATTTATTTATTTGTATAACTTCTATTTATTATTAAAATAATAGTAATAAGACAAATAATAATAATAATAATGATAATAATAATAATAATAATAATATTAATAATAATAATAATAATAATAATAATAATAATAATGATAATAATAACTATAATAATAATAATAATAATTATAATAATAATAATAATAAAAATTATAATAACAATAATAATAATAATAGTAATGTGGATAATAATAATAATTCCCAAGGGGGAGGCATCCCCACAACGTACGCCTTTTTTTTAATACATTGCTGAGTCGTTGAGAGGCAGGTGTTTGTTAAATGTCGAGATCTAAAACTTCTCAACTACAGAGCAAGCTTATAAGCTAAATAACACAAAGATTAAAACATACAAAATAATGTACTATGAGAGGAAAGAATCAGTTCGATTTTAAAGAGTATATTCATAAAGTTACCATTGATTAACTGAGGATAGTATCAATTTTTTTATGATAAAAAGTGAGTCAGAAATATCAAATGCGCTGCAGTGAGTGTTATAATTTTCACACAAACTTTAGACAAACTATTGAGGATATTGTTTGAAGGTTGTCACCTATTTTAAAAGTATTAACATTAAAGTGATAATACGCCAATAGGGTTATCAAAGAGATGAAATTTCAATTTTGAATGTAGGTAATATGGAAGCTTCCAGCTTCCCTATGTAAGCTGTCATTTAAATTATTACCAAAGGGTTGCCACCTATCTGAGACTAAAAGAAATCAAATCAAATATGCCAATATTAAATTCAAATACAAGCGTTTGATGTCATAACTCAACAAAAATATTTGTGTGGGGTGACAAGCTAGGGTTGGCAAATAATATTATTTTATACATTTTTTTGGTTACCTAAAATTTGTTCGACAATGACTTGATCCAATTGGCTGAACTTTTGTAGGCAGGTAAAATGTTCCATTTTAAGTTATCCAACTTAGGTGTTGCAAGTAACGATGTTTGTTACTGAGAACAAACTAATTTAAATGCAACCACGAAAAATGCCAAGGAAAAATGCGATTGCCACGGTTCTTGTCTTTTATATGAATAAGTTACGATTCTATAAGAAAATGTATTGACCTTGCATGAGAAAACTTTAAGATGAAATTGTGTTGGAAATAGTAGATAAAAATTCACTAGAAAAAATAGGTCAGCCAGTGTTTATTTCGAGTTACGACAAGAGCTTGGAATATGAAATAAACTACTTTATAAAATCTTTTGCATAATATTTTAAGCAATTTTCAATCCTTTAAAATTAGTATATTTATACTCTTTGTACCCCAGTTGGCTTTATAAATTGACCACCAATCCGAAGCGAAAAAAAAAATTTGCATATGTTACATATCTTGTTCCAATTACGTAGCATTCAATTTCGTATCCGCCGCTATCCCACGCCAATAACAACAATTCAGACCGTGCATACAATACCGCTAAAGACTTACGAACACTTCGACATGCATACACGCTTATTTTGCAAAAGAGCTGTTATGTGAATGCGTATGAACCAAAATTGCACACGCAATTGTTGTATGTGCTGTTGTACTCGCACCGTTCGTATGCCAGTACATATGTATGGAAGTAAGAGCGCGCATGAATAATCCAACGGATTTGCATTTTATCGAAATGTGGCGTCAAAACTTGAGCTGCAGCTCAACTCAATTCAACTTGGGCGCTCGTTACCAACGCAACACTACCCTTGGAGTTGGTTAACTGTATGACTATGAGCATGGATTTGAATAACCCTGCGAAGAAATGTAGTTTGTCTATGATGAATGCGGGATGCATCGCAAAGGAGTATGTAGCGAATGTCAGTTTTGAGTGAGCTTTTTGTAACGGTTGTACTGCTTATGCATGTCCGATGGAGAGGCTAGTTGTCCTCTTTTATGCATGAAAGGGTACTATCGTACCGATGCACTTCGTTCTAGCACAGATATGATGGAACAGATCTGCGTCTACCCAAATAATTAAACTACACAAACTGACTAATCGCAACCAGATCCATCATGGACTAGATTGAATCAGTTATATCAAACTGTAGACGAAAATAATCAAACGTGGCCTACTCTCTTTAAAGATAAGTTGAATGCTTTTTATCAAGGGGACTTAGTGAGTATGGCGGGTTGGTTGGCTTTAGTTTGGATTGTGTCCTTTTGTTCTTTCAAACTATTTGTTATGCAATGACAGTACGACAAGGGATAACTAACTATCTACATATATTTGCATATGAATGCATATACATATATATTTGTGTAGTTTGTGCAGTTTCGTATTTGCCTTTGCATGTGTTGGAATGATTTTTTTTTATTATTGTTGAGCATGTGGTTGGGTGTTTGTGCGCGTTCATCCATTTCAGTCATGCGTTGCATAAAGTAAGTGGCGTCTTTGGCATTTGTGAAGCATTCAAATTGTTGTTTGCAAAAAAAAAGGGATCAGCTAAGCAACATGGTCTAAGTTAGTCTCTAGTATATAGTATATGAGTATATATAGTATATGAGCAAGCGGCTTAGGTCACTCAAGTTGAGCACACGGTTGAGCTGAGCTTGCGCTGAGCCCGTTGAAGAATTCCGAAACGAAAGCAAATGCTAGTAAAAATTACATAATTCTATGTTGTCTATATTTTATATTATACTAATGCATACTCATTTTGAAAAGTGTCCTTCAAGCTAAAACATATGTATATATATACAGTTATGTTTAATATATTAGTAGTGAAATTTAATTGGATATCGTTCGACGAAATAAAAAGAAGCTGCGTTTTTTTGCCAATAACAGAAACCGCATAAAAAGAAATTTTAAAGTTTGCACAAATTTCAGGAAGGTTAATTAAATTTTTAAAAATTTACATCAGAATTTTAATATTTTTGGGAAGAGTTTTTAGAAAACTTTTACGTACGCAGTTTTATAGCACATTCAATTTTAGCTGGATAATGTACCAGTAAGAAGTACCTCAAAATTTCCATAAAATTTTTAGAATTTTTTTTGTCAAGGATTTTGGTTATTTTTTTTTCATACAAAATTAATTTTTTTTCATGCGTTGTATGAAAGAAATCACTCAACACCATTGACGAAAAAAAAATCAACACCATTGTGTACTTAAAGACTTTATAGAAATTCCAACAAAACATTTGAAGATTTTGATGCTCATTTTTTAAAAGTTCAATTGTCTTTCCTGAACTTTGTGTAAACTTTGAAATTTCTTTTTATGTGGTGTCTGTTATGGAATTCGCTAAAGTTTAAATGAAAGCTATAAAAAAAAATAGCTTCTTTTTATTTCGTTGAACCATATTCATTTTAATTTCTCTACTATTATATTGAACACAGCTGTACATACAAGTATACTCATATACATATGCTCACATAAAAAATGCCATTTCCATGCTTGCAAAGACTTCTGCCTGCGTTCTGCACACGTGAAAGTGTTCACATCCACGTTTGAGTCATGTTAGGGCATTGGTTTGCTAATGTCCTTGATGTTGACATTTTCGAGTAAAAAAGCTATTATTACGCTGCAAAATAGTGTGATTAGGAAAGTTGCAAATTGAAGTGTAATAGTGTGCTGAACATTAAGAATAGATCTAAAGGAAAAAATGCTGTTGTGTAAGAAATAAGTAAAGGATTTCAGAGAAAGTGCACTTGTTTTTATCATGCCTGCAATATGAAAATAAGAAACGCGAGGCTACCCTATGAAACATGGGAAACCAGGGCCCTTACTCTGTAGTTCTATTCTAAAGAAATTTTGTTCGCTTTCGAGCGATTCGTACTCTGTAAGAAATTTTCGATTAGAATACATTCGTTGTTCGAGTTCAATTCTGTTCCCTTCGGATTTGATTTATCCCCTTTCGAATGTAGAAAATTTGGCACTCCCTGTCTCTAAAACAAGTGTCAAAATAGTCGAATGTTAGATAATACTATTCGACAACAATTTAGCAAACGAAGATCCACAAAAATGTAAGTTCTTATGAAAATAATGAAATGTTATTGTTTTTTCTAATCAATAAATCGTTTTTAGGGCAGAAAGAGTTAAGCAACCAAATACAAAACCTCGACAATTTGAAATTATGGTGCATTTCATGAAGGCGCACAGTGATTTAGCTAAAGGCCAAATAAAGAAGATTGGAAGCTGAGCTCAATGCATGTGGACCTCCATCTCACAACTTTGTTCAGTGGAAAAAGGTAAAATTTATTATTTTCGCACCAAATTTGTGTAACCCACGTTTAATTTTATAGATATGGGCAGATTATAAAAGCAATGCAAAAGCTAAGCTGCGCAGAAATAAGGAGAATATGTCTGGTACAGTAGGGGGACCCTCTAGATTATTAATACTTACTATATTAGAGGAAGAAGTGGTTGCCCTATTAAGCATTAATGAGGCTATTAATGGTGAGGCACAAACAGTGCATTTCGGGGCAGACATACCATCGGGTAGCATGCATAGCGATACCAACGTAAATCAGTCACCGATTTCCCTCTCCCCAAATATGGTGATAAATAATATGCAGAGCACGTCAAGCATTTCACCTCCACTCGTGCACGTTCAGTACCTCCAGGCAAGGAAAATTTGCTACAACTCCAAGTGGAGAGTCAGTATGCTTATCATGAAAACTCCATTGAAGAGTTGAACGAAATTAGCAATAGCATAAGTAGTTTAAGTAATTATTTTAAAAGAAATATTGAATTAGAAGAGGCTAAATTGAAACTGGAGCAGGAAAAATTGGAATTTATAAAAAAAACGAGAAAAAAAAATTGAAGTTAAAAAATTTAAGCTCAAATCACGGCGTAATAATTCCTTGTAATATAATTTTAGTTTAAGTTTTTTGAATTATTTTTTGTTCCTTTTTTTGATTTAAGTGTGATTTTTTTTATTTTGTTCCTTTGAATGGCAATGTTAATATTAGTTTTAAGTATAGGTTTAAGTTTTCTGAAGACAACGATTTTTTAAGTTGTTTATAATGCAAATGAAAAGACTGATGAGTTTATTTAAAGTAATTTATATATTATAATATAAGGACATGTGATAATATAAGCTACGAAAAGGCTGTGAGTTAACTATTTTCATCTCAACTTTATTTTTTTACACTCAAAATAAATGTTTTTCTCAATCATACTGCTAAACTATTTCTTATTTCGTCTCTTAGATTTCTAGAAATATTTGCCATATTATTGTCTACTGCTTCAATGGTGGCAGTATCCAATATATGCACATCTTCTGTGGAAATGATTTCTGAAGATTGTAGCTCCGCTCTAAATTGCAAACAGATATTATGCAAAGCACAGCAAACGTTCATTATTGTTGAAACCTTTGGGGAGCGTAATGGAGCTCTCGTGCTGCCAACAGACACCGAAACCTTCCTTTACCCATTCCATTTCGATGATCGATCGCCCTTTGGCATGGCAATTGTTGAAGCGGCATTCCGCAGAATTTTCGCCGGCGTTGCGATATGGTGTTAACATCCACGGTTCAAACAGATATCCTGAGTCACCTTAAATAATTTTAATTTCATTAGTAACGTGTTATATCGATAACTATTGCTGCTAACCCAGAATCCGTATTCCTCTCTAGCCATTGTCATAACGGGTACGCAATGCCCTTCTTTCATTGGAAAGATTCCATTATACGCATCTTGTGATCACACATCTAAAAATATCAATTTAAAGTTATCTCTTGAAACCAAATTAGGAAATGTGTGATACTTACAACCATTGCATTCATGATGTGCTTGTGTACAGTTTTCGATTATAGTACAAATAATAATTTCTTGTGGGTCTAATCATTTGTATGTGTGTGCCATCTATTGCAAATAGAACGCCCGGAATACCACATTTTTCGTAAAAATATAGTTTCGCCCCTGTTTCTTCTGCCTCCGAACTTGAAAAAGTAATGTGACGTGGGCAAAGGGTTTTTTCAATGGCCTTGCACACTTCAGTAAGGCAACGTGACATTGACTGCTGCGAAAGACCTACATGTTGGTCTTGGCCGATTTGATGCTGGTATCCTCCTTAGCCTAATAGTTTTAGTGCAGCGGCGAGCTTAATAATTGGAGGAATCGCTGCTGACTTTTGAGGAATACTTAACTCGGGAATAATTGCATTTAGAACATACTGAAATGCTTGCTTGTTCAACATAAAGTTTGGTGCAAAACTTTAAGGGAAAAAACGAAATAAATTAGACATAATCGGTCTATTTACAAAGTAATCAATATATTTACGATTTATCATTGATGTTGAGTACATTAGAATTATCCCTAATAACGCGCAACTGGGCGGGGTGCAATAGCGCCTTGTGAAATAAGTCCTTTAAGGCCTTATTACACTATTGAAAGTGAAATAAGGCCTTTATTTCAAAAAAGGCTTTATTACACTTCGAAAGAGAAATAAAGCCTTTATAAAAATTTACCCAATTGTGCAATAAAGCCTTATTTTTTTTTTTTATTAAACATAAGTGACAACCAACTACTGATATGATTGGGGTTATCACGAAGATATGATTTCCCGCTGTGCGTCCGCCCCCGCTCCCATCCGCGCCGACGCCCGCGCCTGCGGCCCGGGCCCACGGCCATCCACCGGACCATTTTCACGATTTTAAGTAAATAATTGAAGAATTTTTATTTTATTTATTGTGATCAAAATTGTACTATTTTACATTAAATAGAACACATTTTTCTTAAAAACTAAACAACATATAATTATTTCTTCCTTGGGTAATACTTTCCATCCAACGTCAAGTGTTAATACACGTCCAAAAATCTAGGTAGAGGTATCAATAGACGCGTCTTCACCTCCGTAACAATAATCTGGAGGGGGAAATCCGATATTTTTAGAATTTTGCGAGATATTTGCAGTTAAAGTTCACAATTTTTCTGTCATTTTCATGTGGTTGTTGTAATCACAAATTACCCTGTGAGAAAAGAGTGGGAAACGTGGCACGCGGAAGGACATCACCGTGGCGGTAGCCACGGCTATGGCACACACCCGGAGTTGGAATGGCGTAGCCCAGGGTTATTTTTGAAGCGCGGCCGAAGGCCGCCTACGCGGAAAGGTGTTCTGCACATAAAAAACGTGGATCGGGCCTCCGTAACAATAATCCGAAGGAGGAAAAGCAATATTTTGTTTCTGTGAAAAGTTATTAGTGAAAAACGGAAAATTGACCCGGGTCAGATCCCCAATTCGGGGCCCGATCCAACGTTTTTATGTGCAGAACACCTTTACGCGTAGGCGGCCTTCGGCCGCGCTTCAAAAATAACCCTGGGCTACGCCATTCCAACTCCGGGTGTGTGCCATAGCCGTGGCTACCGCCACGGTGATGTCCTTCTGCGTGCCACGTTCCCACTCAAAATAAACGAAAGAAAATTAGCCAAAAATGTTTTTGGCTTCTTGAACAATGGTCCGACACACTGGACATAAAGTTGACACAGAATTCCTTTTTTTTTCCGCGTCCAATTTTTCATAACAATCACTGCAAATCTTAAAATGACTACATGGCAATAACAATATATTTCTTTGTTTTTCATAACAAATAATGCATGTCAAAGTATTTTCAATGGTGCAAGGCAGGACAGATGGTAAGGTATCAATTATTGGATCAACCTCATCATTCTCAACACCTGTCGACGCCGTTATATTATCCTGTTCCAGAATCGCGTTCAAAGACACCTCATTATATAAGTTATAACTTAACTGGCTAAGACAGTCGTTCACACTGAAATTTGTGTGTAACTATTCAATAAAATACAAAAAGAATTAGAATATTATTGTTTCATTAAAAAAAATGAAAGGGCAATAAGGCCTTTAAGGCTTTATTTCTCTTTCGAAGTGTAATAAAGCCTTTTTTGGAATAAAGGCCTTATTTCACTTTCAATAGTGTAATAAGGCCTTAAAGGCTTTATTTCACAAGGCGCTATTGCACCCTGTCGCGCAACTGCACTCTCTCCGTCACTACATTTTCATCTGCATCCAACCATAGTGCCACAGAATCCATTTGTATATATTTTATTTAACGGTTAGTTATTTTGTTAATTTCACAAATTTCTAAATGCCAATATATTCAATTTTGTTTGTTTTTTCTTAGTTTTCTTTTTGTATTTTCGTTTGCGTTTGACATTTGTGGACCAGTGTTGCTCACCCTTGTCGAATATTTTCTAGAGTAAATTCTAACGAACAAGAGAGTGCCGATGTGTTTTAGAATCGATTTTTGCTTTCGAGTAGAAGAGCCTTTCGAATAGAACTACAGAGTAAGGGCCCAGATATGAGTACTAACATCCGATATAATTAAATGTCCTCACAGAACTGCTGAAAATGCTTAGCATTCGACCATATTGCAAATTTCTTGATGAATCATCTTCATCATCAATCGGCACTCAATGTTATATTTTTAAGAAACTTGTCTCAAAAACAGATATCTCGTCACCGTTTGACCACTGAATGGTAAATAAAAATTGGGAAGTCATTGTTGTATATTTTTTGGTCCATTTAAAAAACTTTTTAAATTAAAATATGTTTTTGATTGAATTTCTTATTTGTGGGTAAACTCATTCTTTTACGGATCCCACTTTATTAACACAACATTTGTGAATAATAGCCGCGTTTGCTTGTAACTGACCTGCACAAAAGTAAATACTTATTAAGGAATGTCAGCCGAAAACTATTTCTTCTTTTTATGTTAGTAATACATATTCCAAATATTAGAACAAGTGTTGCTTCTCAATTTCTCGTCACTAGCTCCACCTAGCGTGTAGATTTTTTGAGGAACAAATTTGTCTAACATTCACAAAGGTCTAAAGAGCAGCAAACATACAAAAACCAGAACGATGGTGAAAATTTCAAGACTCTAGCTCAACAAGTTTGTAAGTAGAGTAACACAGGTGCCATCTGCCTCCGTCTCTCTTCTTCTATCTCTTACTTTTCATCTTGCATATCTTATTCCTTATCCATTTTCTTCTAACTCGCTCTCTTGCACTTCCACTTCTACTCACTCTCCTTCGCTTCATATCTTGAAAACAAAAAAGAAAGGTCTTTCTCTCCTAATAAATCTATATATATGTATGTATGTATTACCATTATTCCATAACATATATATGCAGGTAATATCATCTCAACAGCTGATTAGATTTTTTTCATTTTAATTTTCGCTAAACTGTCAAACTTGCCTGCAATAGGTTTGTTTACATTTTAACATGTGCTGTGCTGTTCTGATGTTTTAGAGAAGCAATTTCGAATATGGCCGCCGTGATATTACCTGTTTTACTATGCCATGCATTATTCCAAATGTTAAATCGCTGGTACAAATATTTTGAAAATATCTGATCTTTAGGATTAAATTAGTCTGGGTGGCGCCAATCCTCTTCCTGCCCATGTCCTTTCTACAAGCGGAAGCAATAACTTGAAAATTGAGTAGTTAGCTACTAGGTTGGCATAGTAGTCTGTGGTTTTCACCTCCGATGAACGTACACCTGGGAGTTTTCACCTCACGAGTACTATTTTAATGTTCTGCAGGGGTTTTCACCTCAGTGGACGGTAGAGCTAAGTAGGAGTTTTCACCTCTGCGGCCTTTAACTTGGCCAGGAGCTACTTAAGTTATACGAGTAGTAAGTGGTGGTTTTCACCTCCGCTGAACGTAGGGGCTGAGTAGGGGTTTTCACCTCCACCACCCTTAGCGTGTTAGAGATAAATTTAAGATATGGAAATGGGAGTTGAAAAAATTAATCAAAGAAAAGGAAGATCTAAAAACTAAAATAACTAACAGGGTTTTATCTTTTGGAGAAAAACCATAGAGAACTCTATTTGTAGGAACCCTGGATGGACTGAGCATACCTCGGGAGTTTGGAAAGTCCGTCACAACGTGATGAATAGCAGCTCTGAAATAGGTTCACATTTTGGACAACAAACAGACAAACATTGAATTTGATACCGAGCTGTACTAGTACAAAGGGTATTATCTCTACATATAATAAAACTAAAAAACCCGGGCACGCTTAATTTCGTCTCTGAACTTGTAATAGACTGAGTTCGATTTTAATCATTATATCTCCAAAACCAATTGAGATATGGGACTGAATCACATCGCTTATTGCAGTATCCTTTAGCACTTTTCGTTTGATAGCCATATTGTGCGATCACATTTTCGTTAACCCTGGTTCACATATTGGCCGGCAACTTTGAAACCTTTTAAATCAAAAACTGTTTGTTCAAAAAATCAAAAAATACAATAAGTTTTTCCTTCAATTTTCAGTTCAAATAATACAACTAAAATAATTAATTACCACAAATGCTCAGTGTTACTTTACATTTGACCAGAATTGCACAGAAATACCGGTTTTACACCAGCTAAAGGTAGGGTGGCGGTTAGGCTTAATATTGAAAGATATGTTCTATGAATTTTTAGTGCAAAATACTTTCGATTTCACAAATCTTTACACTAATGGGTTAGAGAGTTTTTAAACTTGTAACCGTTTATCAGAAACTGCGAGCTTTCAAAAAGTTTTTTTCCAAATATTTTTCAATATACTACAATTGTTTGTTCTCTGGGAGGTGGATTATTATTCATGAAACGAAAAAGCTTCTTCTCATGCAAATATCTACACTTTTTGTTGAATTTTAACAGCTGATGGTTGTCGTATAGAATTACCCACAGTTTTACCCTTTTTTCATCAAATGGCACTATTTCCAAAAATTAATAAAAAAATAATAGTCCATTTATTTGCAACAATTATTAAATTTTCATTTCCAGCAGAAACTAGACTGTCGTAATTGTTGTTTATAGGATTTATCAAATTAATTTCCTATTTATCAGAACAGTTTCAAGTTGTTAGGTAAAAATCGAACTTTAAAATCTTGACTACCAAATATTTAATTCTTATTTAGGTGAGTACACAGTATATGTATGTACAGTTGTATTCAATATAATAGTAGCAAAAATTAAATTGGATATGGTTCGACGAAATAAAAAGAAGCTGTGTTTTTAATGATTTTCATTCAAAATATCGTGAATTCCATACAAAGAAATTTCAAAGTTTACAAAAAGTTCAGGAAAGTTAATTAAACTTTTAAAAATTTACATCCAAATTTCAATATACGCATTTTTGTAGCACATTCAATTTTAGCATCATAATAATAATAATAATTCCCATATGGATTACCCACCATATCCCGCCGACCGGCGCGAGGGGCGCATCCGCATAACGCGCGGATTGTTCGTTCGTGCCGAGTCGTTGAAAGGCTTTAGTTTGTTAATCGTCGAGATCTAAAACTGCTCAGCTACAGAGAAAACCTTACCTTACCAGCTAAGTAAAGTAGATATAAGATATGTTACACGTTAAGAAATAATTAGTTAACAGAGTAAAATTATTGTTAGAAGTTAATATAAAAGTCAAAGAATAAAAAACAATTAGTTGATATGTATTTAGAATAGAAAGAATTGATTTTTTTATGGTGCAAGGCGAGTCTGAAATATCAAATCTACCAGAAAGAGAGTTATAATTTTGACACAAACAGCGAAAAGGCTCATTTAACTGAAAATTGGTTCGGCACTGTTTTAAGACTAGAACTTTAAAATGCCTTGAAGGACGAGATTGAAGTTCACTTCGCTTAGAAGAAACGGGCTGGAGGGTGAACCCTTTAGCAATTTAATCATAAAAACAATTCCAAGCATTTCCCTCCAACTAGAAAGTGTGTGAAGATCAATGAGTTCTTAACGATTCGTATAGGGTGGCAGATTATTCAAGGGATCCCAATGAATATATCTTAAGACGAAGAGTAAAAATTCTTTTTTAACTGATTCAAGGCGATCTACATGAACCTGGTAACGCGGGTTCCAAATTATAGAACCGTATTCAAGTATTGGTCTGACTAATGTAGTGAACAGGGCTTTAGTTACATAAGGGTCGCTAAATTCTTTAGACCATCGTTTAACGAATGCTAGAACACTTCTAGCCTTATTGACTGTTGTTAATATGGCGGTTGAAACTGGGTTTATAGTCCATAGTAACCCCCAGGTCAACAAAATCATACACTTGCTCAAGACTATAATTTTTAATTGTATAGGAAGCCGGCTGAGAAGTTCCACACGAAAAACCCATGTATTTACATTTTTTAAGGTTAAGTGGCATATAATTTAAATCGCATCAAGTAACTAGTGTACTAGATCTGATTGTAGCTTATTTCTATCTTCAAATAACGCTAATGACATGAAAATCTTTACACCGTCAGCATCATACATTAACATTTTTGAAAATTCTATTATTGTAGAAATATCATTTATAAACAAAAAGAACAGAATCAGGCCAAGATGGCTTCTTTGAGGAACTCCTGAAGAGACATAAATGACATCGGATACTAAATTTTTAAACACTACTATTTGTGTTCTGTCACTAAGGTAAGAAGAGATCCAGCGATTGAGACCCGGATGGAAGCCCAACTGATCGAGTTTATAAATAAGTAATGAGTGACACACTTTGTCAAAAGCTTTGCTGAAATCCATATAAATAACATGTAGGAATCCTATCAGGACCGTATTTAAAAGATTCTTTTAAGGGTTTAAAGTAAATTAGAACACCTTTGGCGCATATAATTGATGAATTAATTAAATTTTCCCCATCTAGCTTATAAGGATAATTTTGAAAGATTGAATTAGTGACGGCAGTATAGTAATGTGAAAAATTGAGCAAAGAAATTTGCGATATCTTGATTATCGCTAGATATAATGTCTTGATATTTCATAGCTGAGGGAAACCCCGATAATTTACGTTTAGAATTTACGAAACCATAAAATGACTTTGGATTGAGAATAATGTCTCTTTTTTTTCTTATAGATATAAGCTTTATAGCAATTTTTATTTATATCTATGTACTTCTGACGTAGAATGGAATACAGTAAGTTATTTTTTTTTTAATCCGAATTTCTTATATAAATTAAATGATCGCGTTTTCCTATTTTTCAGAGCCTTAAACTCTTTAGCAAATCAAGCTTGCGTCCGATGATCATAAGTTAATTTACGTTTACCAATAAACTTCTCAAATCAGCAGTAAATATTTTGATTGAAATGTGAGACATTTAGATTGATATCACTACTAAATTCAGGCCAAGTTAATTTAGACAGTTCTTTATTTAATTTCTTGTAGTTGGCTTTGGAAAAGTTAAAATCAAAGCTACTACTTGAGTAGCATTGAGTGCCTTGGCCATTACCTATGGTTTCGTATACTATTTCCACAGAAGGGTGGTAAAGGTCTTCTGGTAAAACCAGCGGATCACAACGATTTACAGAAAATTTGTTTAAATCATCAAGATACACTAAACCTAAGACTTTCCCAACATTTATTTGATTAAGTCAAAGATCGGAAATTCCATCTAAAAAGTCATTGTAGCCCAGTTTGGACGGATTTGGAATAATGTTCCCATCAGATATGTTCCACGATATTTGAGGTAAGTTCAAAATCAAAAAGTTAACAATTTTGAGCAGAGAGACATGTTGCATGTAGACTGAAAAATCTGATGCTGGAGGGATGTAGCAAACATATAAGTACACAGAAATGTTCTCTAGCTGAATGCGGGTGCATTTGAACTCCATGGAATCGATGTTAGGTATATTAACCTCCTCTAAAGGTATGGAGGAATGAACGGCAAAGAGAACACCACCTCCGATTGTCTTCAAGCGATTATTTCTATATACCTGATATTCGTTACATAAAAACTCTGAATTGAATATAATGTTCAATTTAGAAGTAATTCAAAACTCTCCCAGAATTTTTAGAATTTTTTTTTGTGAAGGATGCTAGGTATTTTTTTCCTTAACGAAAAAAAATCTGAAAATTCTGGGAATTACTTGTACAACGTCGTACTAAAATTGATTGGCCTACAAAACTGGATACTCAAAAATTTTCTAGAAATTAAACCAAAAAATTCGTAGATATTGATGGCCATTTTTTAAAGTTTAATTAACTTTTCTGAACTTTATGTAAACTTTGAAATTTCTTTTTATGTGGTTTCTTTTGTGGAATTCGCTATATTTTAGATGCAAATTATTAAAGTCACAGAACGAAAATCGACACTGATGATGGCACAACGCCGAAACCGGTTTGTCTCAAAATCAAATTTGACAAGGGAATATACACAGCTTCTTCTTATCTTTTCGAAAGAAATCCATTTTAATTCACTACTATTATATTTAACACAGCTGCATAATAACACTTAAATACTTTGTCACTTTCATATCTTTGAAAATATCACTCATACGACTAGCACAACCAGCGCACTAATTGAAATAATTCCACGAACGAACTTTCAACTTGCAACTTTGAGCTGCTACTTTGCTACTTTTGAAGCACTTACGATTAACAAGCACGTATGTATATATGTATCACTTTATAATGCACATGCTACACGATGTGACATGTTCTTGCAACGTTTGCTTATGTGACATGGAACATTTTAGCATTTAACACAAAATTTGTAAGCTGGCAATACGCACGCACAAACATATTTACATAGGTAGGTACATATATTAGATATAAAAGCATCCCAATTTTAGGTAACTTATGTGGTACTTTTAAATCAAAGCAATGGAATTCATAAAATTACATACAAATCTCTACTCTCTCAGAAATATGCAAGCAAATTTGTCGTTAATGTTGCATGCAACGTGGTTGGCAGTATGTACAAATTATCTTATGAAGAACTTCAGTTGTGGTATGTGTGTATGTGTATTTGTGAATATTCGCGGTATTTTAATGACCCTGCAAAAAAAGGGAAATACTCCTGTATATCATCCAAAGAATACTCCTTAAGGAGTATCAGAGTACTCCAACACTTATCCTCATTCATATAAAAAAGGTGGTCCAATTTACATGGCGATGCACGCGATTGGATCACCTAATCGATCTCCGAATCCTCCATATCTTTGCTTCACTTCACATCTTTGAATACTCCATAGAGTAGCTACAGGAAAGTACCCTCAAAATGTTCCCAAAGGATTACTCCATGGAGTGTTCAACACCAAAGCGAGAGAGGGAGTAGGTGGTCCTCAAAAGTATACCAACTCCTCTCTCGCTTTTGTGTAGAATACTCCATAGAGTAATATTTTGGCAGCATTTTGAAAGAAGTCTGAAGTAGGTGCTGCATAGAGTATTCAGAAGCAAAAGTAAAGGGTACTCCGAGATGGATTAAGTGATCCAATCGCCATGAAAATTGGACCACCTTTTTATATGAATGAGGATAAGTGTTGGAGTATTCTGATACTCCATTGTTTTATACAGGGGAGCACTTATGCACATATATACATAAAAATATATGTAAGAGTATTTTTGTTGCACGCCTGAGCCCTTGACTTTGCTTTCAATGTGTCAGCTTTTTGTTTACTTCGCCCGAAACGCGCATGTCTTATTAGAGTTTGGAAAACTTAAGGCGAGTGCCAACATTTAAGTTGGCATAAATTATCAGCGCTCTTGATGCTGTAGTGATTTAATTTGATTTGTTGAGCTACTGTCAGCAGCGATTTTAAGTAAAACTGCCAACACGACAAAAAATATTTTGGTTTAAAGCTAAAAGCTGTTAGAAGTTCTAGCAAAGAAGAACGAGAGAGTGAGTCTCAAGCATGGGAAGAAAATGTATCCATCTGCATGTTTCCATATCAATATTTCAGTAAAGTGTTGTTGTTTATTTAATGGAAAATCGCATCCAAAGTTTAAATTCTGCATGCTACCTAGACAACCACTAAAGAAAAAGTGGACAAAATCGATCAAAGGTTCAATTGAAAATTGAAATGTGTCTTCCAATATTATTTTACAAAACCTCTATTTGATATAGTTTCCTCACTAAAGCTTTGGTTTCCCCGGAAAGCGGTGCCGCTTTGTAACGTTCGCTATATAGCGGTCGCTATGCTTACCGTCATTAGCGGTACCGCTTTCCTGTGAAGTTCGCTGAACGTCGCGGTCAATTTGGCCGATTTTTTTTTAAACTACTTTGATGCCTGTTTCTAAGTTTTTGATTTCTATTTATTTCTAGTATTTTTTTCAAAACCACACAAATATCAGAATTCTTGTTTTGTGTAAAAATTTTTGAAATATTTGATTAAATTCTCACTGTTTTAAATATGACGGTGGAGAAAAACGTTGACGAACGAATTGCCACCGTCATGACGACCGTAATATTTTATGCTTGCCGCTATATTACGTTACGTTGAACTACACCGTCTTCTTAGTTTACACGTAATTACTTTTATATTGTAATGTTTTTGACAACCTATTCCACCGCTATATGACGGCCGCTATCGAGGAAACTACGCCTTAAGTCACAAATATATTATGCGTTTTTATACCTTTCATGATATTATAACTTTGGTCCGATGCTAGTAAGTATGAAAATGAGAAGAGATAGACCCACCAATAAGTAAACCGAAATGATCAGGGCGATGAGCTGAGTCGATTTAGCCATGTCCGTCTGTCCGTCCGTCTGTTTGTCTGTCTGTCTGTTTGAACGCAAACTAGTCCCTCAGTTTTAGAAATATCTGGATGAAATTTTGTATGGGGCCGCCATTTCGTAATGCATTAATCATTTGTAGGAACCAGCAAGTTCGGACCAATTCAACGCATAGCTCTCATACAATCGATTGTTCCGATAAATGGGTTTTGGCCTATAACTATTGCAATTAAAAAGCTAGGAACGTAAAATTTTGCAGGCTTAGTAAATATTATATATGTAATGGGTATAGTGAAAATCACCCAGATCGGACCAACATAACATATAGCTCCCATACAATCGATTGTTGCGATAAATGGGCTTTGGGCTATGGATCTTTAAATTAACAGTTTTGCAGAGTTCGTACTAATTGTGAGTAAGGATCGGACGTTTATATCCGTGATGCGTATTCATGAAAGGTATAAAGTATTCGGCGCAGTCGAAGACAGCCCTTTCCTCACTTGTTATAAAGGGTGTTTTTTTAGGGGTATAGAACTTCGAATTGAAATAAAACACAAGAAAATCGTTTTAAGGTCCATCAATTTGGCTTTATTGGAAGGATAATTTTATGCCATTAATGTTTAAATATGATTTCGGGCATGTGGCCGCCGCGGCTGGCTCGAATAAAGCCAATTCTACAGGTCCAATTTTCAACCACTTTTTCGAGCATATGGGGCCGTATGTCGGCAATAACGCCACGAATGTTGGCTTCCAATTCCCCTAACGTTTCTGGTTTGTTGGTGTAGACGAGCGACTTCACATATCCCCAAAGAAAATAATCCAATGGTGTCAAATCACACGACCTTGGTGGCCAATTGACAGGTCCATTCCGCGAAATTATGCGCTCATCGAATGTTTCCTTCAATAGATCGATTGTGACGTGCGCTGTGTGGCATGTAGCGCCGTCTTGTTGGAACCACAACTCATCCACATTCATGCCATCCAATTCGGGAACAAAATAGTCGGTTATCATGGCTCTATACCGGTCTCCATTAACGGTAGCTGCCTCTCCAGCATTATTGCGGAAGAAGTATGGCCCAATGACTCCACCAGCCCATAGAGCACACCAAACAGTCAGTTTTTGTGGATGTAATGGCGTTTCAAGGGTCTCATGTGGATTCTCTTCACTCCAAATGCGGCAATTTTGCTTGTTGACGTAGCCATTCAACCAAAAATGAGCCTCATCACTGAACAAAATTTTGCGATGAAAGTCAGCATCGAAATCAATCTCATTTTCGGCCCATACACCAAAATCACGACGCATTGCATGGTCTCGCGGCTTTAATTCTTGCACAAGCTGGATCTTGTAAGGTCGCAAGCCAAGATCTTTGCGCAAAATCTTCCATAAAGTTGATGGACAAAGCTCCAATTGCTGTGCACGGTGGCGAATCGATTCATTCGGGTCCTCTTCAACACTTTGCTCTACAGCGGCAATTGTTTCTTCGGTGCGCACTGTTCGACGTCTCTGCGGATGCGTATTATCACATAGAGTAAACGTAGTGCGAAAACGATCCATGGTTAACCGAATTAATTGCTCTGATGGACGATTATGTCGACCATAAAATGGACGGAGCTCACGGTAAACTTCGCGAACTGAACCATTATTTTCGAAATAAATTTGCACGATTTGCAAGCGTTGTTCTTTTGTCAACCTGTTCATGATGAAATGGCAAACCAAACTGAACATAAATGACATTAGAGTTGCCAGATTTAACCACAAAATGCCAGTTTTATCTCTATTCGAAAAACAAACCTGTAAAAAAACACCCTTTATCTGCGTTTCGTTATCATTTTCGAATTGACTGAAAATCAACTCCGCACAAACCTTTTTTGTAGAATGTATCAAATTTATGCAAACACGGCGAACTGATAACCGATGTTTAGAGAGTATTAAGATTATAAAGTAAGCACTTATATGACCTCTTAAACAGAGCAAGATTTCGAACTCGAACCAGCAATCAAAGAGGATAAAATCGATGTTCCCCTATCCGATGATGAAGAAGTGCGAATAGCAATATCCCGATTGAAATACCATAACGCAGCAGGCGCATATGGATTTCCTTCTGAGCAGAATATCGTCCGATGAATGCATGCCTGTAGATTATATAATAAGAAGTGAGAACATACAAACTTCGCTAACTACCGCGGGATCAGTCTTTCAAATATAGTATATAAGGTTCTATGACGCGTATTATGCGAAAGACTGAAGAATGGCGTGGACTGGCTTAACAGTAAATCACCTTAAAAGTATGGCCACTGGTAGATCCAACACCAATCAGAAATGAGATAAGAATTTCCACCCATCCCCTTTTTTTAGATTTTAAAGCTGCCTTTGATAGCACGAAAAGGAGCTGCCTATTTTTAGTTTTTCCGCAAAACTTATATCGCTGTTTAAAATCACTTAACAAGGTTTCAGAATTCTGTGCTGATCTTTAGCTATGTGCGCGAAATACCGTGTCCAGCCTTCACAAATCTTGCCCCTTTTCGGTGCCGTTGGGGTCATCTCCTCTGCTGACGGTTGACGTTTTTCGCTCCCCCTTTATTACTTTGTCTAAACAGCTCAAGCGAGAAATCGGGCGGAAGCCTAGTCCAAGCAAAATTCCGCCAAAACTTCAGCTGGTCTTCAGTAGAAACGTCACCCTTCTTTATCGGTTATCTGGCAGTTCTGCATAGGATTTGGGCTGCAGCTCGCTTTTCATGATGGCTATAGCTGGCAATCCCCGCCCCCATTCTTGGAACCTCCCAAAAGATTCACCAGACTCTGGACGACTTTAAGTATGCCGCAAGTACACTCGTGAAAGCCTTGACATGGGTCGAAGCTGCCCTTTGGCCTACCGATCAGAGTCCCTTTTCTGAGAGATACTGGCCTTTTGACTACTAGAGCGGGATTTTTGTTCTCAGACCTTGTAAGCCTTGCTTCCGCTGTGGCAGAAAAGCGCTAAGGTGCTATCTCAGCATTCGTATTGAATCCTGCTTGTACCGTAACCTCATCACTTTTGTTAAATTTAAAATGGTATTTCCATCGCGTTATCCGGGTAAGTCTGTAACAGAAAGAAAATCAGGGTAAGGGGGATGGGGAACCCGCATTCAATTCCCTTTAAAAGTGTGTATTGATCTTTTTCCATATTGACTTGTGCGCTTTTAAGAAATTCTTAAAGTAAAAATCTGGAAAAAATATTCACCAATGTTTAAATTTTATGATTTTGCAATGGCACAGCTGAGTCAAATTTTCGTGTAAACCTTTATCGTGGCGAATTTAGCTTCCCACAAGATTGTATGTTTGCTAAATTTGTTTGCTTTAACGTTTTGCAGTTTTAAAGAAGACCATCAATATTATTAATGATTAATATCTTTGGCTTTTTAAGTTTAATGATTAATTAATTTTGTGGGTCGGAAACGATTAAATAATAAATTTAAGAAAAATAACAAAAAATAATAATGATTAATGTCCATTAAAAAAAAATAATAACTGAAAAAGTTTCCGCTATTGTAAATTAAAAACAATCAAGTAATTAAGCTAAATCAATTGTTATTTGATCATTTTTAATTATTTGATTATTTGCAGTTATTAGCATCAACAATATACATTTTAAGTGTAAGTATTAAATGAATGAAACAAATACTTGTGCTATTTAATATAAGTCAGAATAGAATTATTGCAGAAATAATTATAACTATAATATTCCTGAATTTCTCTACGCTTTTCTTATGTATATATGTTAACATATGTATTTCTTTAATGTTACTGGACTAATCCTGATCACATTTATTTGCATTGTACTTTTTTCTTTGTTAAATGTTTTATTTACTTAAAAACAAGTAAGGAAAGGGCTGTCTTCGACTGTGCCGAAGACTTTATACCCATACGCATCACGGTGTTAAGTGTCCGATCCTTACTTACAATTAGTACAAACTCTGCAAAACTGTTCATTATCAAGACATATAGCCCAAACCTCATTTATCGAAACTATCGATTGTATGGGAGCCATATATTATGTAGGTCCGATCTGGCTGATTTTCACTACACACATTACATGTATAATAAGTACCAAACGTGCAAGATTTACGTTCCTAGCTTTTTAATTGCAAAATTTATAGCCCAAAACCCATTTATCGAAACTATCGATTGTATGGGAGCTATGCGTTGTATTGATCCGATCTCGCTGATTCCGACGAATAATTAATCTGATGCAAAATGGCGGCTCCCTACCAAATTTCATCAAGATATCTTAAAAAGTGAGACACTAGTTTGCGTACAAACAGACAGACGGGCATGGCTAAATCGACTCAGCTCATAGCCCTGATCATTTCGGTATACTTATTGGTGGGTCTATCTCTGCTTCTTCTCATACTTACAAACATCGGACCAAAGTTATAATACCATTTAATGTTCATGAAAGGTATAATTACAAGAAATATATAAAGTTAATAAAATATTACAATTTATTTACGTCACACACAACATACAAAATTAATTAATAAATTTTTTTAAATTAACTAATTATCAATAAATAAAATTTTGTAGCGCTGGCAATTAATCATTAAGCAATTTCCGAGGAAGACACAATATAATTAATAATCATTAAACCGTTTAATCATTATTTAGGTATGTTTCAAAAAATTAATAGACTACTAAAAATTTATATTAAGGCCTGAAACTTTAACAATATTACACTGCGTTACAAAAACGATCTTTAGTTCTGTCCTATGAACCAAGTATACTTTTTCGGAAAGGGGATAAAAAATAAGAATACACGTGTATCGACGATTTTCATGTATACGTCAGAATTTTTTTTTTTATCTATAAAGTATAAAGGGCATTTTGTCCGTCTGTGTGAAAGACTTTGGATCGATTTTTAACCCTTTTTCCGTGATCTAATCGTGCTGAATTTTTGCAGGCAAACTCGTGGAAATATCTGTATCACGTCAAATTTTTTAAAAAATAGATTTTTATCAATTCTCAGATTTTCCTGAATTTGTTTTTAAAAAATGGTTATCGGTTTTTTGTAACAGTTTCAGCTCATAAAAACCCGAATTTTTTTATTAATTTTATTATATTAAAATTAAAAATTAACACATTAAAAATTTCAATGCATTTAAAGAAACTTAGACCTTTTATTTTTGCGTTTGTAAGCATTTGTGTCAGTATCGCGACAAATAGACCAACAGTATTCGCCAAGCATATGCGTAATGTCTTGTCCTTTCAATAGCCGCCATGTCCTAATGGAACCATTCGCCATGCTCATCGCTACAAGCTCCTAAATCATCAGGGAAAAAATCTAAATGATTGTGAAGGAAATGGATCTTTAGTGACATTCATTTCTGCAACAATATTTTTATAATTGGCAGTTCGTTTGTTGCCAAGAAACTGCTCAATAACGGCAACTGTGCCTTTCCATGCACAGGTCGCTAGCATTCAATTTCAATGAAAATTCATAATTTGCAACTATTTTTTTATCTGCTGACCATTGAAAACACCTTAAATCATACACATCATTAAAAAAAATATAGCTACTAAATGCCTTCTTAAAAAAATACCTGCATGAATCTTTGCGCCGCTCAATTTTGGAAAAATTTTGAGCAAACTTGCAATTGCCTCGCCCTCACGATCCAGTTTTTGAACAAAATTTGATACGAGACCGAGCTTAATGTGTAGTGGTGGCAAAATGATTTGAGATGACTGCACCAATGGTAGATTTTCTATACTTTCTACGCCTACTTCGTAGCATATTCGCGGCTTCCACTTAAATTCAGTGTAATGCTGATCTCTTTTGCCCATGTACACAAAAAGCACTGGTGGGTTGGAAATTCACGCTTAAAACCCATGAGTAATCCGACCACTTTCAGAACGCAGCATATTTTCCAATTATGCTCTTGGTACTTCATCAGCTGTAATATTAATTCCATGGCTTCGTATGTTTCTTTGAGGTTTGTGGCATATGCGATCGGGACAGCTGGATGTTTGTTACCGATATGAAGCAGCACGACTTTAAGGCTGTTGACCTAATGCATCGATGAAAAGTCGCCACTCCTCTGAAATATGAGGGTAACCAATTTTTGCAAACATCTAATCAATATCATAACAATGAGCTAGGTTTTTTTCCCGACCTTCGTGCAATTTAAAAAATTCGTCATATGGAATAGAGTCGGGCACTGCATTTTTTCTCAGATAAAATATATGGAAATACGTTTTCGCACAACAGAACTTAAAACAATTGTCAAAGTATATGTCTCCTAGTAGTGCAACTGGCAGCTGATCGAAACAAACATACGAACGGCAGAGAGTGTGTTGTATCAAACAATAAATTCAACGAATTTAAATGATGCAATATTGATTGTGCAATTCAATGTTTCATCTGTCATACCAGTTGTAAGTGTTGTAAAAATCATAAACAGTTTAGTGTTAGAAAGTTCCTATTGATAAACTACAAATATATGGAGTAGGATGGGTCGAAAAACAATTTTTTTTTTTCGGAACGCGTTAGTAGCTTGAAAATTTGGAGTCTCTTCAAGTTATGCCGAAAAAAGTGAAAAAAAAAATAAATTTTTTTTTTTTTTAATTCAGGAAACTCTGAAAATTGATAAAAATCAATTTTTTAAAAAATTTGACGTGACACATACATTTCCACGAGTCTGCCTGCAAAATTCGGCTAGATCACGAAAAAAGGGTTAAAAATCGATACAAAGTCTTTCCCACAGGCAGACAGACGGACACTATGACCTTTATACATACTTTATACATAAAAAAAAAAATCTCACGTGTACAGGAAAATCGCTGATACACTTGTATTTATATTTTTTCTCCCCTTTCCGGAAAAGTATGTTTGGTTCATAAGACAGAATGTGTGTAACGCGGTGTTATTTATCACTTATCTTTACATATAATAAAATTGTAACAGGTCGATGTCTGTACATTGAAGATATTCAAGAAAAACTGATAGGAGAGGTCGTTATTGGACCAGCGGAACCCAAACCTACAATTTTTAGAATTTTTGTCTGTCTGTCTGTCCGTCTGTATGATTGTGCGCGCATCACGCAAACACTACTGAATAGAATTGCATGGAACTTTCACCATTCTATCACTTAACGTCTAACTTAAAATTTAGGATAACTTTCATTTGGATATCTCATCCAGTTCCCGAGTTATTGTCCAAAATGTGGGAAAAATGTGACCAAATATGTGGTTTTTTTACCATAACGCCCGCGTCACACAAAAACGACTGCATAGAAATGAATGAAACTTTCAATAATCATTCTCTAGACGTCTCTCCTAAAATGTAAGATATCTTTCACCTCGATACTTTACCCAGGTCCCAATTTAATGACCTAAATGTGGACCCAGGGTGACTGTATGATTTGTGCTTTTAAGGCGGAACAAAGTTCGGCGGGTCAGCTTGTCTAAAATAATATCAGTCTAGTTTTGAAAAAACCAATAAATGTCGGCGCAATCTAACGTATATAGTTCTTAATACTGCTAAACAATATTCTGGATTTAACCAAACTGGACAAGAAATGTTCATAAGTTAGTAGATTTCGATTATTTTAAACTTAGGGCGACTCCAGTATTTAGGAAACAGTTTAGCAGCGATGGACAAAATCAAACCAGTTAGAGTTACAATAGTAAATTAATACATCTTTCCCAATTAAAATGAGTGCTCACTACAACGCATTCCTTGGACTTGTGTTAGTTAACTACTTTAGTAAATTAATTTAAAATGCGTGTACATATGTTCATCCACAACGCCACCCAATTAGTCACCTGCAAAAGGTGCTACAAATTCACAAACTAGAATATTCATGATTCAAAGCGCGTAAGATTAGCTCCATTTACTTTTCCAATAAAAAGCAATTAGCATATACAAGGTTACTTATTAATAAAGGATTTTAACAGCAACCGAAATCTATCTATCCGAATAGTTATGATGTTTGTTTCTTACTTTCATCACATATTCTATCTCTATACATGATTAAATTGTAACAGGTCGATATCTGTACATTGCAGATATTTAAACAAAATTGATAGGAGGGGCCATTATTAATCCAAAAGCATCCAAATCAACAGTTTTAAGAATTTTTGGCTGTCTGTCTGTATGTTTGGTTGCGCATCACTCAAAAACTGCTCAATGGAATGGAATGGAACTTTTACCATACAAGAAAAAACTGGTCTTGAACTCAGAAAATTAAATGGCAACCCTTTTTTCTTTCGTTCATACTTCAATTCATAGGGCGCCATGTTTGAACCATTTTATAAATTTTGTATCACCCTGTAGGTCTTTATTTAAGTTTATCGCCGCGTTCTCAAGCTATTAACAGTAACCACAACTCGCATTGCATACGTATTACTTAATTAACATTAAATCTGCTCATAAGTTGTGTTTAGCCATTACGCAAGTTCATTCAAAGCATAACACTTTCTGCAAACAATTGCTCTAAATTTACATACATACGAGTATGCAATAGGCGTAGTTTCACACACATAAATAAGTATGTATATTAGACTGGGTCGATTTATTATCCGATTGGGACTTGTTTTGGTCGAAAAATCGACTTTTCCAAACCCCGAAAATAAGTTTTTTTCAAAAACTGTTATCGCCAACGTTTTTAGCGCATAATTTTTAGTGGGACAGGAAATATGAGACAAATTCGTTTTCATCGAAAACATTTTCGCATGCATGCTGAAAAAAACCCTTTAAAAAAAATGGCGGAAGGGTAAATGTTTTGACCAAAACCCAAAAAAAATTGTTTTTTCAAAAAACTGTTATCGCCAACGTTTTTAGGCGACATTTTTGGGTCGGACAGGGTTTACATGAAAATTTTAAGATCAAATGAAAACTTTTTTAGTAGGTCATGAAAAAACCTTAAAAATCAAAGTCGAAAAAAGTCAAAAAAATTTTATTTCGCCGGCTCAAAAGAAATTTTTTTGGGTATGCGTAGTGGAACTTTTTTTTCCTGAGCCCAAAACATATCGAAAAATCGATGGCGAGATATCGGTTAACTTTCGTCCATACATATTGACCCACCCTAATGTGTATGCATTTATGTACCCAGTAGGAAGAATAGCTAATGCTAAGTTTATGCGTCTATTGACAGCAACTCAATTGACATACATTGCCTTCAGTAAAATCTATTAGTTGTATACTAGTCATATCCTAGTTCGCCAAACGGCTCAACATGAAAATTGAAATAAAAGTGTTTTTTTACACTAGTCTTTTTACTACTCATTTAAAACTAGTCAGCAATAAAGTAGCACGAATACGCCCACAAAATATATAGCTAATGAGCTACAATATCCCTGCAGTCAATTCTACTAGTTTTATACTAGTCAAATAATAGTTTGCCAAACCGACTCAACTAGTTCGAGTTCTGTAATTTTTCCATATTAGCAACTAGTATCTTTAACACGGCGATGTACTACGAGATGGCAGATTGTCCGCATCTGCATCAGGACCATATCAATTGGCATACTAGTTAGTCTCTGTATCAGCAATATACCAGTTTACATACTAGTCAGTACATACACCGGTATCATACCAGCCATCATACTAGTTAGTATCAGTATCATACCAATTACTGTACCACTTCATAGTAGGTTAGTTCATTTTGGGTTGAAAAATACACAAAAATTGCAAAATTACATTACAAAACACTTTAATTAAAATTCAGTCATCATAAATAAATTATGAGTCTATCAAATAAATATTGCTTCACTATGTTGAACAATTGAAACAAATTTCAGTAAAAGTATAGTCGCTATTCATAGCAATTTTGCTCTTAGAAAAAAGTTATAGAACGTAATTTTCTTCTTTTTTAAAATAGTCCTTTTTTCAATGGATTTTATAATTGATTTCACAGGCAGAAATCTTTAAATTTTCTTGAAATATTTTATGGAAAATTTAAATATTAATCTCAAATAGAATCCAATCCATACTTGTAAAAATATCTTTATACAAAATTAAGGAAATTCAAGGAAAGATTAGCTTTTTATTTAGAAAATTATAAGTTTCGAAGCACTTTGCATATAACCATGCAGGTAGCTCGAGTATGGAATTCTAGTACATAATGTACAAGTTCTTAGTAACTAAATTTCTTTAAAAGTGCTATTTTTAACAATTTTCGGTTTTGCAGCTTCTAAACGATTCCGTAGTCCTACTTATTTTATTTATGAAAACTGCATTTCACAATGACAATAAGTCAACCTTGAAAAATAAAAGCAATTCAATATTTTATTATGAATTTCTTAAAAACTTTTTCATTAGAAAAGGCTTACTTTGATTATTCCAAAAAAAATTTTATTTACTTACTCAATTGCTTTGACAAGTAATCGTTTCGTTTTAATTTTTTTCGTGGTTTCATTTGACCACTGCTTACTCGTTTTTGCGTCGCTGGTACGCCGTTTTGCAGTAGCGACGAGGCAAAAATAAGGGTGATTTTGTTGACATGTACGTACGTACATGATCTGCAACCCAAATATACTATTTGAAGCACGAAATTCTCAAAAGGATTATGATTTTACTATAAGAAATATTATTTGCAAGAAAGTTTTATATTTAATCTAATTAAATGAATACTAAAATACTCAGAACATTAGTTGAAGGAAAAATGAAAATGTAGGACGGCGTTGTTAATTGAACGACAGTTGCATGGCTTTTGACTGCAGGGTTACTTTGGTATTTAGACAGCTGCCGAATTTAACATTGCCATACGCCACGATTAATTACCATTTCCAAAGTTCTGCAATACTTTCAAATGCTAGTGCTCAAATCAAGTTCGTATATCCATACGGTTTTTTAGTTCTGAAGCATTCAGAGACTTTACTGTTAACTCCAAATGTTTGTTCTCTTTTAATTAATTTTTGGGATGCCAACCATTTAAAAATGTTGACTTTTCCTTTCACCAAGGTTTCGTCTTTGTAACGTGTTTCGGTTTCGCTTGCATTTTCCTCTTCAACAACTAATTCAGGTTCTTTCTGATATCCGTCTTGTTCCGGTATCCTGTATAAAAATTTGAGCTCAAGTATATAAAAATAATATTTATTTATAAATAGTCGATTATATTTCGTAAGCACTGTCATAAATCCGCATAACTACCTACGGATTAAACTCAATTCTCTTTGTACTCTCTAATCCTATTTCTATAATTGAAATTTTAGTCACTTGCTATTGATTTTCCCTACTGGGTACTAGGGTTAATGTTGTATGTGTGCTTGTCATTTTGCCTATCCCAACTCTACTTAATACTAAGTATCTAGGCGTCTGAATTGCTGATGAGCAAACAATGTATCACACCCCTTCACCACAATAAAGGATTAGTTATGGTTTTACTGTGTACCTACAAATGTATTTAAATCTTTTCCAAGTATGAACTTGCCTGATTATGAGAACAGATAAAGTTTCTTATGTGGGCAACAGTTGGTGTTGCGCAATAGTGTTTTGTGGCGTTCGAAGGCCCAATAGTAAGCTTTTTTCCACGGGTTTTTGTTAATAACGACTGAGCTCCGAGTTAACAAAGTTAAATGTAGACCCACTTGGGTCTCATATAAGGGATATAAAGCAGAAACTAACTAAATGTTTAATCAACTTACTCTGTCCAAAACAACGAGAAAATATTATATTCTTTTTCGACTCATAATCCCTCCTTTTTGGGAGATATGTAGAGTAACTCAAACCCAGCTCGCTCAAATAGATTTTTGAAGTCGTTTAAATGCCATTAAACTTTGAAGTGCCAAAGGACGTATGCTAGAACCAGCCAGTGTTGTTAATAAAATCAATGACCTTTCAAAATTCTATCAGATCTTTTAAAACTGTCTTCCAAAGGATCCTAGCAGAGCTCAATCCGACCACTAACACAGCAAGCGTTCTACCGTCTGCCTGCTAGTTATATTATTACAGCTTTGGCCGTGAAGACTGCTCTAAGAGTATATGTAAGCGTGCACAAGAGATCTACCTAGCAAACCCCAATCCTCTTTCCGTTACTGGTCTACCAGATGGCTCTGGCTCTAGTTATTTTGATTTTCCATTATTGTTGTGCATTGTTTAAATATAGTCTTTGGATGTTCCATCTCGCTTTTGCTAAGAGCATTCCCACTTAAAGACTGGTAATAGCATTTTGCTGTCCGATAAGCCCCTAAGCGAGCCTAGGAGTTGTTATCCTGTCCAGTGATTATAATTGATTTAAATATCTACATGTTCGATTGTCGCGGGAGCGATTTCGCTGGCAGCCGTCAAATGTTAAATAAAATGTCTTCTATATTTTCTGCTCCGATGCGATCGAAATTTAAACGTTCTCAATGAATCTCACGGCTTCTTATTTTCAAAACGAGCACGAATATTATATTTACAAGCAGGATATCGTTTGGTTTGGAGTCAAGATAACGGTAATCATGTTCCGCTACAAACAAATATGCACACATACATACACACAATGAGGCACATTTTAGTCGTTTATAATAGAAAAACAAATAAACTTAATTTATGCCCTAGCCCCGCGTTTTCTCACTAAACATAAAACCGCATTATATGCCAACAGCAGCAGGTCTAGCGTTTTTGTGGTTGTTGCCGTTGAAGATGGTATCTAAATTATGCCAGTTTTAGCTACTGGTACTAATTGAATGTAAGAGCAAACAAAATCATGCTGATAGTGACAACACACCAAAACTGAGGGCGCATAGAAACAAAGAAGAAACGAGAAACAAACCTGGAAGCAAATTTGAGTTGCTTTGAAGTGGAACGTTATATAACCAGATGCGAAGTGTTCTGATATCAGACTCAAGAAATATGCACTTTAACAGACAGAGAAGTCATTTCAACAAGCTAGACTTTACTCCCAAATTAAAAATAACATTATTACAAGAAGAAATTGCTCGTTAAACTCTGTGCGAAAGAGCACCACGATCACTTTTCGAAAAATATATTTTTCTTATATTTTAAGTAAAATTATAACTAACTTTTAAATACCCACAATTTTGCCCAATTTTTTATAAGAATATTAAATCATGAGCTTGTATATGGCAACACTATATTCCCTTATATTACAGTGGGAGAAACATGGCCGACCGATCTAAAAAAAAACTTTACTCTATAGCAGTGGTAGTACCTTCACTAGGTTCAAAGATCTTTTTTTTTGGCTTTCTAGATGAAAAACTCATGCCTTATCAATATAATAGTAGTGAAATAAAATTGCATATCATAGGGTGAAATAAAAGTTTACACAAAGTTAGTTAAACTTTTAAAAATTTACATGAAAATTTCAATATTTTTGGCAGAGTTTCTAGAATATTTTATAGTACGTAGTTTAATAGCTAATTCAATTTTAGCACAAAAATTCGCCTGAATTTTTAGAATTTTTCTTTGTCAAGGATGTTGGGTATTTTTTCCTATACAAAATTTATTTTTCATCATGCGTTGCATGGAAGAAATAACTCAACACCCTTGAAAAAAAAAAATTGGCGAAATCGGTTAAGGTCCACGCCCACTTTTATACGAAAGATTTTGAAAAACATCATGAATAAAATTTATTATCAAATAAAATTTTATTTTTTTAAATAATCTCATCCCAAAAATTGCTTGGTTAAATTTTTACCAAGAATCCTTTAATTATTTTCTGTCAACAACGATTGCTTAACTCTTTCTGCTATAAAAATTACTGAGTACCAAATTTTCTTCAATAGAAAGGGGGATAAATCAAATCCGAAGAGAGCAGAATGGAACTCGAACAACAAATGCGTTCTACTCGAAAATTTCTTACAGAGTACGAATCACTCAAGAGCGAACAAGTTTTGTTTCGAATAGAACTACAGAGTGAGGGCCCTGCTGTTTCGCTGACCTCTTTCAGGACCAGACGTGAAATATTTTTGATAGATTCAATTGTTGTTATAAAATTGTAAGCATTAACAAAGATATTCCTCAATAAAAGTAAATATGTACATATGTTAGCTTACGAAAGAGTCCAAATATATATCAGTTCAATATCATAAAGAGGTTTGCATATGTCAACAATTTTTTTTTCCGTAACCCACTTAATAAAAGCTTAAAATTTAGGAGCGGACTATTGCAATGTTTTATTTTCCAAGCCGGTCTAATTTACACGCCTGAAGCGATATCTTGTCTGTTATTGATAAACTTAATATGTGGAAGGCCATATATATTTCAAACCCATCAGGCCGTTACAACCAACCATTTTTCAGAACTAGGTATAAAAATAGCTGGTAATGCAAACAACAAATATAAAATTGAAACACCAAAAATATCAAAGTTATTAACGCCTTATTATGTAACTCAGTAATAAGCGCTGCCATTGAAGGTCCTTTGTGTTGTAGAAGTTGTACGAAATCTAGCTAAAGTGGCAAAAATATATTTTGTGAAGATGTGCACATTGACATAAATTTTATACCCATCTTGACGTCTATTGTACACTTAACCTATTAAAATGCTATGAATCAAGTGTAGTACTCTAAGTAGCAGGAATGAGTATGAGCGTGTATGTTACAAGGAAAATAGAAAATTCAAAATTAGAAATGAAGAAGTTGCAAATATACATATTATATAATAAGTGACTGCTCACTGTTGCTGCTAGAAAATTTGGTAGTTTTGTAGTTGTGTTTATGTGCGGCACATTTCCTCTTGAAATAATATGCGCAGTTGGCATGTTCATTGTCTGCCACAGACATGACACATAAATTGCATATTTTTATGGTGTTGTTGCGGAGGTTATTTAAAGCGCGCTCGCCAACTAATACACACATAGATATCTTTTAATACACATGCACTCCTACAGCACACTTAGAACATCTTCTACCACTGCTTGTCTCTTGCACAACTAACGTGGAGGTATGACTGCTTTAGTCGCAGCAGCAGCAGCATTCAACACTTATTCAAATGGCAACAACGTTTTGGCACCTATTCAACTCATATTTCTCATAACAAATTTACTGTGTTTTTTTTTTTTTTACTTAATGCTTAAGTACAATGCGCCCGCCCTAAAATGGAAGCTGCCAGCGAAAGCAATGCAGCCATTCATTTCACTTGAACGAATTCTATTTCTTTGCTTCAACTGAGCAACATTTTTTCACGTTGATGCCTTTTTGGGTTGCTTTTTTGTGAGTTTTGAAGCAATCTGGCGGAAAAAAATAAAACTCATATAAAAACAGCTTTTGACAGCTCACAAAAATGCAGTGCGAAGTTAAATATTGGTTGGATTGGAACACTTTATACCCAGTTGTAACCTTGTAAATAAAAATGTGAGTGTGTCGGGCTCTGTGTTTTTGATGGGCGTCCACAGTACCTCATAATCTTAATGATAGTTTCATAGTAGGTTTTTATGATCAATGGGTACAACTTAGACTATATACTATACTAGCAACCCGCCCCGGCTTCGCACGGAAATAGTTTAATGTACATATACTTACATGGAATTCAGTACGGTAATAAAGACATGAATTGAGAATACATACATACATGCGTCCGAAATTTAATTATGCGAGAGATTCGTGCATATGTACTTACATACATACGTACCGAGTTCTTTCACCATACGATCTAATTCAACATTCATTAAGGTGGGGTGAGATTCCTGCATAACTTCTAATGTTTCATTCGGTTGACAGCGAACAAACACACAAACAGCTTGTTTTGGAAAAAGTGCTGCTTTTGTTTAAACAATTTTGGTTAAATAAGATATGAATCAACTATTTTTTTTGATGCAGAACGAAAGTAAATATTTCAAAGTTTAACTTCAAGTAAGTTTCATTTTAATCGGTGGATTCTTTTATGATTTATGGCTGTGTAAACAAAAAATGTATGGTCTTTTACCACATTTTGTCCGATTGCCACGCCTCCTTTATATATTTCTTCACATTATAATGACATAAATCTTCCTCTACAACCAATCTATCTATTAAAACCGCATCAAAATCCGTTGCTTAGTTTTCAAGATTTAAGCAATTAAAGGAACATCCCTATGACTTCGTTTTATAATATGTAGTGATAGTATATATTGGCAAATAAACACTGCCACGCCTTTAGGCTATTTAGGGGTTTAATTCGTTATTTCTCGGAAACTCGTATGCTTAGATTAATGATGTTGATATGATATGAAGCAAGATATGTTCAGCTTCACAAAAGTGGGCGGTGGCACAACTTTATGTTTTGCATTTGTGTGTCCTTGTGATAATCAAAGGATTTTCATACAATTTTCATAGTAGAATTAAGTGATCACTGGTACAGCATACCCTGGATTGAGTTTTGTAAAAGTGGGCGATACTAAACCAAGCATTTACATTCGATATGAGTCTTTCTATGTCAAATCGTCGCATAGCTGGAATAGACCGTTTCCGATTTGAATAAGATTTGGTGAAGGGTTTATTTTTAGCATAAAAAGAAGTTTTGCCATAAAAAAAGGTGTTTCGAGGTATACAAAAAATTATTTTGAAAACAAAAAAAAAAACTTTTTTTTTTTAATTTTCAGTTTTTCAAAATATGAAAAATTAAAGCTCGCCATTAAGTTTAGGATGAAAATTTGTTTATATTATACCTTTGCTTAATCTAAAGATATCCCGAAATTTTCTTTGAAAAATTTTTTTTTTTATAATTTTGTTAACTTTTTAGTAGAGTTCAATTCTTTAAACGAAAATTACACAATTTTGATCTCTGAAAAATTATTGTGGTGCTAGTGGAATGTTAGAACAAAACTAAAAAAAAAAATTTCATTGTTTTCATACTACATTTGCACTAAATGAAATGCGTGATTTTCAAAGAAAAGGTTGAAATGAGTAACCTCATTCCTCATACAAGTCGCATTCACAAAATCACGCATTTCAACCAAATTACAGGGCAAATGCGATCAATTTATGAAGTTTTTTAACGAACATATCAAAACTTTTTTATCGATCCTCCATAACAAAAAAAATTACGCATCTAAAGCCGATAGAAACACATTCGAATTACTGGTCTGAAATCATGCATTATATTTAGATTAGTATAAATGTGTTATAACATTCCACCAGCACCAAAAAAATATTTCAGTGATAAAAATTGCGTAATTTTGAGTAAAAAGGAAAAAAGTAAAATTTAGCATTTGCATAACTTTTGAAAAAAAAATTTTTTTCTTTGCCAAAGCTTCGTTTTCGGGGGAAGAGGAACAAGAAAATAATAGAAAGATAAAGAGGAAACTTAGTAGCTGTAAAACTGAGAAGAGGAAATCGAAGGTGACAAGAAGAATAAGAAGAGCACAGGGGAGATATAGAGGGCAATAAAGTGGCTGAAGAAGGGGATATGAGATAGGAAGAAGAAACAAGGGCAGTGAGATATTTTAAAGGGGAAAGGTATAATTTTTGAAATGTATAAATATATATAACTAATCCATAAAAGGTCACTAAACAAATGGTAGAATTCAAATATTAGGGTAATCCTAAATGAGTTGATAACATAATTCCTGCAACTAGCTATAACTCAAATATAAGGTATAGGAAATCTGGACGATGCAGTATCATTTATAAAATAATGCAAGTACAAACTTCTTCATGGTGAACTACTAACCAACGCTCAGAACCTGCTTGCGATACAAGACAGGCTTCCATGAAGATATAGCCAAAAACCCTACTAACGACGAACGAGCTCTCTTAACAGAATTTCTTCTTTGCACTGAGCAGGCATTTCCAGAGTTAAGTCCAGTGTCCTATCATAAAACTCTTGACTTAATTTGAACACTGAGATGACCTTATGGGTAGACGATATGACATAGTCCCAAGTGGTTTAATAGCAAGTTAGAAGTTATAATATTAATTTTCAGTAACCCGGTCCAACACCAGTTACGCTAGGAATAGATTTACTGTGAATAACTGGATTCCGTGTAGCAAGTCAGAGACCACGCCCTATAAAAAATGCGATTAGTTTAGGATGAGTAATAGTTAAGTTGCAAAGGATCATTCGATCAATGCCACTTTTAATCTATTTGTATGGGTTGGAGTGATCCCTTTTGTTTGAGCATGCCCTATAAAGAGACTAATTGCTCTCTTTCATGCCCAAAAGGGTAGTGTCGGACAGATTCCCCTACGGTTACGGTCGTACGAGTTTACTATCAACACCTTAAAGTAGACTACAGAAATTAAAATCGACTTATTATCCCGCCTAGGTCCATAACGAAATAATTGGGATCAGTTGTACCGCACGGTGGACGAAAATTATTTATCGCAGAGCGATTATAACAATAACTCTTATGAAAAAACTTAAAAACAAATATTTGAATAAAACCATAGACATTTGTTAAATTTTTTCTATTTTTTTAAGCTTAATGGTACCCGAATTGTGAGTGTAGCACTGCAGGTAAAGTTTCATAAACCCAAGTACTCTTCCATAAGCAAACTATGTATTACCTCATCAACTTTACAAGCTACATAGTTTTTTCCCAATAAGGTAATATTCTAGACACGTTATGCTTACAGATAGAAACACTCCCGCAAAATGATAAGACAGGAAAGAGCAATGGCTTTGGATCCGTCTTTGTTTCTAAAGTTCTTTGCCCACCGCTACTATTGGTTTGAAAAAATCGTCGAGAAGATTAGCTACAGTTAACTAATAAATAAGAAATAAAATAATTTTACTTAAGATATCTAAGAACTGTTCAAGACTTCGTCAGATCCAGTTATTGTTGTTGTTGCTTTAGCAGTAAAACAATGTTTTGAAATTGGGCAGCTCTCTGGCGGAAATTTATTCGGAACGCTATGGTACTAACAACAACTATTGATAAGGTGACGGTCCGCTAGTAAGATTCTATATGATTCTATACCAAAACAGTATAGTCTTTCTTAAGGAAACGGATCCTTCGTGGTACAATATAGATAACAAACTCGCAAGGGCTTCTCTGGCTGTGTGCGGCGGATTGCTTATTTTTATTTTACTTTTTTATTTTATCTGTCGATTTCTAAATATTAGTGCAGTTACATCGCTTTTTGCACAACAAAATAATAAAAAACACATATTCAAATTAAATAATTTAAAAATAACAATATTTAACAGTAAAATAACATAAAGTTAAATATCTTCAACAAATAAAAAGGAAAAGTATAAAAAAATACATTATGTAAGTGGTTCAATACGAGGAAAAGTATTTGTATAGGACATCTTTGAAGTTACTTCTGTTCAAATTGCTTTTTATGCAAGCAGGTATTGAATTCAAACCCTCACAGCATTGATGAAGAACATTCTTGTAGAGTTCTTAAAGTTAAAGTATGGCAGCATTAGGTTAAGACAGCGTTCCGATTTTGGAAAGAAAAGATTTTCGTAAAGATATTTTGGAGTCTTCGCATACATTAAACGATATAGAAAAATATAGTTTCGGGCTTTGAGATAGCCAGTGATTTCACATCTCAGTAACGATGTTCCCCATCCAGATATGTGGTCATAGACATAACACGTAATTTCGAAAAAAACAATTTTGTTTGGTTTGATTTTCTGCAACACCAAAGTTTAATGATATATTTCCGCGGCAGTAAAAGCTGAATTTCTTAAGAAAAGCTTATAACAAGGTATGCTTTCCTTAACAAATGAAGTATCTGGGCTGTGTCAAAGACTGCAGGCCTTGAATAAATATATTAAAAGTATTACACCTCACCTTGGTATATCAAAAGTAGTAACCAACAAATATGAAAACAAAAAAAAAAAAAAAACTAAGAAGGAAACCACATTGCACATGTTTGGCAATATAGTACAAGAATGTTACATGAAAATGGCGAATGCCAATAGCAATGTGTATGCCAGTGTCAGCTTTGAACCATAGGAAAAGCACTCCCATGCATTCATTGAGTGCAACCAGCTAGCGAACGTGTGACTGTATGCCTGCCGCGAATTCCTATATCCTACGAGAGACAAAAGAAATAGTTTCAAAAGCATAAAACAAAAGCATAGCAACACTTCCACTATAACCAAGTAGAAATCAGCAATGCCAACATGCTACACTTGCGGCATGCAGCACATTCATTGTTGACAATGCGGTATTGGCTCGATAAGGCATATGAACACAAATCCATGCACCCATACAAAGGCGTGTTGTATATGCAAACTTGCAATTGATTGCAAATATGGCTGCACATTTTTTTCACTAATTACAAATTTTTTTTTCTGGTTTTGAATTTTTTTCTTATATTTTTTCACGCTGTTGGCTTATGCATTTTATGAGTTGTGGTAGCATATGCTCAGCGACGTGTACGCACATAAATAAAGGACAGCGTTTGCAATCACAGCGATTTTATATGCGTATAGAGGTGTTAACATATTTGGTGTGAACAATTTTTTTAAGTTTATATAAATAAATAACGCAATATGATCATGCACACTCGCATACATACACAAGTGCACTTTTATAGCCCCAAAAACTGAAACAATGTCGCATTCAAAATATGGTATACCTATGGGATGCCATGGTGTATGAGTGATAAATTGCACTCGAACATTAGAATGCTCCAGTTTTCATACGAAAAAAAATTGTTCGTTTCATTGTAATTACAAAATTTCTTATTATTAATTTGATCAATTAAATTCTTGAAAGAAAATCAACAACCACGTACAGCGGGTGGACAAATCGGCAGCTGTTTCGTAATCCTGCCTTCATTATCAATCGCTTTAATAGCAGCGACCACCTAGCTCTGTTTGGATTTGTGTTTGTTTCTCTCAGTGCCTTCTTTTTTATACGCCCTGACTAATCGGCGCATCCATTACGGATTTGTCGTGAAACGGAAGTCCTAGGAAACGGGCAGTTACGATAACATCACATTTGGTACGTCGGCATTTAGGTAACTCCTCCGTAGGAAGATCGCGTTCTTTTTCAGCTACACTTAGACCTCTTAGGACCGTATTCACCCGGCGGGAGTTAATAAGGAATCTTATAGATACTACGTCTTATCAATAGTTGAGGGACTACCGAATCTCGGGGCAGTGCTAGTGATATATATACATATATCCATAATTGCCGTTTTGAGGCGATTCAGCTTTAAGCAACTTTCTTCTAGTCAGTCGAGGTTGTGCAAGTTGTGTTTTCCGTCGTCAAAAGGAGATATCTCGAAGCAGTCTTAAGTGCTATGTTCTGTTAGACCTGCAACTTCTTCCAACTTATAGCTGCAACATCACCGATCGTACCGCCGACACGTAGCTGACTGATTGTCTTGTTCGTTACCAGCAGTATAGCTTTATATTTTTCCCAAGTACTGCTCACCATTTAGCTAAGAATATAGGTTGGGGCTCTGGACTTTCTTGGACATCGCGGTTATGTGAGTGTAGAAGTTGAGCATGTATTACTGATCTCACTTCGGTAGAAACTAGATACTTTCGGTTTATCGTATCTGAAGTAACTGAGTTTCCACAGAAATCTGATACTAATATTTTCATATCAGATATAGGGCTTAAATACCAGCGGATAACCTGTAAACAAAAGCTCACTGAAATGACCCAAGTTTTCGAGATAATATTTAATTTTCAAAAAAATAAATATAATTGGCTAAGGTGGCAACCCTGGATAACCAGAAAAATTTTTATACAATACAACAAAAAATACCTTTAGCTTGATACCCGTATGAAATATACTTCCTGTTACAAGAAAAAATTCATATGGCAACGCCGTAAAAACATTCTAAGTGGCAACACTTCAGCAAGACAGCTAGTAATGTAGCAGGTAAGCTAATCGTTATTAAAAATATGTCAAGCTTTCGAGATAATATCAGATGTGCCAAAAAATAAGTAAACAGGATTAAGTGGCAACCCTATATGGAAACCTTACCTACAAATGTTTTGGTTGTTCCGTGATATAAAAAACCTTGCATTTGAAACCCTGTAGAAACATTCTCAGTGGCAACACCTAATAAAATAAAAAAATTCATGCAATTCCAAGCATACATCGTTTAAAGTTTTAAGTTATTTGTTTTCTTAATACTTTGGCAATAGTTTAAAAACACACCAAGCTTTAAAATAACGGCAAATGAGACCCCAATCGAGTCGACGATGCACCCTATAGTTCATTTGAAAAAATCTGTAAGGGCGATTTCATTTTTGCTGTAAATATTTTATTTATTTCTGTGTTTGCTACCCCTGTGGCAAAATGTACCACCTTTCAACACACTCAAATAAACGAAGATTGTGTATGTTTGCTGCACACCTGACATTCCCGGCACTGATTTCATTGTTTTTGTTCATCAATTGTAATGGTTGTTTGTGCTCTTCTTTTGCTTTTTATTAAACTTTTTTTCTTTTTTTTTTTTTTTTGAATGCTGTAATATTTCTTGCACATAACTTCGTCATAACCGAAGGCTGTTGGCTAGTTACTTGCTTTCTACAATTGAAATGCATGAAATCGTTCGGTCATAAAGTTAAAATAATATCTATAGAACAAGTAAAAATAAATCTCACATATAAATTACTTTTTAAAGTATTTATGGGACGGCAGTGTTTGGTGCAAAATTTTCGAACCTCTAACTTACTAGTCATTGTTGCGATAAAAAATATGTAGAAAATTAGGTTACAATAATAAATCTCGAACGCTATTATAGTGCTTTTCATAACTATAGCACACTCAGAATTTAAGTTGTTTACAATAAAAGATAGTATCTTAAATTTCATAAATACTCGTAGATCTTTATAACTCAGTTTTAATAATAAGAGTACAAACAGCTTCTTCTAAACAATTTTTCTTTTTTAATTTTTTTTAAATATCGAAAAACAAATTATTCCAAATTTTTAGTTTAATGAACCAAAAAATCAAATATACTTTATAACTGAGAAAATTGTAGTTCATAATTTTTTTATACAAAATAAATATATACATATAAAACTAAAAGTATATGCGCATACACAAAAAAGCTACTGACTTAAATGGGACAAAATGTGATACTAGTATGTATTTATTGGTATATTTGAAAATCGTATATAAAGACGACAAAAAAGTTAAAACAGAAAGTTTAAAAATGTACGAAAGACATGGAATATGTTCCCCATAATTTTCGATGCCGTTGCAGAGAAATAACCAAACACTATCAACTATTTGACTACTTTTGCCACATAAGTGGCTGTTACCACTGAAGGGGTTAAGAGTTGAAACATTTTAAATCAGAAAATCGAAAATGTAACTTCTTGGCCCATCAAATTCAGGAAAAATTAAGCCTATATTTCAATTGTATATAAGCAATCGACTTGATATTTTTTAGTCCTATAAATTTTAAGATATTCATTTAGAATAACTTTTTTATAAATAATTATTATTTTTGTAAAAATTATCAGGTATCAAATTATTATTCTTGGCAGTAAACTTATTTATAGAAATAAATATTTTAAAATGTACAAGCCAAAAACATCAATACGACTGTTGCCAGACATCAATGCACGCAAATGATTAGAAATAAAAGTGAAGTTGACCAACAAACCATTGTTCTGTTAGTCTGGTGGTTAACAGAACGTGCCGAAATTTCTATGATTAATAGGTCTTAAAGCGACCGAAACAAATAAGATTTTTTAATAAACAAGTAACGAAGTCTAAGTTCAGGTGGAGCCGAACATTATATACCTAGAAGTGAGCTATTATGGCATACCAATTTACGCATGTCCATTTTAATACTTTTCAGTTCGTATTATAAAGCCACCTGATTGTTTGAGTTTAAAGGGATAAATTAATTTAAAAAAATATAAATGTATGGCGCGATATACACCAGGTATATCCTCACAAACCTGCTAAGAGATTTTTGCGCCCAGTTTCCCTTCCAATTTGTGGTGTACCGTTTTGAATTTTTTCTTACAAATTGGCGGGACTTAGCGAACCACTTTTGATGATACCTATCCCAGAACTCGAACCTTGGACCTTCGGTGTGGTAGGCCGGCAACACTACCGCCACACCAGGGTGGCTGCCATTAATTTATTTGTATATAAATAGATTTCCTAACAACAACAACATACCACATTTTTTTAAAATACCTATACATGCACATTTTATGTTAACAAAATTTGTGTTCAAATAGACAGATATAACTTCCCTATTGCAGTGGGTTATTAACCACTTGCCCGGATATTTTACTTGTGTGTAATCTGATTTGTCTAATTTTTGGCAAGAGTATACTACATACTATTGAGAAGCAGCTGACGAATTTTGATTGAAATATCTAGTTGAAACTACAAGCAATTGGCAGAATTTTTATGCTAATAAGTGGGCGGCGCCATGCCAATTTCGCTAATTTTTTTCGAAATATTCTTTCTATCATCCGATTTCGCCCATTTTAAATAGCGCTTGGAGATGAGTGTCAAGGAACCTGTATACCAAATTTCAGTAAGATATCTCAAAATTTAGTCAAGTTATCGTGTTAACAGACGGACCGACGGACATGGCTTAATCAATTTCTGTTTTCCTCCTGAACATTTTGATATATGTATATAAGTCCATATCTATATCGATCCGTTTATGCCGTTACATACCACTATTAGGCGACTAAAGTTAATATACCTTGTGTGCGTAGCATAAAAATGTAAACAATAATAATTTTCGTTAATTGATGTTAGAGAAAAATTACAACGAATGCACAGCAATGGTATGGGATGACATATTTCGAAGTCCCCAGCTTCTCATCCGACCCCTTCGCGTTCACTGGGATACGAACCCAAAGCGGCTGATAGAGTCCACTATCAATAAGCGTCACGATGCATTTTTCATAAAAACTATTGTTATTGGCCCTGAGCTCATTCATAGTGATGAATAATTTCAAAATATACAGGTCGTAAAAACAACAATTCAATGTACCGTTGCGATACAAAATAAACAAAACAGAAGAGCACATGAATAGTGTCAAAAATGGACACATAAAACCAAATGCCTCATGAGCAATGCTAGCAACTAGATATGGTTAAGTGATTAGAGATAGGAGTGTAGCTGACAGAAAAACCAGTCTAAGCGTTAGCAGAGTGTGACAATTTAACACGTATATTTTCTTAGATTGGTTATAGAACTGCATTTCTTGTCTAAAATATAAATAAGAACTGACATGTTTCAATCAGTTACATAAAGTCATTCGATTTACCATGTTTGTATCACTAAAGAGCCATATAAATCTGTATCTTTAACTTTATTCACATCTTTAAAAAGTTGAATTTGGCGAGTGCTATAATTACGAAACACAATATGGCACTCACAAAATTTCGGAAATTAAGTATTACACTACATTGTGGATGGCAAATTGTGTATTCATAATAAAAACTGCTTTATTAACTTATCTCAGGAACATTACGGCTTAGAAGCTTCTTATGGAATGAAACACTTATAAGGATGATCTGATCTTGTACAAGGTGGCGCAAAAGTAATCCTCCTATCAGAAAATGCTATAAATTTTGCGATTGACCCCTAAAGTCAGTTCTGTTTTGACATTTGTGTAGTAAACACATGCGAAATACACGTTAATAAACAATGTTACGCTACACTGCTCCAGAACGCGGAATATTGCTGACTATTTATTTGACCAATAATCGGTCGGTGCCAAACGGTTACTGTGAATGGTGAGCGCTACAGAGCAATGCTCAACGAGTTCTTTTTGCAGCAACTTGATGAATTGGGATTGGAAAACATGTGGTTTCAACAAGACGGTGCAACAGCACACACTGCACGTGCCACAACCGATTTGCTTTCATTGTATAATTGGCCTTATTTCTTATCGCCGAAAATAGCTAAATATGTATGTAGACTGGATTTGAGCGAAAATTAATAAGACCAACAGCCCAATAACAACACACACAAATATATTTCAATAGTCATTATTTTTGTTATGACCTATTGAGCATGTGGCAATGCCGAAAGAAATATTTTCAAAAAAGAGGTACAATTTATTTGAGCCTCTGAGCCAAGCTAAAAACTAGTGAGACCACGGTAGATACGTGAAGAGGAACTCCACAGAGTGGTGTCAGGTGTGGAGTGGAGTTAAAGTGCCTGCCTATGCGGATGACGAAGATGCTTCCGTCCGGTCTGTGCCTAAAAGTGAAAACAAGGATCGCGTAGGTAGCTGTTTGGATGGGCGGAGAATGCCATACAAGACTATGAATCTCTCAAAGACAGAGCAAATGATTTGTACCACTGGGTCGAAAATACCAAGTTTTAGCTTAACCCCTCTTAATGATCTAGAAATGCATCCTTATTTCTCTGTCAAGCATGCGGCTCATCGTCGAGAGTGGATCATGAGCTTGTCAAGTAGAATTGTCTTTTGTTTCATATGTATGTGTTTCTGGGAATCCCGAAATACAGAGTAATGAGATGGCCGATGAGCTGGCTCGTTGAGGACTAGTCTGGATTTCACTGAACTATTGGGGTGCATGCAGCACGGATGGGTCTGCAACATAATAACTCCTGCCTCAGCTGCTATTTTAGAGCGGAAAGGACCAAGGAACACAAAGGCCGATTTTCCAACTCCATTCCACAACATAACAAAACTTCCTTAGCAGCATTTTATTTGCGGCCTCTTTCCTGTCAAAACTGCATCCGAAGTTTGGAGCAATATATTCACTATATCAAAGTTACAAGGCTTTGTGGAAAGTTTTCTGGCAAAATTATTGCGATAAAGACGAAAGTGTTTATTGCTAGCTTCACCACCTTATTCTGATAGTTGACCGATTGGTAATAAAGCATTTGCGATAATAATTGCCCCATGAATAAGAATTTTGTGCACTGTTGGGGACATCAGACATTTCAGAAGTTTCCATTATGTATTCAGAGAATTTTTTTCAATCAATTTTGTGGTCAGATGATATTGTTTCTAATATAATTTTCAAGTGATATATATTTGGGATGGAGTTTGTGGATCTTGGAAAAATCTGAGTCTAGTGTTTAGTGTTTCCAAATCCTGGCTTAGGTATATCAACTAAGAGTCACAGTTTCTGCCTAAAATCGTTTTACATTTTTTTTGTATAATAGACTGGTTCAAATTTGCACCCAATTTTATCGATTAATTTATCGAAATAGCAACAAATTTAAATTAAACTTTTAGTTAAATGTGACCCGTTCGTTTGATACCCTTATTGTTTGCATATATTTAGGTTTTAATTCACCAAACTTTTGTCGTAATCTTGGTTGTCGATTGGTTTTTTGAAAACGGGGTATTCTTGGGCACTGCTTACTTGAATAAAATTGGTAAGATCTCGATCTATATAATTTTTATACAAAGTACCATTAATTTAGATCGAATATACTCAAAGTTATAATGAAACCCAAAAATTTCAATAAATAATAGTTCCTAGCAGGCTCGTGACACCCACTTTTTCTAAAAAATATAGGCCATCCCTCCCTGTAAAACATTATCTATTTGCTTACTAAATTTCCCCAAAATCCCTCCAGCCGCTCGCGCGTTATTGATGAACAAAAGCAAACCTCTGGACATCTTCACATCTACATAACATCACATCTTCGCATCCAAACATTCACATTTATAATATTAATAAGACAAACATTTAAATTTGCTCAAATAGTGAGCTCGTTTACATTTGCGTGTACATTTATTTCAACCGATATAAATGTGATCCCACTAAAACTCGACCCCAGCTGAGATATTGCGTTAAAGCTAGTTTCTCCTCACCACAAATCTAAAAATCAAAAGATTTACATTTCACATAAGAAGCAAGTTCCAACTGACATGCACGCAGCCAGAAGCACTTAATTAACACTACATAACATTGAAGTTCTAAATTCCAAAATGCCCATTACATACTACATACTACCAAGATGCATCGTCAAAAGCGCAAGCGAAGCAGATGTTTACCACCTAGCAGAAGCTGAAAATAGATTGAATAAGACAAATGTTTATGAGTGCGTAGCTATGTAAAATGAAAATAAGAAATGTGTAGCTATATATTTCTACTTAAGTAGGCACAGATTGACGATGTGCGGCTAAAATGTGTGACCCAGTAATGTACACATGCCCTGTAGGGATAATCTATAGTTTTAACTGGTGCGTTAATAGGTCACTCGGAACCACCACTAATTCATTCACAAGTTCTTTTACATGTCGTCAAATGGAGAAGTTGACATTATGATATCTTAGGCGATGGAATTGTGCACGTTGCACTCCTTTTTTTATAGCTCTGACCTTGTTAGTTTAGATGTTATTCGGCCATCTATACTGCCTCGTTGGTCTCGAACGATACCAAAAATCTAGGTAGTGATTCTAGTACATTTTCACACTGCATTACGATAGTTTGAAAAACTCCATAAATATACACATACTCTTTTCTAAGGTAGTTCTTAAACAGCGCAAATTTCTAGACATTTACCTAGTTTTATTATTAAATTACCTTTAAATTTTTGAAATTTAAGCTACTTCTTGTAAAGTAATAACATGGGTCTTTCCAAGCAAAATTTTCAGATAGTTTAAATCCAGCCTTTCTTAATTGAAAGAAATTTGGTGGGCAGTTTCCTTTTATGATAAAACGAAGATCTGCTAAAGATAAAAAATTAAAAATTTTTATTTTCAAAAGTTATGCAAATTCAAAATTTAAAATTTTTCCTTTTTTGTTGTTTTGTAAAACTTACTTTTCATAATTCGAAAACTCTCTCTCTATGGCGCGATATACCACAGGTATATCATCATAAACCTCCTAAGAGATTTTTGCGCCAAGCTTCTCTTCCAATTTGTGGTGTGCCGATTTGAATTTTCCCTACAAATTGGTGGGACCTACAGTTTTTTGCCGACTCCGAACGGCATCTACAAAGGAGACGAATTTTTGCTGAGAAGCCTGCCTGTGTTCGAAAATTACTGTATTTAAAAAATTCAGCCTTGGCACTTTCGAAGAGAGGTATAAAAGCAGTTTAGAAAAATATATAAAATTTCTAATTTTAAAAATAATTCAAAATCAAAAAAAATTAAGTTCGCATTAAATTTCGTCAAAAATTCATATTTAAAAAAAAATGTTTAAGGAAACTTCGAGATATCTTTAAATGCATAAAAGGTATAATACAAAAAAAGGTTGAGTCCAAAATTTTATGGCGAACGATTTTGAAGTACTGAAAATTTCTAAAATTAGAAATTTTAGTACCAAAGTTTATTTTTTTTAAACACAGTAGTTCTGAAATATTAAAAAGTAAACTTTAAAAAAATAACAAAAAATTGAAAAAAATGAATTTGAATTTTTTTTTGTTTTTTTCAGAACTTCATCTTATGATAAAAGGAAATTATCTACTCAATTACACATAAATCGGAAGTGTCGCTTCCCACTTTTGACGATTTGACATGGAAAGACCCTCACATAATACAAATTTTGAAGTCCGAAGTCTATACATTATAGATATCAAATGAACACGGGGCCATTATGATTTTAATTAAGCCAAAATAATTGTTTTCATAATTATTTCTCTGTCTGTCTCGAAGTTTGTTCTCTCATCAATCAAAATCCGCCGCTTAGAATGTAATGAAGTTTCGACGTATGTATTGCTAGAAGTCTAACTTAAAGTGTAGAAGGATTTCTGTTGGATACGTCCGATAGTTTTTGAGTTTGGCCACAAGTTATTTTAAACTCAATCTTCTCAAATCAAGTTGCATCTCTAAAACGGATACTACAAACTATTGACAGCCATTTACCTCGTGAGTTTTCACAAAAATTGGAAAACTGAATTTCTTGCTGATTAAGCTTTTTTTCCAGCGAAATCAAGCAAAAGTTTGGTAAACACTATGTGCACTCTGCTCCGTAAGATTTGCTAAGTTCCGTTGTAATTATACTAATACTATAGTCACGACAGAAATAGTCGATAGTGAATGTGAGTGTCACACTTAACATGAAAATTTGGAGATGAAAAAGCTATCCATTCAATGATTGATGCTAGTAATGCCACTCGGGTCATAAGCAAGACGGTGTGACAATTTTTTGGGAGTATTTCGCGAAGTTCAGTCCCACTTCGAATGCCGTAGACGAAACATGAATTCATCACACCTCACCGGTATCTATAGAGCAATCTAGAAAGTAGGCTAGTTGGTCTACTGACCAACAAGGTTTGGGCCAAAGTTTTTCGGCATGCACTTCTTGGCATTCAAATCGATTACCTTGATGAAGTGCGTTAAGTATTTTCCATGGGAAAAATTGATACATTTTGGTATGGACTGCTACCGAGAAACAATTTGAATAAAGCTGGATTAAATTTATCAGCCAGAAGAAGATAATGTTAAAAACGGGTGTATAACATAATCCCGACACACAAAATCCCGATACACATAATCCCGACATGACCAAATCTCGGCCATTCATAATCCCGACACGACAAAATCCCGACCAGTTAAATCGCAACGCAACAAAATCCCAACAGAAAATCCCGACAACTGCCGCCACGGCCCTTTTTTTTATTAATTCATATGTTCTATTTTAAATTAGTTTTGAAACGTTTTGCGATGAAAATTTTATCTTTCTTTACAAAAATTTTAAGGAAAAGTTGTCATGTGGTTGGGGTCAAAATTCTGCTTTTTTGGAAATTCTGCATTCATAATTCCAGAAGTCGAAACACCGGAAATCAAAATTATGGAAGTCAATACTCTGGAATCCAAAATTCTGGATAACGAAATTCTGAAAGGCAAAATTCTGATTATATGTTTTATTGCCTAGGAAGTAGTTTTTTACAATTGCATGATTGTATTTGTTATTGTTATTGCTTTGTTTGTTGTTGTTCATTTACCGTTTTGTACTACCATAATGATTTATTTTACTATGTACCTACATATATATGTACATAATAAGCAATGTGTTACTGCAATTTCATTAATAAACACGTGCTAAATATTTTTGTGAAATAATCGCTTTATGATGGAAAATATAACTGTGGTAAAGTCCAATAAAGGAAAAGACATGTTTATATAAAATACACGATTTTGCTCAAATTTTAGGGAAAAATTTTCCAGAATTAATTCTGGAAAACGTGAATTCCGGAATTATGAAAAACCAGAATTTTGAAATACAGCCAAAAAAAGGGAAGGAAGTGCGGAATTCCGATTTGTAGAATTTTGTCGACCCAGAATTTTGATTCCGGAATTTTGACTTCAGAATTTTAATTTTAGAATTTTGACCGTTTTCCGTTGTCAGGCCGAAAATATAATAAAGTTGTCTGGATTTTGTCTTGTCGGGATTTTTTTATGTAGGAATTTTGTCTTGTCGGGATTTTGTTATGTCTGGATTATGTCGTGTAGGGATTTCTGCAAATTGTCGGGATTTTGAAAGCCGGGATTATGAGGTGCTCCCGTTCAAAACTATATTGATATTTGCCGAAAATTTTTTGTATATTAAAAGTCAGCGAATTTTAATATGCTGTAACATTTAATGAACTTGTAATATAACGATGGATATCTTTTTTCTGACGATCCTTTCTTTGTTGTTAGTGTTAATATAATTTATTATTGTAACCTTCTTCAAAGGTTTGAGGAGTATTGCAGATATGATCAGTACTTCGCGGGAATAAATTCGGTATTAGCAACTTCTGTGACCAACCCAACTGCCGACGGAACGATTTTTTGACGCTTTGAAACTTCGCGTCATAAATTTAAGGCATATAATTACAGCAGAGGCCCCTTAGCCAGTGAAGCGTGTAAGTTCTTATTTTATTTTAGTAGATTATTCTTACAATCGCAAACATCTAGTATCAACAAGAAAAAATCCAGCTTTCATCAAACCCATTCTTCTTTGACAGTTTATAAGTCATTCTGAACCAGAAATTCATCTCACTGGTTACTGACTTCCCTACAGGGTATATAAAAAGCATGTGATATATATGCATATAAAGCGATACACCTAAATGCATTAAAATGCCCTGAAGCATACAGGATAAATAATGCAACTTTGTATATACACATACATATATATGTATATGCAAATACAGTTACATACATATACACTTACATACATAAAGAAACCAACTAAACGTTTGTGGCACGCACGTAACGTGAAATATTCAAGTTGCTACCACAGAGACCACAACCCAAGATGGCAGCTGGTGCGCAAATTGCTTGCATACGAGCATGCTTGAAGTACGACGAAATGGTAAGCACATATTTTTTGCTTGGTTGTATATAAATGACTGCCACAATGCATTCGCCTTTGTATTGCATCCATTTTCGCAGCCACTACTTTTAACCTTCAATGAACCGCACAATATCGGTGCGGTGCAATTTAAATACCAATTGAATAGCAAAACAAATACGCCAGTAAAGATTCTGTTTCACTTAGGCTACCTACTTTACAGATCGATGAAGAAAGCAATGTTTGAGTGGTTCACAAGATATACTTTTTATCTCTTCCATGAACATGAAATGGTATTACAACTTTGGTCCGGTGTTTGTTAGTATGAAAAGAAGAAGAAGAGATAGACCCACCATCGCCACAAAGGCGATGAGCTGAGTTGATTTAGCCATGTCCGTCTGTCGATCTGTCTGTTTGTACGCAAACTAGTCCCTAAGTTTTTGAGATATCTTGATTTGCATTTTACATGATATTAATCATTTGTCGGAATAAGAAAGATCGGAGCAATAAAACGCATAGCTCCCATACAATCGATTGTTCCGATAAATGGGGTTTGGCCTATAAATGTTGCAATTAAAAAGCTAGGAACGTAAAATTTTTCAGGTTTAGTATTTTTTAGATATGTTATATGTGTATTGAAAATCATCCAGATCGGACCAACATAACATATAGCTCCCATGCAATCGATTGTTTGGGGTTTGGGCGTATGCGTATTTAAATTATCAGTTTTGCAGAGTTTTTACTAAATGCGAAATTTTAAGTTTCTCAAATACTCACCAATTTTAAGTACCTGCAATTTCAGTTTTAATTTTAAGTTGTTTTACTCAAAGAAATGAATAAAAAAAATATTTTTCTTAAAAATAGTATTTTAAAACAGTGACAGGGCATGACATTCCCCACAAGGCCCATAAAATATATTCGCTAAGAATTGGTTTTATTTCTACATGCAAATTAATATTCTATTTGAGCACCGAAAAAAAGAAAAATGTCCTGAAATAAATCACCCAAATGTACATCCTATATTAGACTGGAGCAAAATATTTTCTTGTCTACCTCCATCAAGTGGGTCGTTCCATAATAAACGAGCTTAGAACCTTGATATGGTTCTCTGATTTCACGTTTTTCTTTGGAAAAAACACACAAATTAATACAGAAAAAAGATAAGTTAAAATTCTAAAAGGGAATTGCATCCTGACCCCATATTCCTCATCACGACTCATTAACGGATCGAAGTTCGGGCTTAACACTAAAAAAGTCAGTTCCCTATTTTTTTTGAGGTAAGAGCCACAAGATAACAACAAAAAAACTATAAGCTTTGCTCTGGTTAGTGGTAAGATATATATATGCACACATGATAAGCTATAAGCACTACTAAAATTTTGGCTGCAACTGTGCTCTGCACTGAAGCACCAAACTAGTTAGAAATAATCGATCTAGATGTTTCTAACTCATCGAAAACTAGTCCGTAAAGACCAAATCTGTGCTAGCAAAAAATTTAATTCTACAGAATACTGTCAGATTAGTCAGAGTTGCAAAAAACCGGAAAACTTTTTTACTTGAATCTGTTGTTTCCATCACCAGAGCTCGAACGTGTGACTTCTTGCATGTGGGCCTGGTACTAAATCATCATGATCGCATGCATTTTTATTATTTTCGTTAAAAAAAAAACATTAACGTTGATATAACAAGGTAATGAAAAGACATAAATAAAAACCTTAACTGAATAAATCTTTCTGAGCTTGAATACAAATATAAGTCACATGTGACTCTTTAAACTAAATGCAATACGCCCTCGCGAGTCACATATGATTTATTGTTCAGATAAGTTGTTAAACTAGTAGCCTATATCACTACATATTACAAAACAAAGTCACTTTTTCTGTCCCTATGTCCCCTTAAATGTTTAAATCTTGAAAACTAAGCAACGGATTTTGATGCGGTTTTTTTTAATAGATAGATTGGTTGAAGAGGAAGGTTTATGTCATTATAATGTGAATAAATATATAAAGGGGGCGTGGCAATCGGACAAAATGTGGTAAAAAACCATACATTTTTTGTTTGCACAGCCATAAATCATAAAAGAATCCACCAATTAAAATGAAACTTACTTGAAGTTAAACTTTGAAATATTTACTTTCGTTCTGCATCAAAAAAAATAGTTGATTCATATCTTATTTAACCAAAATTGTTTAAACAAAAGCAGCACTTTTTCCAAAAAAAGCTGTTTGTGTGTTTGTTCGCTGTCAACCGAATGAAACATTAGAAGTTATGCAGGAATCTCACCCCACCTCATGCATGTTGAATTAGATCGTATGGTGAAAGAACTCGGTACGTATGTATGTAAGTACATATGTACGTATCTCTCGCATAATTAAATTTCGGACGTATGTATGTATGTATGTATGTGGGCCACGGGCAGTAATGAATAAATCAAAACTACGGGATCGATTTTAATCATTTTTTCAGTGAGTGACATAGGCCTTATATTTTATTTCCGTGCGAAGCCGGGGCGGGTTGCTAGTATTAAATAAACTGTTTCCTGACTAGTTGGGTTTGGTGCTCGTACTACGTTGGAAAGAGTTTACAAATAGTTGCTTTGACTTTAGGGCATATATCACAGTATATGTCTGTGCGTGTTACTTGTAAGCCTTTCACATTGCTTCGTTTACTTTTAGGTGTTTCATTGCTTTCGTTTTGTTCTCTGTTGTGTGGGTTTTAAAACAAACAAAATTTGTAATGCATAATTCATTTCCTTTTTATTCTGCTTCTTCTCCTTGTTATTTTCATTTGCACTTTCGTTTGATATTTACAGATGTTTCTCCATTTGCTCGAAAAAGCTTAACGTTTTACATACAAAGACGTGCGCGTGCGTTGCTGTAATATCTCCAGTTCTGTTTGGTTTATTAGTGCAACATCTGCTAGGTGCACAAAGCGTCCACACACCCAGCAATGCTCTACAATATGTAAGTGTACATATGTGTATACTATTCAATTTTCAATATTAACAACAGTTACAATCGTAAAATTAAATCATTTTGTACCATATAAGAAGTAAAATCAGAGGCCGGAAATAGGTGGTGTACAAAAAGTTGAAATCGTGAAACGAATTCTTGGAAATGTTTCATATCAAAATCAAACACAACTATTAAGATCAAGAAGTCCAAATTGTATTGAACCTAGGTGTAACCCATTGCCTTTTTCACTAAGAAGTATTAAGATACAATTTTGATTCAAAACAAGTAGGGAGTGCACGGTCTACGGCTGTGGCGAAGGCCTTATACCTTTTGCGAATAAGTATCACGGTTTATAGAGTCCGATTCTTATCTACAATAAGTACAAACTGGGCAAAACGTGACCGTTTTAACTTGCTACTTTAGAGATATATGTCCCGAAATTCGTTTATCGGCACAGACGACGAAATACAAAAGCTGCAAAATGTGGTGATTACAGCTATTCAATTGCAAGAGTTATAGGTCAAAACAATCGATTGTATGGGAGATATGCGTTGTATTTGTCCGATATTGTTGGTTCGGACAAATAATTAATAAATTAAAAAACGGTGGCCACATATAAAAATTTAGCGAGATATCTCTGAAATTGCTTGGCTAACTTGCGTTCAAACAGACACGCGGGCATGCCTAATTCGAATCAGCACATCTTCCTGATTATTTCTTTGCAGTTATTGGTGGATCTATCTCTTCTTCTTCTCATACTTACAAACCTCGGACCAAAGTTATAATGCCATTTCATGTTCACGAAAGGTATAAAAACTATCAGATATAAAACTTAACCTCAAACTAAAACTCTACATAAGTTTTTTCTTTAAATTTTCAAGTCATCTATGTAACGAAATGATATAGTCATTGCAGAAATTACCTTACATATAGGAAACTGAATGGTACTACGCAGCACGTTACACGTTAGTGTTAATCATAATACTAATCAAAACTAAAAAATCGTTAAGCGGCAACAACAAAACGAAAAGTTTTTATATGATACATTAAACATTCCGAGGGTTAAATATCGCATTGCGAACAAAGTGGTTTCACTTCTATTGCTTTGAAGACCGATCAAACAATTAAAAAATAATTTTTTTGTTCAAAGAAAAATCAGACGACCTTACTGTATTACAATTGTAATAAATTTCAAAACCGTTCCGTTCCCTGATATAGACAACCGCACACAATGCAAAATCTGCTCTAGTTTTGCTTTAATTGAAAACTGGTAAGGCACTTTTTTATTATCATATAGGCTTCTCATTCGTTGTAGTAGGAGTCTTTGGTTCCCTGCTTTGGTTTATTGTATTTGCTTGTCATGTTATACCGTTAGCATCTTAAATAGTCTTTTAATGGTATTAGAATAGTCGTTTTAAGTTTTGAGAAATTCAATATGCTCACAGAAACTATCTGATTCTGTTAATCTCTTTTTTACATGCGACAACGAAAAGGAGTTGCTGCCTCTCATGTGTAGTGAAGTTTTTTCCTACATCTTTTTCGCGCCTCCCAACAAGTGTGCCTAGCAAATAGATGTATATCCCCCAGAACTACTCAAATAATAAAGATTCAGCAACAAAAGAACTTTATCCGTTCTTTCCAAATCCAAATCTGAACTAATTTGTTACAAAAATACCATGGCTCTAATTGATTAAAGTAGAGATACCCTATGTGGACTCGTCCAGAAACGGGCGGATTTTCTATACAATATATTTAATGTCACAGTCCTTGTCCTGAGAGCAATGATATCAGACGGCGGGTTGTGTAAAAACCTATTCAAACCAAGATTTAATGTATAGTTGTTTGAAGTTATGCGTAACTTCGAATTCCTTATTTTGATACCGTCTGATCTGTATATTTGATTTAACAATAGCTACATCACGTACCGAGAAAAAACTTAATAAAACTAAAGAACTCTTTTTCGCATGTGGAAAAATTTTATATAAAGAACTCGTATGTAAATGTTGATTAACCCAAAGGTTTGTCGAATAGTCTGCAGCCTTCCATTACGCGAAAATTGCAAATCGAATAACTTTAGTCCACCACTACCAATAAATACGGATAACTCGATTCCCAGCACACTCATTTTTAATTTTTTTAAATAATTTTTATAATATAATTTGAATTACAAAATCTTTCTCTTAGAAATCTAAGTGCAGAATCGCATAAATATCTATACTTAACAAAGGAGATCCACTAGTGCTAGATCATAAGAAAATTCTGTCAGTGATAAATTATTTTTGTTTATAACTGTTTGCATAGTTCACACTTTAATACTTAATATTTTAATTACAGAGTTTAGGTATTTTACTCATTTTATTTAACCCAGATAACCCTAATGCTCTATATATAGGACGGCAATTTTATGATTATAACGCACACGCGCGGCCATTAACAAATAACGGGAACGCGCTGCTATACGCAGCAGAGATTGCGCAACTGCGTTAGTAGTTGTCATTCGCTCTTTTACTATAGGAGTGTGAGATATTTTATTTTGAAGTTTGTGATACTTGGAAAATGCAAAATCATAACATACGCTTTGAAAGGCAATTCATTTAAGGTGCTAAAATTAAAATTTTGTTAATGTTCTATATTGGAAAAGCAGAGTAAAATAAGTGTGTTATCGAATACATTCACTGACATGAACTATTTTTAATTTTTTATGGCGAATTTCAATGAAAAAATTATATTTTGCTATATATAGAACCCCTCCGAAAACATAAAAATCGTGTATTAATTTCGGCTTAAAGCAAATAAATATGTTTTATATTTGTTTTAGGAAGTGTAGTGCATAACTTTTAGGGTTATCTGGGTTAAAAAGGATACGAGCGCTTACGATTCTCGCTTATGACTGCCGATGTTTCTTCTTCTCTTTGTTCGGTCAGTAAATGTCGATCTTATAAGGAGTTGCCAATTGTTTGACAATTCCTGCAAATTTAGTATAATTTCTCTTTGAGTCTTTAACTAAAAACTCGGATAATGAAGTCGTTTGGAAGCCGTTATCTTGGCGCTCGACTAGTACCTATAAATTCAGTAGCTCCTGCTTTATAATTTCTAGTTTTTTGCAAGCCAGACAGAAACGAGTTATTGATTTTGTTAGACAGATTATTGTCTTGTGTTTTGTATTTCTTACAGACTTATATTCCGAACATTTCTTAAATGTTTCCACTCAAAGTTTTACAAAAGTCCCATTTGCTATTAGCAGCCTTTTGCTGCAGCATTTAAGCAAACATCTGAAACATTTAATTAAATAACATTTCAAAAATGCTTCCAGATCGACGCACATTTTATTTTGCTAAATTAATTCAAAATAAAGCCGGGTTAGTAGCCAGTAGCATGATTGACGCACCCCAACGTCGTTTAATTAATCACTCATTGCGATATCATATGATTGAAGAATAAAATGAGTTAATAATTGCTGCATTTCGTTATCGGTTGATTCAAGCTTCAGAAAAAGTATAGAAATCTTTCAAGTCTGTTACCGAGACTTATAAAAATATTACGTATACGCCCCGTAAGCAAGTAAGGAAAGGGCTGTCCTCGACTGTGGCGAAGACTTGATACCTTTCATGAATACACATCACGGTTCTAAGTGTCCGAACCTTACTCACAATTAGTACAAACTCTGCAAAACTGTTGATTGAATGGTACATTTTCACTACACACATTACACATATAATATGTACTAAACTTGTAAAATTTTGATTAATGCTTTCCAAAATGGATGCCTCTTCCAAATTTCATCGAGATATCTCTGGAAGTGAGAGGCTAGTTTGCGTTCAAACAAACAGACGGACGGACAGACGGGCGGGCAGACGGACGGAAAGACGGACATGGCTCAACTCAGCTCATCGCCCTGATCGTTTCGGTATACTTATTGGTGGGTCTATCTCTTCTTCTTCTCATACTTACAAACATCCAACCAAAGTTATAATACCATTTCATGTTCGTGAAAGTGATAAAAAGAAGTCGATAAACGTTAAAAGGTGCAAGCAGCTGGCCTTTGGTCGTTTGGAGTACTTTCCGTGGTGTTTGGCAGAGTCTAAGAGAGCTCGCCAGTTATTCCTACTATCGAATAAAGGTGCAAATCTGATTAATAGAATTTCTGCTTAGGTGTTGTCCCTCTTGTTTTACAGGGTTGCCACCTATTTTAATTTTAGTTTTCTATTAACATAGGGTATGCCAGCAAAGGTACCAAACTAAAGTAATATTACGTCGAAGTCCAATAAAAATATAGGTAGGGCTACCATCAAAGTTTACCACCTAATAATAATATATTGATAAACATTTTTTTTATATATATAAATTACAGGTTAAAGCTTAAGCTATCGTGTAATGTTAAACTAAAATAAAAACAAGTAAGGACGGCGCTGTCTTCGGCTGTGCCGAAAGCTTTATACCTTTCATGAATACGTGCAAACTTAAATACGCATTGTTTGAAGTTCTCTAAAACTTTGTCAGCAATACATTTAATTTTCTTTTACCATCTATAAGCAAATATCTCACCAAGTTTCAAGTTTTAATATTTCAAAATGAGGGGTAAATGGCCATAATCCTCTTATCTGAACGATCGGTTGTATGGGATATATACTTTATATAGCTCCGATCTTGCTGACTTTTTTACGAAATCTTTTACTATCCCTAAGAAAATATCTCACCAAGTTTCAAGTTTTAATCTTTTAAAATAAGGGAGAAATGGCTATAATCCTCTTATCTGAACGATCGGTTGTATCGCATATATACTATATATAGCTCCGATCTTAGCGATTTTTTTACCAGACTTTTTATTATCTGTAAGCAAATATCTCACCAAGTTTCAAGTTTTAATATTTCAAAATGAGGGATAAATGGCCATAATCCTCTTATCTGAACGATCGGTTGTATGGGATATATACTATATAGAGCTCCGATCTTGCTGACTTTTTTACCAAATCTTTTACTATCCATAAGAAAATATCTCACCAAGTTTCAAGTTTTAATCTTTTAAAATGAGGGAGAAATGGCTATAATCCTCTTATCTGAACGATCGGTTGTATCGCATATATACTATATATAGCTCCGATCTTAGCGATTTTTTTACTTGACTTTTTATTATCTGTAAGCAAATATCTCACCAAGTTTCAAGTTTTAATCTTCCAAAATGAGGAATAAATGGCCATAATCTTCTTATTTGAACGATCGGTTGTATGGGAGATATATGATATAGTGACCCGATTATACCGGATCCGATAAATGTCTAATATAATACAAAAATACATCCTTGTGCCAAATTTCATCGAGATATCTCAAAAACTGAGGGACTAGTTTGCGTTCAAACAGACAGACGGACGGACAGACGGACGGACAGGCGGACAGATGGACGGACAGACGGACATGGCTGTATCAACTCAGTTCATCTTCCTGATCAATTTGGTATGCTTAATGGTGGGTCTATTCCTTATATTTCTAAACGTTACAAACATCGGACCAAAGTTAATATACCATTTCATGTTCATGAAAGGTATAAAAATTGTGATATGACATCATGGGTATGAAATGAAAAGTATTTTTAAGTCGGATTACAACCTAAGGTTGCCACCTTATCCTATTATGTATATTTTTTTTTACATAACAGTGGGAACGTATAACAAACCAAATTATACGGCTACTTCGAAAACGCCTAGCAAATCTCTGTCGACCAAATACTGTGGTATTAAGAATGCTGGTTCAATTATGATTTACAAATATCAGAAGCCTCCTAGTCAAGCCAACGAAGAGAAAGTCTACTACTGCCCTGGAAGGACTAAGTCAAGAACGATTTGAGCTCATTTGGTGTTTCCATTATTGTGTTAGCCAGAAGAAGAAAGGACTATCGTGCTTTTTTAGAGTTAAGTAAGTAAATAGGTTCTGATATAATATTTTTAGTACCCAGAGCTATTATCAGACCAGTTTTCGTGAAGAGTTTATTTGAAAATAGGCAAAGAGGCAAAGTCTATTTTCAGCTTAATTGAATTCTTAAACTAAACTTACTCAACGTAAAATAAGTCATAAAAAAGTTTAAGCAGTATCTAAAAATTTCAAAATAAAATTAAAGAAACGCAGAAAAATTATCTCTTTTATTGAGTATTTACTAAAAATAATAATTATACTCGGAAAAACAAGAAACCCATTAAAAAATTAGTTCTCACATTGATTGTGAAAATTTCAAGTTCATCTCAAATTCCTGAGTTGACGTAGCAATTTTCAATATCAAAACGCTCTCTTGGGAGAATCTTAAATTAGCCTTTAATTGTTATTAGCTGTTACCATAGAACCATTCGTTATTGGTTCTATGATCCCCAGTTGAGGAATTCGCTGCCATTGTACTTGCATGTCATGGATTTAGGCGCATAATGGTGATTATATTGACATCATTTCTGACACTTATCAAGTGGCACAGTTGTGCTTATTTTCGTGGGTAGGTAAGTACTCAAATTTCCAGATAGGCAGCACAACAATGCGACACATTGTCATATACAAATACACACACTTCTACAAGTGCGCATTAATACAAACACAAACTCAAAATAGGTAGTCGCATGCCTACGCTCTTGAGGGAGCGATAAAATTAAATTAAACCTTAGTTGATTTCATTACGTAACCATAACGTCCAGACTATGGCGACAAACAAGCTTACGTACTCATGCACGTGCGACGCTAAGGCACAACAGCGTTTACAGTAAGCGTGATAACGTTTAGAGGGGAAGTTATAGATATCGTTCGAAAACAAAGTATGTTTGGCTGTGGTAGCTGAAATGCTGAAATGGTGTGAGGTGCAAGCAGCTCGACAGCAATTCCAATAGATATCAGCTGTCAGTTAGGTGTAATTTATCGCTATTTATTGCAAATTGAAGTGTTTCGAAATATGACGCGAAATTTTAGATTGTGCCTTGATTGCGGGAGGATTTTGAGTAATGCGAAAAGACATTGAAAAGCAGTTATTTAAAAATTTTTTTAATATGACTTGATTTGAAATGCGAACAAATATCATAGTTTTACTCAAAATATATTTCAGATACAACTTGGAAATATTAAATCCAAAACAAACAAACTTCAGTTGCGCTGTCCTCTTTTGCAGTTTCCTTGCGGTTAAAGAACACTAGAAAAAAAAGAGAAGTTCTTCCATAGCATGCTATATGTATCCGATTACTTAAATGATAACGATATCGATTACATACTCCTCTCTTCAGTGCAACTGTTTTGCCGATCTCAATTGAATTTCACACTACTTTGTTTACTGTTAGATTGCACATATCTTTAAAAATCGGTTCGAAAGTTGTTTGGAGATCTTTTTGTCTGTTTAAGAAAACATAATCTTATAAGAAAAGCTAACTGGCTTGGCGTTAGCATTAGATCTTGCATAAATACCAATACAATTAACAATTTGTAATTTTTTCTACTCAAACTCAATTTCTTCTTTTCCTGGCTGCAGCAATAATCACTTCGTGCACTAATGGCCAGTTTTAAGAAAATAGAAAAAATTGCAATCAATGTAAATGCAAAATGATAATATTGAAATTTCCGCTATTGAGAGCACCGATCGTCATCAAATATCAATTAAGCTTTGCTCTAATCACGTTTGCAAATTAGTTTCCTTGAATGCCATGCTGACGTTAACCAGTCTGGCAAGCAGCAGCGTCAGCACCAGCTCACTCACAGCAACACCCACTCGAAGCTAATGATGGCACAAAGTGTTTTTGCATTTGATTAACAGCTTCCTGATTGCTGTTGGCTGACTAATATTTTAAGCAAGTAATACGTAGAAGCTATGGTTTTTTTTGTTGGAGTAGCACGTTTTTAGTTGCAGATATTCGTTTACTTACGACTGTTTTTATGTTCCTTTTGAAAGTTCTTGCCTGGCATTCGATCGAATAGAATCGAGTCAATAGGCACTCAATAAAAGTCATTAGATTCTCTTTTGTATTACGTTGAGGTTGTGTGTGTTTGTATGTTCCGAAAGTACCCAGCAAAAGTATTGTACGTGGTTATATGAAATAAATCGGCTGATCCCTTTATCTTCAGTACCTCTTTGTTTCAAAAATGCCCTGTCTCAAAACAAATTCAATACTTTTTATTTTATTTTATGTTATTTTATTTCATTTTATTTTGTTTTATTTTATTTTATTTTATTTTATTTTATTTTATTTTATTTTATTTTATTTTATTTTATTTTATTTTATTTTATTTTATTTTATTTTAATAAACATTAAGAAATTCACCGAGCTCTAGGCCATACATATATATAAACAACAACTTATTATTGTTAGAAATACTAATTTAGTCGAACTGGTGCACTCAAGAGTGTAAGTTTAAATGTATGAAGTTTATGTTTTATGTTTTTAAGGTTTTAATACATGTATTTATCATTGTCTTTCAGTCCTGAAGATGGCTACAGAATGTAGTCGAAATATCGACAAATCATATGGACAAATATATACATATTATATATACAAAAACAATAATTTTTGGTGTTTTTAATTTATATATATGTATGGCCTAGAGCTCGGTGAATTTCTTAATATTTTACAAATAAAGGCCGATAACAAATAAAAATATTTTAATAAACTTTTTTATCTAATTTTTTTTTTGTTTCATTTCCATTTTTTTTTTTAATTTTATTTTAATTATCCTGTTTTGCTGGCTCGAGGTCCGTGTTTTATAAATTAAACACAATTGATTATTTTTTCGTAAAACCGATACATAGAGCAATCGTAATTAGTTAAAGAAAAAGGTCGCCAAAAATTATAATTTATTTTATTTTAGTAAGTTGAACGAGCTCAAGACCAGTTGATAATAATTCTTGGTTAATTATCATTATTTTTGATTAGAGAAAAAATTGAAAGCAACAAACATATACAGGCTATAGTTATAGCACTATTTCGAAAACAGCCACGATTTCTCGTCAGACTAATTCGTATAGTTTTGCTATTTCCAGAGGATCTTAGTCTGACGAGAAATCGTGGCTGTTTCCGAAATATTACTATAACTATAGCCTATATATGTTTGTTGCTTACAATTTTTCCTCTAATGAAAAATAATAATAATTAACCATGAATTATTATCAACTGGTCTTGAGCTCGTAGAACTTACAAAAATATGAAAAATGAACAGACCATAAAACCAACAACAAAAATTATTTAATATAATTTTATTTTATTATACTTTTTATTTTATTTTTTTTTTCTTTTTTTTCCATTTTAATTTTACTTTTTTTTTATTATTTATTTTATTTTATTTTATTTTATTTTATTTTATTTTATTTTATTTTGTTTTATTTTGTTTTATAATATTTTAATTTATTAAACTTCTTTTATCTAATTTTTTTTAATTATCTGTTTTTGTTTCATTTAAATTTTTTTTTTTTTTTTTATTTTATTTTATTAAACTTTTTTTTTCTAATTTTTTTTGAAGTACTCATGAAACGAGCTCAAAGCCAAGAATAATAATTTTTCACTTTGTTTTGAATTTTTATGAAAATTATTATTTTTTTTTATTTATTAATAATCATTTTAATTAATTATTCAAAGTTTTTTGATTGAAGAGAGTAGCTTTTCTTTTAGATCCATTTCGGAAGCTGCTAGACTTCACTCATCGGAGTAATTTTGGCACGCACTGCTAACCATTAAGCTAACAACACGCTGGTTTTGATGTCATCTAAACTCCTAGTTCTATTCTTCTTTTACCATATGCATGAACCACTTCCGCCATTTGACAGTTAGTAGTGTGATCATGATGGATTTTTGACAGATCTGTTTTATTATCAGAACTGCCTTACCGTGTGCTCTCGGTTTCGTTATTGCTTTTTTATACCAACAATTTTTGTTGATATACTGCCTGTACATTTTCAAGTATTCATGAAACGAGCTCAAGGCCAAGAATAATAATTTTTCACTTTGTTTTGAATATTTTTTTTTAATTATTTTTTTTTTTGTTTCATTTTAATTTTTTTTTATTTCATTTTATTATACTTTTTTTTTATTTTTTTATTTAATTTTTTTCCACTTTAATTTAACTTTTTTTTTATTTTATATTATTTAATTATATATTCTTTTATTTTACTTTATTTTATTATATTTTATTTTATTTTATTTTATTTTTTTTTAATTTTTTTTATTTTATTATATTTTATTTTTTTTTTATTTGATGTATGATGACAAGAGTAGAGCAATTTTGTAAATAAGTGTTATAAAAGGTGCAGGTATTTTGTTGGGTATAGTCTTGCATTTTATGTATGAGCTTGAATGTGTCTGACACATTTTAAGTATATCAGTGTCTGCGTGCGTCGTTTTTGCTGCCAATTATTTATCTCATAAAGTGCTGATTCTCCTTCTCCTTCCACTTATCCTTGCGATTTGCATTTTGCTGAAATCTCTAACATATATTGGTTACCTGATGTAGGTCTTAACCAGCACACATACACACCACACCTTTTTCTAAGCAACCAACCAGATACACTAAAGCTCAATTCCTCCAATTTCCTTTTAACCTTTACACTCCAAGTGCCAACTACGCCTATCAAGTGTCGATAAATTTTGTTGTTTTCTTCTTCTCATGGAAAACTGATTTGAAAGTCAATTATCCATTGCCATTGCCGCAATTCAGCTTCTTCGTTAGCAAGGTTTTGTGCGCTGCCTCAGCGCATCTATTCGCTCTATTTCACCCACCTTTAGTCCTATCGAATCCTTTAAATAGCTTTTGAATGCAAAAAAGGTAATTTTCTACAGACCTTGCATGTTGGTTACAGCCCTGAATGGGGCACGTAAGTAGTGATGTGCCAAAGATTTTTTTTGTTCTGTCAGCAGCTAAAGGCATGATAGAGCAAATTTGGTTTGACCGTCACCTGACTTACTCAAACGTAGCGAGGGCACAAGAGCGTTGTGTTGGTTGGAACCAGTTTAAGCTTTCATTTTATAATTGGCAGCGTATGCTTATGAGGTTAATATATTAAAACAGGGTACGCCTTCTTAGTTTTTGCTCTTCAGTTCAATGCAGTAATTTAGTGGTACAGAAGTGGAGGTGCGAAGTGCACATATTTTTGCAAAGTAACGTATAGCGAGGGTGGGGCCGTGTGTAGAAGTTCACGCATTGGGGAAGGTTTCTGATCGTCATTCACCTGGGAATGACCAAAGCGATTCCTTTGCATGCAGTTCAAGCAGCTTACTACTTCCGGGCGCTTGCGTCCAAGTATCCTTTGGGTAACCACCAAACACTCCGACATAATCGGTTTAAGGGCTTGCTGGCGGGAGATTCAAACAGCAGTTTCTGATCACAATGTGGTGTAGCTGCAAGTGGGCGTCTGTCTTGGATCAAGCGGCTTGCTATACAACCGTGTAATTGAGCTCAACCTCCCGCGAAACGGGTTGTACGCTTGGCACCCACCACATAAATGAGAACCCCTTTTATAGATGACAACACCCGCAATCGCAATAATGATTATGAGATAAGGGCATGCACCTGGAATGTTCGGTCCCTTAATGGGGAAGGTGCCCCTGCCTGGCTGGTTGAGGGCCTGAGGAAAGCAAATGCTTACATCACCGCCATACAAGAGATGCGATGGACGGGGCGAGGAAACACGATCAAACCACCTTGCAACATCTATTGGAGTGGGCATGCGGAAAAGCGCAGATTCGGCGTGGGATTTGTGGTGGGAGAGAGACTTCGTCGACGAATACTGTCGTCATCCCGCCATAATATCAAAGTCGTGCTTGACGACTCAAACGCCAGGGTGGGTAAGGAGAGTGTATTCGGTCCCACTGGCGGGAAGTTCAGCCTCCACGATCGGACTTGGCCAAATGGATACAAGCTGATCGACTTCGCCGGTGCCCGAAATATGGTCATATTCAGCACTACGTTTGCGCACAAGAAAATCCATCAGGCTACATGGCTGTTCCCCGATTGAAAAACACGCAACCAGATCGGCCACGTTGTGATAGATGGGCGGCATGCTTCAAGCGTTGTAGGTGTTCGCACAACACGAGGACCTAACATCGACTCTGATCACTACCTAGTAGCAGCGGAGATTTGTACCCACCTCTATACGACAAAACGGATGCACCAAAAAACGCAGGGAAAGCTGGACGTCGAAAAGCTGACATCGCAACAGACCGCCAATTATTTCGCAGATCGCCTCTTACCGAAAGCACAATTCAACCTAGTGGAGTGCATGAGCAGTGGGATCATATGTCAGGAGCACTCCGTACCGCAGCCGAAGAAGAATTTGGAACAGAAAGGACGAAGCCTACAAGGCAACACTGAGATCGAATGAAGAGCTGTATGAACTTTACGCATACGCCTCGTGTTAATAAAGTACTTTCCCTTTAGAGTATCAGTGAATGCGTGGTTGCTTGTAAGAGTTGGTAGTAGCGATTCTGGGATAAATATCTAGGCTAATTTTGCAATGGACTTAGTGACGTGGCTGCCAAGGCGCGGGTGCACTTCCTTTTTGTTTGGTGACAGGAAAAACTTCATATCGTCCCATTTCAATACGAACCTTTTTCACCTCTTAATCCAAGTTAGAAAATCCATAACGGCATATCGTCGGTAAAAGTGTAAAAACCGCATAAGAAACATTTGTGTAAAAAATTCGAACTGAGCATTTTAAATGGCGGTCACTACCCATTTTATATTGTTTTCTGCACCTAAAAATAAATCTGGAGAAAACCTAAAAAGTTCATTGTCTGTGACATATACGTCGGATAGGTAATATAGAAAATTGTTTAATTGTTTTTGTTTGAAATGGTATACCATGATGCATTACCGTCCCTTCAGAAGCATTACCGTCCCTTCAGAACTCAAAGCCAGGAAAAACTTTCTTTCGCTGTTGGGTAAGTAAGTAAGAGTAAATAAAGTCAATAAATATTACTTGATGCTAAGACTGTATTTTCTGGTCTCAAGCACTTTTATTTACTACTAGCGGACCCGGCAGACGTTGTTCTGCCCAAAATTTGACTTGCCTACATTTAATAAATTGTACTCTTTTCAATCCCCAATTGGCTCTTCTTCTACATTTTTCTTTCTGCTTTTGCTTTTCCCCCAACCCGATATACCGTTACTTTTCTCTATCCTCTTAATTTTTCTCTAACACCACCTATGTTTCAGATTTCTATTCCTACTTTCCTCTGTGGGTACTGGTATGTCCATAGCTTCGAAGATATATCGAATTAACTTTTATTTGCTCCTGGTATTGCTTTCTGTAGCCAGGGTTTTTTGATGTATAGAACACACATCTGTATATAAAATATCATCAGCTTGAAATAAATAAATTCTTAGCTATGCCGAATTTGCTACTTTAAATATTCTGGGGCTTTTCTAAAAACTATATGTTGCCTATGTCGTACCCAACGAACTTCTGAACCTATCGTAAAAGTTTAATAGAGGTCGACTATAAACTTTGGACATTAATGAAGCACAAACAAAACACAAAACACAAAAAATGTGGGCGTGGCATCGCATTCTAATCGAAAATTATCTAAATCTTAACTAAAGGACACATATATCCAAATATCATTTATTTAGACGAAATAAGTTCAGAGTTATGACGAATTGAAGTTTTATATAGCGTGGGAGCTTGGCACCGCCCACTTTTCCAAAACTATATACGGCCTATGCTTTTATCCATGATCCCAAGAATATACTGTGAAAATTTCATAAAAATCGGTTTAGTAATTTGGACGCCTATAAAGGACACACAAACACACATTCATTTGTGTTCATAAGATTATATTGCCATAAAAATTAACTTTAGTCCGGTCCGAGGCAGCAGTGATGTAAGCTGAATGTATCAGATAGTAGAGTAGTCCTCAAAAGGTAAGTGAATAACCTAGAAGGATAACAACGACTGTCAACCGGAAGTCTCATCTTTATTTATTTCACTTCACAAACTCACGACAAAAGGCGGTCTGCTAGCATCGTCGCAGTCATACCGCATCTCACGGAGTTACCAAATGTCCAAGAGAATAAACTTAATTCAATTTGATTTCAGAACCTTGTGAACGCTTATAATTGTTTCTGCTGGCTTATGTTATGTTGCTATCAATCCATAAGTGAGTAGAAAAATTGTATCTAGCAAAAAACAGCCTAAGTAAAATTATTAAAAGTTATAAAGAGAAAATTGATAGAAGGCAGTAGTTCAAGAAATATATATATTTCTTCAAAAATAGTATTGTGTTCACTTGACCCTTCTGGTCTTTCTCTGACAACCAAGTCTGAGTGCATCTGCATCACTTCGATTTGATCTAATATTTTTAACCCCATCAATGAAAGAAGCATTATTGTTCAAGCAAGTAGTGAAGTGAAAAGCCATCAGAGCTAACTTTACGATTTACTGTTCAATCAGGACCAATGGTAAAGGAACTTGAAATCGTAGCTTGTGGATTAGATGATCGACCATTATCCACTTCAAACAGAAAGAGGAAACGCAGAAAATTTTTGAATTTGTAGGAAGGAAATGAACAAAGGAATGCAGATGATATAATCGTTTTCAAACGAAAACGTTCTAGTAGTTATTGATCGATTTAAAGATTTCAAAAAATTTAATTAAAAGTTTTTGCTTTTTTATGGGAACTCTCAGCAATGGATGAAAATAAAATTCGAAATTCACGAATTTTGTGAAAGAACGATCTTTCTCAATATTTGTTAGTAGAGCGCTACATTTCATACACGTTTTCTAAGCTTCCCAGTAGTACTTGAAGTAAGATCTCCCCAAACGATGAGCAAGAGAGTACTCTCTTTGACATCCTTTTGGAACAACAGAAGACATTCTTTGTCGTTTTCTGCTCTTATGCTACTCTTTGTGGAGGAAAAGGAGAGATATTCCCAAGGCATGAATAGGAGAGTACTAACCTTAACATCCTTTCGGATCAATAACAGAGATTTCTACACTCTGTGCTCCGATTTTAACAAACTTATAGCAATGGCAGAGAGCTCCTCAAGTTGTTAACAAAAGATTGCTCGCTTCTATGTATGTATTGAGCGAAAGCGGAGATTTCTCTAACTTCTACTCCTAGCTAATACCTTTTTAAGTAAGACGAATTTCTCTGCCAACAAAATAGAAAAAATGTTAACGAATGAAATTTATTTAAAAAAAAAACGAAAAAGCTGCAATCGTAGAGGTATGAAAAATAAACACAATTTATATAAAGATTTAAGTTAAAATAACTATTGCGTTCCTTAACTAATCTTTTATTGTTGATATGTGAGGTATTTATATATAAGTTCTATTCCATTGCTTCCATTCCTTCATTTGCTTCAATATAAGGCTTGATTCTCTCAAGATCTTCAATTGGTCATTTAAGAAGAATGTGAAATTTTTCCCTCATTACTAGAAGGTTTTCTAAGATTCTCCAAAACTCCCCCATTGCTCTATTGTGAGTCATAAAAAAGTAATACTAAAAACTCCATTATTGTTTCTTGGGAGTTGAAAGGGATTTTTTCTATTACTCGACCTCCTAAGACATGCATTGCTGAAAGGAAGTATACAAAATTATATGGTAATACACAGAAGTATAGGTAGTAAGCCCATACTAGCAAGGGAGTACTCCGAGATTAATCAAACGATGATCCCTGGTTCTGCTGCCCTCTTTTGGAAACAACTAACTTTTCTGTTTTTGAACTCAATTACTACTTAGAATTTGGGAATAATTTTCCCAAATCTTTGCATCGCGCTGCATTTATTCTGCACAAGAACTATCAGAGTAGCTATCGCATTCAAAAGAACAGCTTATTTTCAAATCACTACATCTCTTTATCAGCGTTCTTCTAAGGAAACAGTTATTATAACTTGAAACTATATCACAATTTTCTATTTCAATGTCACACTGCTTTGTACTTTTACCTTCACCCGACATCTTAATTTATTTCCTTTTACGGTCTATCGTTTGCCGATTTTCTATAGAAAACATTGTAATTATGAATGGATTAGAGTTGATATTTTCTTGATTAAAAATTGCGGAAAAACATTTTGCTTAGTTGCTCACAAATTAAGAAAAAATCACCAAAAAGATAAGTTCAGCACACAAACTTCTGCTTTAACATAATGAAATTTATTGTAGAGCAAGCTGCATCAACAATTCAAAATACCACACAACCATGAGCAAAGCGACAGCAACAACGACTTATGGAAAGCCTTGTAAGAAGACCTAAGAAGAGGGAAACAATTATTTTAGAAAGAAGAAAAGCAAACAACGAATATCTGTCAGCAGATAAACATAAAGAATCATACAAGGAAGGAGCGAGCAGCAGTCGGTGGCAGTCAGTCAAATGAGAAGGCTTAAAGGATCACTTCGGTCAAATTAAATGTTGTATGGAGTCAAGTGAATCAACTAATTACCAACAAGCGGAACTAGTATGACTAAAAAAATGTTGAGGCAAACCTATGAAATTTGTATGTGGTCACAAGGAGTCTTCCAACCAAATGCATCTAAATTGTTTTGGTTTTTGTAGCCAAGAAAGTATTACTAAATATTGCAGTTCTTCTTCGGGTTGTTAAGAGGGCGGCAATTACAAACATTAAATGCTCTCAAATTGTTCCCCTCTTGGGGTTTCAGGCGAAGTGGGGTCTGACTCCATAAAAAAAATGGACAAAAATAGAATAATGGGCGTATTTCAATACAAACTGGTTTTGAAGTTCATTAGAGTACGTTCATTCCAAATATCAAACTTGTCTTTACCTAGCTCTTATATCTTTAATGGCAACTGAGATTGAAATTGCAAAAATTTTATTTTCAAAAGTAGTTCCAATGCAGAGTAGGTTCGTTATTATTTACATAGTAAGTACTGCTACCAGATTTAGAGCTTCGAGGTTTTATTCTATGGCTTAATTCATGACAAGTGAGTACTTTTAGGTATCTCTTACTCATACAATCTAAGAATGGCAGTTATTTTTATTTTCTTCATTTTTGACTGCAAAATGTAATTTAAAATTATTGTATCTTTTGACGTGGATGTCACACACTTACCAAATTAGATTCATTCAAGAGGTCATTAAATACTCTAAGAGGAAATCATATTTAGTTTTCCTCTTTTTATACCTAGCAGTGCTACGCACACTATACCTTACTTTATTTTATTATTTATGCAGGTTCCTTCGCACTCATCTCCGAGCGCTATTTAAATAGGCGAAATCGGATGAGAGTCACGCCCACTTTTTATACATAGAATATTTTCGAAAATACAAAAAAGTGATTATTCAGTACATAATATACCTATAAGGATGAAATTTGGTGTATACATTAACGTTAAGACAGAAAACAAATTTTTCAAGAGATGTTTGCAAAATGGTCGTGGCCCTGCCCTTTTTATAGTGGATTATCCCACAAAACTTTTTATGCCATAACTCCGGCAAAAATTGATTACGTGAAACGATATTTGCCAAAAATTTTGAATATATATCTGGAAACTGTTTGTTGTAAAAATGGGCGAAATCGATCAACGGCCACGCCAAGTTTTTTAACATAATTCTGAAAAATGTGTTTGTAAAATGTAAAACGCGATATTTCTATAACTATGAAAGCTATATCAATAAGATCTTGCACTAAAAATAATCTTTTTAAGCAAAACTCGACCGCAAAATAATTGTGTGGATTTTGGGAAAGAAGGCGATTACTTGTAGTTTCAACTAGATATTTCAATTAAAATTGATGAGCTGATTTTCAATAGTATGTAGTATACCCTTGCCAAAAATTAGGCAAAATAGCACACAAGTAAAATATCCGGGCAAGTAGTTAATACCCCACTGCAATAGATAAGTTATACACCTTTTTTGATTTTCATACCTTTAATGAACATGAAATGTTTGTAAGTATGAGAAGAAGAAGAGATGGGTCCATCAATGAATATACGGAAATAAGCAGAACGATGAGCTGAGTTGATTCATCCATGCTCGTCTGTCTGTCTATTTTAGCGCAAATTTTTCAAACATAAAATGTGCATGTATTTGTATTTTGAAAATATGTGGTTAGCAGCGGTTGGTAGGGAAGCTATTTATATACAAATAAATTAATTTACCACTCAAAACTCATAACATAACTGTTTTTATTGAAGACAATCAGCTGCATTTATGGTACGAACTGAAAAGTATTAAAATAGACCTGCGTAAATTCGTATGCCATAGTAGATCACTACTAGGTATATAATGTTCCGTTCCACCCGACCTTAGACTGCCTTACTTGTTATAAGTTACTTTGCACGATCAAGATATGTTTAAAAAGACTGAATAAAGAATTTGTTTTTTGAATGTGACGCTGTTTATTGAAGAATTAAATTAAATACAATTCGTCAAAGTCTACTTATTTTGACAATAAATTTGACGGGTTTTACAGTGCTTTTTTTGGTATTTAAATGGTATAGAATACTATCGTAGCTGCAATAAAAGAATATTTTTTTGTAAAAAGTGCTTTTTATACCCTTAAAAACAGATTTATTTAGAAAACGCGCAATAATACCGTGGATTTCTGCCCTATTAGTTTAAAGATACGGACCGATTTTTTATTCAAAATAATAAAAAAAAAGCATACTTTCACATAATTTTTAGTTAAACCTTTGTAAACTTAAGCATTTCTGGAATTCTCTACAACAAATTTTCGGGTGTAACAAATGGCTCGTCTCAACTAGGAAATTTAATATTTTTTAGAAAGCGCTTTGTAGTGGTTTTGTTCGAGATTTGCCCATTAGAAAAATATTATGTTAAGATAAGATACAATAAATTGCATTTTTGGGAATTTTTTTAAAAGTTCTAACTAAACACACTCGCATTACAAAACAAAAATTCAGAAAGACCTAACTTTCAGAGTCTTTGTAAGAAACACATTAGCTAGAAACGAAAATTTAGACCATATCCTTTATCTTGAATAAATTGCCTTTCCAACGATGCAAAACAAGTTGACATCCGTCACAATGATTTTTATAATTTTTTCCCGCTCATACAGTACTGTGGGTCTCCTTGTTCTCTCTCTGCTCTGCTTGCTCTGGTTAAAAATAAAAATACCTTGCTGGCCGGAGCATATTCATTTATTTGCAAAACATTCTTACGAGGGTACAAAATAGTCTAGGAAAATCTATGCTTAACCTAGGCCCTAGTTAGATTTTATTTGCAATAAACAGCTTTGCCTAGGGCGTGCCAGGTCTCAGGTATGATAAGTATATGTTACTCAATTTACGTGCAATTTTGGTTTAAAAATTTTAGTTATTTTTCAACTTTTTCTGTTGTACAAGTACTTTGCCGTAATTTTATTTTATCCCTAAAGTTCGATTTTATGCTAAACGCGCTAAAATGTATGCACTATCATATTTATAAATAAAGTCAGTGGCAAAACAGCCAATGGGACAAGGGCTGTTATGTCAGTGTAACCCTGTCCAATTTTGTCAGTGGCGAGTTTACGGGTAGGACTTTGTTTTCAGGACTTTAGCCAACCGTTAAGGCCATAGCATTTTTCTGACTTATGTTATGAAGATATACAAATTATAAAATAGCAGACCTTTATCATGAAATACATAAAAAAAATTTGCTGAAATTAGTAAAACAGAAAAAAAAAAAAGAAAAGAAAAATATGAGTTGCGCAAAAACAAATTCCAACACCCCAATCTGCGACGATGCGATCCGCCATATCTATCATAACCATCACTGAGCAATCGTACAAAACCCGCACTTTTTGAGTCCAAGTTATGCAAATTTGTGTGCGAATAGATCTTAGTGCGGAGAATAGGAATTTTCAAACTTTTGTTCGAAGCAATACAAGCTAAGTTTTTGTCTAGGCTACAGAGCATACGAGTACCAATAAGGTTTATGTAGACGACCTAATAAATATGTATCACAAAATACAAATTCTATTTCTACAATATTTGTTTTTGTTATTTGCACACATTAACGTATGTATCTGTAAACTAATGTGAACTCAAAATCTGACCTAAATACGCTACAACTACTCTATAAATTTTTGTCTATTTTTAGGCGCCTAAGCGTCGCATACTCTTTTGTGCGCTCCCCACCCTTTGAGTGTGCATGCATTTTGTAGTAATATTCATAGTAGAACAACGTTTGTGTAGTAATGTTAACATGCTAAAATATCGTGTTCAGCATTTCATGTCGGCAAAATTAATTACAAAATTATGCTGTTCTCTGTACTTAGTCGCGCTCTGCGGCTGCCTAACTTTCACACAAATCGTGATTGCGTAAATTTTTGTGTATTCAAACGACATGCAAATATAAGTTAGTCCATGATTGTTTAAGTTTTAAGTTATACACTGTAGAAAATTCCACTAGCTCAGTACTAAGCAAGAGCTGAGTCATTTGACGGCAGTTTCAGCAAGCTCGATAGATAAGCAATGCCTATAGCTGGCGAAATTTACAAGGCGATTGCACATACATCAACTTCACCAAAGCGGACTGGGACCGCTTTACCGAAAATACAGAGCGCTCCTTCGCTGCCTTACCCACTCCTACGGACGTACGCAAAGGCGAAAGAGAGTTTCGCAAGATTATTGATTCAGGCTCATGCCGCTTTATTCCTGCTGGCAGAATACCATAAATTCGTCCGAATTTTCCGGCAGAAGCTGCGGCGATGGCAAGAAAACGTGACCAAGTGAGACTCATCAATCCCGCAGATCCCAGAATAAAAGATCTCAATACGGAAATTCGTAGGCTTGTCAACGAACACAAGCTGACCAAGTGGAAACAACACCTTGAGACATGCAACCTCTCCGGCGGAGTCGGCAAATTATGGTCGACTGTCAAGGCCCTATCCAATCCGACCAAACACAAAGACAAGGTCGCCACTGCTTTCGACGACAGCCTCAAATCGGACGCCAGGAAATGTGCGATCTCCTTTTGCCGGCTGTTTATAATACATCCACCTGCAGATAGGACTAAGGGAAGAGCCTTCCGACGTGCGCGCAAACACAAACACTCTACTGCGCCCATTGCCGTCTCAGTCGCAGAGGTTAAGGAAGCCATAATGAAGGCCAAATCCTCAAAATCCATCGGACCGGACGGAATCGCCATGAAGATGATCAAACACCTTGGCCCCGAAGGACAGAGTTATTTAGCGGCTCTCTTTAATCTCTCTCTAACTACGTTCGTTATACCTGAGATATGGAAACAAACAAAATTGCTCAATGTTCAAGAGCACGCGGAACTCTTGAGTAGACAGTTCCTTCTGAACTGTCATAAACCTAGTCATCCAAACCGACATCTTTTGGATGTAGCACCGCCCCCCAGAGACATAAGGAGACATCTCTGTAAGCATTACGATGAGATCCGGCATCATATCTCTTTGCCGTTCGATCTGCGGAACCATAGACGGGCTCTAAATGACCTCCACACCGAGTCCGTAGACAGATCTCTCAGATCTCGGCCTGCGAACCTCGTTATTAATACTCAACCACCTGAATTGGCTGAAGAGGAGCGCGTACTTCCGAGGGAGACTAGAGTCATACTAGCACAACTTCGCTCTGGATATTGTAATAGGTTAAACTCTTACTTATCCAGACAGACCCCCAACATACCAAACACATGCCCTGCATGTGGTATGTCCCCTCATGATACCAGACATCTCTTCTCCTGTTCAGTTGAACCCACTCTTCTAACACCTACATCACTCTGGTCCAACCCTGTGGAAACTGCGCGTTTCCTCGGACTTCCGTTAGAAGAGCCTGATGACAATTTAGAGTGATCGAGCCCATTGGGCAGGGCAAAGCACTGTTAACAACAACAACAACAACAAGGCGCATGTCACCCAGTAAATTACTTGGCAGTTTTTTCTCAAGCGATTTCCCTACCGACAGTGCTAAGGTAACTTCATTTTGTCAAAATATCAACCAGTTCCACTTCGAATAACTTATGGATAGTTCTGATTGTAGATGCGTAATACTTTAATGCTTCTTTCAACTTTCGCTTTTGTAATGCATATTGGTTCACAATCTGACTTCATATGTATATGTAAATTGTTATTTTGTATATGTGGAATAATTTTGCAGTGCGAAAATGGGGAATGCATTACCTTTTCATACATGAAAAGATATAAGAAAATTGTTGTAATAGAAGATGAATCTAAAAGCTATCGAAAAAGTAATGTGTGGCTCGATTTTTATTTTTAGTACTATACTTTTCTGTTTTTTTCACTGTGTTTTTATATTTTCTTAACAGTAAAAAACTAAAACTCAAATAAAATATGAAATAGTTACAAACAGAACAGCTTCTGTTTTTGTTTTAGTTGCCTTACATTTATTTGGCACTTATACTCATCTTACCATACGACCAGCTGCTCGACATGGCGAGATGAGTGAAAAAAGTTCATCGCCGCAGAAGATCTCAATGGTAAAGGTCTTGTTACTACCCAAAGTTATCCGGGATTAGATCTGCCTTTAAGACGTAGGCTGTGCTGTGACCTGCTGCCTGCCAGCATATCGCAAGGGCACGTTGTCGCTACACCTTGGACTAGGAGGCCACATTCCTTAGTTTGAAATTTGCACGTAACGTTTTGCAGGTAATGCATCTTTTTTCTCATAGAAAGTTATGCTAGATTTAATATGTCCCATGTAATGCATCTTTTCATTTTTAAAAAGTAATATAAGAAGTAATTTATACTTTGTCGCTTCAGTTTGTGCCGAGCTACACATCACTTTTCCTATCACATCGCTGTAGAAAAATGCATGCATGTTTTCTTGTATAGTCTTTAGGGGATATACATTACTTTATGCATTCCTAAACATTACTTTTTCCGACTGGGTTATTAGAAAGCCATTATTACGGCTATGGTTTGGGGTTTGAGTAAATGACACAGAAGGTAAAAATTTAAAAAAAAAAGTTCAAATTCGTTTTCAAATACTTTGGTGGCGGTTAGTGTGAAGGTTCAATCAGAGTTTTGAAATTCGTTATGATATTTGAAATATGCGTAATTAAAATGCTTTCGGTTTGGCGGATTTCATATTTTGCTAGGAGAGTATGTTGGTGGATTAATTTAATATGAAGTTTGATTCATTCTGCTACTCATGTATATTTGCTATACTTGTGCCCAAACTCATATATTTACAAATAAACTATCGTCCATGCACCTCGTAAGAACAATTTTGCAGTTTTAAAACCAAAAACTAATAGCCACCACTATCTGTTAGTAAGTATTCTGATTATTAATTTTTATAGCAATTTTTGCATATAATCCGAAGTCTACCCTACCATCTGTACCTAACCACTGAAAAACTGACTTATACACTAGGGGAGTTTGATTTTTTTTCACCTATGGGGTAGAACTTGTACTTCATAAATAGATACGAGGTGTGTTCAAAAAGTATCGCGAATTTTGTGTTTTTTCAAAAATTATTTATTTATTCATGAATATCTATTTTGTCCCCTTCAAAGTAATCCCCATGAGATATTATACACTTGTGCCAACGGTTTTTCCAATCTTCGAAGCACTTCAAAAAATCATTTTTTTGTATCTTGTTCAGCTCCTCCTTCGATGCCGTCTTTATCTCGTCAAGAGAAGCGTAACGTCGTCCTTTCATAGGCCTCTTCAGTTTAGGGAACAAGAAAAAGTCACAGGGAGCCAGATCTGGGGAATACGGTGGCTGCGGCATCATTAGTGTGTTGTTTTTGGCCAAAAAGTCGCGCACAAGCAACGATGCGTGAGCAGGGGCGTTATCGTGGTGCAAAAGCCAATTTTTGTTCTTCCACAAATCCGGGCGTTTCTGGCGGATTGCTTCGCGCAAATTGCGCATAACTTGCAAGTAATATTCCTTATTGACCGTTCTTCCCTGTGGCAAGAACTCATGATGCACCACGCCCCTGCAATCGAAGAAAACTTTCAGCAAAACTTTCACATTCGACCGAACTTGGCGCGCTTTTTTCGGTCTCGGTTCGTGCGGCAGCTTCCATTGAGATGATTGAGATTTGGTTTCCACGTCATAACCATAAACCCACGATTCGTCACCAGTTATGACCCTCTGGAGCAAATTTGGGTCGTCGCGGACAGAGTTTAACATCTCATTAGCAATGTTCATACGATGCTGTTTTTGGTCACAATTGAGCAATTTTGGTACGAATTTCGCGTAAAAATCTTCGATCCAAAACACGTGCAAGCAAATCAGCTGTCAACAATTAACTGAACATTCAAAATGGCCGAGCTTGTCGGCATAAGTGAGAGACATGAGTACCAACATAACGCCACAAAAAATTCGAAATTCGAATATACGTAACCAGCGAAAATTCAAAATTCGCGATACTTTTTGAACACACCTCGTATACATATATTCGGTGTGCAAAATCGTGCTGCTGAAAACATATAGTATTGTCAGTATTACGTTTAAACTGAAAGCTGCACAGATACAGAAACAAAAAATAATAATATTAATTAACTAAGAATTATTATCAACTGGTCTTGAGCTCATTGCACTTACAAAAATATGTAAAAATGAACAGACCATAAAACCAACAACAAAAATAAATTTATACCGGAGCACGCGGTTATTTACAATAACTATCTTCTAAAAATAGAAAGAAGAATGTACAAAAACAAAGTTCAGCATACAGAATGTCTAAAATATTGTGTATACCGTTGGCAAGATAACAAACAACAATTAGAGGAAAACTTGAATTAAGCAGCTTGCAAAACTACACGCAGCATAGGCTATGGGTTAGGCAGCTGTCCTTGCAATCAGAGTGGTTCGCTTCTCCACAAGATCCTCTGAACTAGCAAAAACTATACGAATTAGCCTGACGAGAAACCGTGGCTGTTTTCGAAGTAGTACTATAACTATAGCCTGTATATGTTTGTTGCTTTCAATTTTTCCTCTAATCACAAATTAAAATAATTAACTAAGAATTATTATCAACTGGTCTTGAGCTCGTTAAACTTACAAAAATATGTAAAAAAAAAATACAAATATATCTACGCTTTTTGGTTTTACAAATTTTAGCGTGCTTCAAGTTTACTATGATTCAAGTTTACTATGTTATAATGATATGTTATAGCTTATTTTAAATAATCAGAAGCCAGATTCTTCTTCTTTAAATGGTCATCTAACCGCCTGGACGATTTTGATCGTCCAACATAGCTCGCCAGTCGTTTCTTCGTTGCGCCAACTGGCGCCAATTGGAAACACCGAGGGATCGCAAATCGGTCTCCACTTGGTCCTTCCATCGGAGTGGTGGTCTCCCTCTTCCTCTGCTTCCACCGGCGGGTGACGATAAGAATACCTTCTGGGCTGGAGCATCTTCGCTCATTCGCACTACGTGGCCTAGCCAGCGAAGCCGCTGTGTTTTAATTCGCTGAACTATGTCGGCGTCTGCGTAAAGTTCATACAGCTCATCATTAAATCTTCTTCGGTACTCGTCGTCGCCAACGCGTAGAGGTCCACAAATCTTTCGAAGAACCTTTCTCTCGAATACTCCCAGAGCCGCCTCATCAGATGTTGTTAGTGTCCACGCTTCTGCACCATATAGCAGGACGGGTGCGATGAGTGACTTGTAGAGTGTTATTTTCGTTCGTCGAGAGAGGACTTTACTTTTCAATTGCCTATTCAGTCCGAAGTAGCATTTGTTTGCAAGAGTGATTCTTCGTCGGATTTCTAGGCTAACATTATTGTTGGTATTAATGCTGGTTCCCAGGTAAACGAAGTCCTTTACTATTTCGAAATTATTGCTGCCAACAGTGGCTTGGTTGCCAAGGCGCGAATGCGCTGACTCTTTGCATGATGACAGAAGGTACTTCGTTTTGCCCTCGTTCACCACCAATCCCATTTTCTCCGCTTCTTTTCCTAATTTGGAGTAAGCAGAAGTTACGGCGCGGTTGTTAAGGCCAATGATATCAATATCGCCAGCATATGCCAACAGTTGCACGCTTTTATAAAATATTGTTCCAGCGCGGTTAAGTTCTGCAGCTTGTATTATTTTCTCCAGCATTAAATTAAAGAAATCGCACGATAGGGGGTCACCCTGTCTGAAACCTCGTTTAGTTTCGAACGGCTCGGAGAGCTACTTCCCAATTCTGACCGAGCTGGCGGTGTTGCTCAAGGTCATTTTGCATAGCCGTATAAGTTTTGCAGGGAAACCAAATTCAGACATAGCGGCATATAGGCAGCTCCTTTTCGTGCTATCGAAACCGGCTTTAAAATCAACAAAGAGATGATGCGTGTCGATTCTTTTTTCACGGACTTTTTCCAAGATTTGGCGTATTGTAAAAATCTGGTCGATGGTAGATTTACCAGGTCTGAAGCCACACTGATAAGGTCCAATCAGTCTGTTCACATCAGGCTTCAGTCTTTCGCACAATACGCTTGATAGGACCTTATATGCGATATTCAAAAAGCTGATTCCGCGATAGTTGGCGCAGTTTGCAGGATCGCCGTTCTTGTGGATTGGGCAGAGAACACTTAGATTCCAATCTTCAGGCATGCAGTCATCCGACCAAATTCTGCATAGAAGCTGATGCATGCGCCTTACCAGCTCCTCGCCTTCGTGTTTGAATAGCTCAGCAGGCAAACCATCAGCGCCAGCTGCTTTATTGTTTTTCAATCGGGATATTGCTATTCGCACCTCATTATAGTCGGGTTATGGAACGTCAATTCCATCATCTTCGATTGTGGGAACGGGTTCGGCATCTTCTCTGGTTTCTTGCTCAGTTTCTCCATTTAAAAGGGCAGAGAAGTGATCCTTCCATATTCTGAGTGCTCTCTGAACATCGGTCACCAGGTCGCCATTCTCATTCTTACAGAAGTTTGCCCCGGGTTTGAAACCTTCTGTCATTCGCCGAATTTTTTGATAGAATTTTCGGGCATTATTCCCGTTGGCCAGCATCTCAAGCTCCTTTATTTCACGCTTTTCTGCCTCTCTTTTTTTCGCCCGGAAAAGCCGCCTCGCTTCCCTCTTCAACTCGCGGTAGTGTTCACACACACTCCTCGTTGCATTCGATCTCAGCGTTGCCTTGTAGGCTTCGTCCTTTCTTTTCGTTGCAGCGCGGCACTCTTCATCATCATACCAGTTGTTTCTTCGCGTTCGCCGGAATCCAATTACCTCTTCGGCTGCGGTACGGAGTGCTCCTGAGATATGATCCCACTGCTCATGCATTCCACTAGGTTGAATTGTGGTCGCGGAGAGCAGGTGTGAGAGGCGATCTGCGAAACAATTGGCGGTCTGTTGCGATTGCAGCTTTTCGACGTCCAGCTTTCCCTGCGTTTTTTGTTGCACCTGTTTTGTCGTACAGAGGCGGGTACGAATCTTGGCTGCTACTAGGTAGTGATCAGAGTCGATGTTAGTTCCTCGTATTGTGCGAACATCTAAAACACTGGAAGCATGCCGTCCGTCTATCACAACGTGGTCGATCTGGTTGCGTGTTTTTCGATCGGGGGACAGCCATGTAGCCTGATGGATCTTCTTGTGCATAAACCTAGTGCTGGATATGACCATGTTTCGGGCACCGGCGAAGTCGATCAGCCTGAATCCATTTGGCGAAGTCTGATCGTGGAGACTGAACTTCCTGACAGTGGGGCCAAATACACCCTCCTTACCCACCCTGGCGTTAAAGTCGCCAAGCACGACTTTGATATCATGACGGGGCAGCGCTCGTATGCTTCTTCCAGGCGCTCGTAGAATGCATCCTTTTCCACGTCATCCTTCTCTTCCGTCGGTGCATGAGCGCAGATAAACGATATGGTGAAAAATCGTACTTTTATGCGGATTGCAGCGAGACGCTCGTTCACAGGTGTGAACGACAGTACTCGGTGACGGAGTCTCTCTCCCACCACAAATCCCACGCCGAATCTGCGCTTGTCTTCATGCCCACTCCAGTAGATGTTGCACGGTGTTTTGATCGTGTTTCCTCGCCCCGTCCATCGCATCTCTTGCATGGCGGTGAGGTCAGCTTTTGCTTTCCTCAGGACCTCAACCAGCCGGGCAGCGGCACCTTCCCCATTAAGGGACCGGACATTCCAGGTACATGCCCTTATCTCATAATCCTTATTTCGTTTGCGGGTGTTGTCATCTAAAAAAGGGGTTCTCATATCCGAGGCTTTGTTGTTGAATTTCATTGGAACGTTGTTTTATGTGGTGGGTCCCAAACCCAACGCACAACCCGTTTCACGGGAGGTTGAATTCTATTACACGTTTGTATAGCGAGCCGCTTGATCCAAAACAGACGCCCGCTTGCAGCCGCACCACCTGGTGATCAGACGCTGCTGTTTGAACCCCGCAGCAAGCCCTTAAACCGATTATGTCGGAGTGGTCTTACCAGGTTGTCGCCTTCTCACGTTTAGCTCACCACCAAACGGGTGTTCGGTGGTTACCCAGAGGATACTTTAGCGCAAAGCCCGGAAGTAGTGAGCTGCTTGAACCGGATGCAAAAGAATCGTTCTGGCCATTCCCAGGTGAATGGCGATCAGAAACTTTCCCCACTTGCGTGGACTTCTGCACACGACCCCACCCTCCTAGAAGCCAGATTGATGCCCAGAAATAACACTCGCCAAATGTATTGCATAATTTAAAAAAAAAAAATTTTTTGGAATTTGTTCTCCCAGCCTAAAGCGGGTTATGTTTGACTAAGAACTTGTGATAACCCCATCCTGTTGTAACTTAATGCCCAACAATATTATACTAAATCGCCATTTGAGAGCAATGAAAAAGTACATAATATTTAAAAATTTGCCAATAATTTTTTCAAAAAAATAATTTAAAAAAAATAAATATGCAAAAAAATAAATGCAGTTTAGTAGAGGAAACCATCTTGTATATATATATATTTTTAAAAACGAGCAAAATTGGTTTTTCCAATAGCGAGAAAATAGGCAAACGCTAGAGAACTTCGAAAATAGGTTTATACCTATAACCTTGAATATAATTCGAATTTCGAAAAACTGGTGCAAACTTATTTTGTGGTCATTGTAAACTATATCATCAAGTTTCAGAAAGAACTTCGAAAAGAAGGCCTAATTCACAGTTTATCACCATATATATTATTTTTTCCATGTGTGTACGCTGTCAGGTCATTTTTTGATTTCTCCTCAAAATTCCGGTTTCGCTTAATGGGGCTTCATTACTATCAAATAGCAAAGTGATATTTATTGGTTATCTTTTCTATGCTTCATAAAGAGTAAGATCAATTAATCTCACCCCACGGCCTTCTGAATTGAATGAGACATTGATATGATAAATATAATTAAATATATGGGTCAGCATATGGCTCAAACCAATAAAAAGGAATTTGGGCTTAACCTCCAAGTTTTGAAGGTGTTTTCTGATATCTGTGCATATATAAATTGCTTGAATGCTTGCAAACACCTGTTAAATTCCCATTAGAATTGAGTAATCACTTGATTGGATGGTTCCTTCAACCAATAAAGAATATTTTAATTATTCTCAAGAATCCGCAATTACTAATTGATTACCATTGAAAAGTAAAAAATAAAATAAAATTCAAAAATAAACAAAAAAATAAAAATTTTGTTTATGATTATTTTTGACATTTGTTTTTTCGCTTTGATTTTTATTCGATTTTTTTTTTGTTTTGATTATTTTTGTTATGTTTGTCTGCAATAATACCAAAAAATAATCAACAACAATCGAAAAAAATCAAAAGCAATAAAAAATATGTTTCAAATTGTTTTTGATTATTTGGTTTCTCAAATTTTTTTTTATGTTTATTTCTTATACATATTTTCTTTTATTTCCTTTTTTTATATAATAATTGAAAACGTTGGGTAATCGATTATTAGTAGGCTTTTAAAAAAAAATAGTCGATCGAAACGATAATAATTACGCTTAGTAATAATTGTTACTTAACAGGTCTTGCTACAAAATATTTAAAGCTCGAAAAGTGTTTTAAAAAATTTTGTTTTTTTTTACACATAGCGTAATTATTCTAAAGCCGCCTTCAATGATATGTGGTTGGCCACGTGTCCGCTTGTTGTCACAGATGTGATTTGCAAGTAAAATTTCTATTTAATTTAATTTATTTGTTGCTTTTTCATTATCATATTTTTGCGCACAACAATAGAGCTTTTTATTCGAACATTTGGTTTTTTTCTTTTTTATTTAAATAGCAACCCATATCTTTAATCTTGGTAGCAATAAATTAAATTAATGTGAATGTTTAGACTGAAAAAAAAAATATATGTATATATATTTATATATTGTTTAGCATTGTTGTATGTTATTTTCATAATTTAATCGTTGGCAATATACAGCAGTATCCAGCTCTCTGCATATCTTAATGGTTTATTACGCTGTAAGTAATTAGGTAAAATGAAAATGTAGTTATGGCACAGCATTGTCCAAATAAATTCAAAATTCGACAAAGGATGCTGCATTGTACATACAAATAAAGTTAAAATCCTAATGTTTGGAATGCTTGATAAATATTCGCATGATAAATAAATGAGTATTTTTGGCGTCATAAATGTCGAAAATGTGGTAAATGATTCGCTAACTGAAAGGTGACTTTTGTCCACAGAGCAGAAAAAATTAGTATCGGTTTGAGCAGAAAATATATTTTTGACCGAACATAAAAAAGCATGTTCCAACGTCATAAAACTAAAGACAAGGAGACTCTATTTTCGCTTACTTGTCGATCACTGTGGGCCGACTATTTTCAAACATCACGTTTAGTACGAAAGGCAATTTTGTATCGCCTGAAGAATGAATATGGAATAAATAAAACTAGAGCTATCTGGTTTTGTTTGAAATTTTCAGGGAGTACTCGCATATATTATTTCCAGTAAATCAAACAATCCTTGTTGGTAAATAAAAAGTGATTTGCGGAAAAACAGTTATAGTGTGGACAAACTGATTTAGTGAACTCTTTTCCACAGAGGCGTCAAGTAGGACAAGAGGAATTCACCCCTGCGGGTTAGGGGCTTAGAATATGCCCAAGGTAGGCATACCAGTCGTAAGAGGCGACTAATATGAACAAAGGTAATGACGTGCAACCCGGAAGGAGGAGTGACATGACCTAGAAGGTTTCACTGGTCATAAATCGCTACCACGACAGTCGGGCAGTACCGCATGGGAGTACCGGACCGTACCGGGTTCAAATCCGGCCAAGGATTGTTAATTCGACAACACTCCCCAAAACCTTCGGGGAGTGTTTTTGTCGTTACCACAACAACAACAACAAGAGCAATTCAGTTTGTCAGCGCCATAATTGCTTACGCTCTCAGTTTAGAGTTTATAAAATGTGTTTCTTAAGAGCTGGGCTACTAGACAAATACGTACATATATCAGTGGCATCTAGCCATAACAGCCAAAGTATATTTTTAGAACTTTTCATGGGAGAGTTTTAAGAATTTAAATAGCTACTTGAGATCATCGACTTGAGCCGAACTTGAAACTTCACAATCAATAAAAGAAAATAAGCTGTAATCATTTTTTTCGTTTATTTCATTTGCATTACATGCTATTTTGATGCGCAACCAGCTCATGAAATATTCCAAAAATATAGTTTATGTTTTCCAATCCCAAATCTGGGTTTTTCACAGCGAAAATTGAGGTCAATCCCGCTCTTATACCTCAGAGCCACAAGTGCTGTTACAGGTGTCCGCAGCCCCCATTCTATAACAACAAATAATCTATAAACCATTTGCGCTAGACGAACGTCCAGAGCCTGAGCCAAACCATATAAAATAAAACAAAAATGAGCTTAAATAAGCTGGTATCCCTCCATTAAAATTAGGTAACTATGTTACTTACTTAATTTATTTCAGAGCAACATCAATATTTTTGGAAATATTAGACAAAGAAGGTAGTGTGGTTTTTTTTTTATAAAATTTTATTTTGAAATTTTGAAATAATAACTAAACCTTCCGGGTCGTGTTTAGTAGTCAGCATAAGTGGGGAAGTTTCTGTACTAAATTTAGCTGCTAATGGGCAGAGTAATAGTCTTGCATGTGGTTAGAGGAGTGCGCTGCTTGGGAATACCAATAGCAATATCTCAAGGGGGCTGACGTATTAACTGCGGGGAAATTCAACCAGGTTGGGAGGAGGTGGTGAAGCGCCTGTATCAGCCTGTATATGGAATAAAGTTGGCCGAATGCATGCCTGAAGATTTGAATCAAAGTGTTTATTGTGCAATCCACAAGAAGGGAGATTCTGTAAACTGCGCCAACCATCGCGGAATCAGTATGTTAAATATCACGTTTAAGGGTCCATATATCGTGTTGTGCGAAATACGCTGGCCTTTTCTAATCGAGAACCGACATGTGATCTCGTGGTTGTTGTTGTTGTGACCATCGGTCGCCCTGCCTAATCGTTACTTTCCTTGCCTAGCATTAAAATCAAAATCTTCTAACGGAAGTCCCATAAACCTCGCGGCTTCAGTGGGATGATTGGTGTTAGAAGAATCTGCTCTGATGAGCAGATGAATAGATGGTTGGTGTCATGGAGAGACACATAACATGCTGATCAAATATTTGGCATGTTGGAGTTCAGTCTATTAGAGTATCCAAGTTGGACCAGCTTTAATCTTGTTTCTATAAGCATTTCGCGGTCCCCTACGGCAACAGGTGGAGCTTGTGCCTGGATGAACGATGGACGAGAGCTAACAGAGGAGTTTCCCGACTCTGTATGGATGTTGTTGAGGGACTTTCGATGCACCTTTGGCTCAAACGGCGAGGTTGTGTGGTGCCGGATTTCATCATAGTGCTTACGGAGATGTATACTTTCTATCCGGAGAGGCAGATATTCTTCAAGCACATGTTTGTCAGGTTGTTGCAGTTTGTAAAAGTTGAAAAAGAATTGACTTGTTAATTTCATCTCTTGGTGCTTCTAACTGGTACCAGTTTGCAAAGCGAAGAACCAGCTGGCGCTATGTTGCACGACCAAATCATTTAGATGATTTAGCGCCATTTAAGTAAGTAATGGTGCTAGTACAAACCCAAACAAATTTTTTTTAGAATTTAAGACTTTTTTTTGCAACCAATGTGGAGTTCCAAATTTGAGGAAGCAGAAAAAGTGTTAAGAATTTGTGTGATTATAGATTTAATCGCGAGGAATACAATTACTTAATTGCGTTCAAACTCGACTTAAGCGCTCATTGTTAGCGGTCACACAAATATTGATGTTGGCTGTTATTACCTCTTGCTGTACATACACAAATTTAAGAATAGAATTTCTGGACTTAGGGTCAGGTTCCTTAATTTTGTTAATAGTTTCCACATTTAATAGCTTTCAGTTTGCATATCGAATTCAAAGCAAAACCTAACGCTGAAGTCTTTGAAGCACCTTCTTGTCCTGAATACGGCCTGCTGTTTTTTTTTTTTTTTGTTAAATCTTTGCATGTAAAAGCGAACATTTGAAAACCACAGAAGCTAACAAAGCTTATTCATTAAGTCTGTTCTGCCGACAGTCAACAAATAAACGTCGAGAAAAAGTAAAAACCATTCAAAATAATTGAATCAAATTTTGTGCAGACAAATTCAAATGTAACGACCCTGCAAAAGGTGCTATTAGTCTAGGATGCGTGCGGGATAGGTCGTAAAGGAAGATTCAACTAATGTCAGTTCTGATCACTTGATATTGGCCGGACTATTCACATTTGTTTGATCAATTGTACCCATTTTTAACCGAACGGGTACACAAGGACTAATCCACTTTCTACCCAAATGGGTACTTTTAACTCCTACGAGTATGCTACAAAAGTTTAAATTTACTTCCAACCCTATGAGTATGCTACACAAATAAAAATATACTTACATATATACATTGAATTATACACAAGTATGAATGAAAGGTATTAATCGCGGATTACTCTCTTTAGAGATTAATAGCAAACTTTTTTTGTATGTGTGTTCGTGTACGTGTGTCTGTGAGACAAAATTGTAACAAACTGGATATGCAAACAAATGAGTTAAACAATCATAAATTTGGACATACAAAAACGAAACCAAATAATCACTAACTAAGTAGAAAAAAAAACACAAAAAAAACTAAAAAAAATGCAAAAAAAAACACACCTTTGAAAATATGAAAAGCTAAAAACATAAATATTTTGACATAAAAAATGTCAGCGCTTCCAAACGGCGGCAACTCAAATTTTTTACCCGTGTGGTTTACGGATATGCCAGCAACAAGGACAAGTCAAGTTAAACCAAAGTAAACATTCCATCCAAAGGTGGGCAAAGCCGAAGCATAAGCACACAGACATACAAACAAACAAAAAGTAGAACATTTACTGCCAGTGCTAAGCACAATAGCGCGGGACGAGACAAAGTTGGCGTTTGGTTCAGAGTTGAGTACGCCCTCTGAACGCTTATCGGCTACATCAAATGAGGCAAGTCATAATTTTTCACAAGGGGATTATTATTAGCTGTCCAAGCTCGTGCGTAGAGGGAGAACGTGAACGGTAAAAATATTTGGTTAGCAATGACGACGCGACGTGACATTTTTTTCGAGCGCGTACTTTCAATTTTTCATTCTTAAACGTCGAAAAACATAAAAGTTTTTTGACTTTCATATTCTCTTATTGCCTTTAATATGTCTGTATGTAAATAAATACAGTTACTGCCCAACAAACATTTCTGTAAAAGTATTTAACAATTATGTAAAGTAAATTGTCTTTAATAAGCTTTTTCTGTTTTAATTTATTTTAAAGTGTCAATTCAACTTCATTCAAGAACGAACTTTTATAAATCATTTTACTTTAAAAATTAAAAGCAAATACAATGCAAAACAATTTGTCAGCATTTTTTTCTTTTTTCAACTTAAAATAATTCAAATACTTTTCATAAAAGATTTTACAAGAGAATGAGGACGAAAAATACAATTCATGGCTGCACCTTAGCCAATTCTGTAATCTGCTATTAACTTATTTATTTACTTTATTGCAATACCTAAAAAATATAAAAAATATGGTTTGAATAAAGTTTCAGAACAAACATTTAAAAAAAGCTTTCGTTAATAAGCTTTTTATCACCATTTTGTTTTGATTATAAAACGCTTATTTTCAGTCAGAATTTTGTAAGCTTAATATAGTATATTTCTACAAGATTTTCAAAAATGTATTTTAAATTTACTTTGCTTGTTGGATGGTAGCAAAAACGTTATACAATTTTTTAACACTGCCGCATTTTCCGGCTGTAGTTAATGTTTTGGTTTCGAATCCGGTTTGGTTTCGTCTCCGGTTTTAGTTATAACTCTTGATTTGGATTTGATTCCAGTGGTAGCCTTGCGTTGCATTACGCTTCCAACTTTGGGCTTGATTTCGATTCCAGTTTCTGTCAGGTTCGGTTTTAATTCTTGTTGTGGTTTCGATACCGTCTGTGGTTTCAAATCCAGTTTTGTCGCTTTCGTTTTCTGTCCCAATTCATTTCTATGAAACATTAATTTCTTTATAGCCAGCGTGTACTAGTACACAGGGTATTATAGTTTTAGTCATATAATGGTAGTTTGTAACGGTACAAAATAATAGAGATAGATATGGAGTTCCATATATCGAAGTTCTTAAATGAACAGAGGAACTCATTAAGAAATGTCCGTCCCTCCGTCCGTCCGTCCGTGGACACGATAACTTGAGTAAAAATTGAGATATTTGAATGAAGTTTGGCACACAGGTTGCTTTCCAACCAAAGTAGGTTGCTATTTTAAATAGGCGAAATCGAACCATAACCACGCCCCTTTTTATCGAAAATTTCGAAAAACGTTTAAATGGGTTAATTCAATAATAGAAGCCGCTACAATTATGAAATTTGCTAGACTTATTAATTTGGTTGTCCCATTGACGATTTTATCAAATTTATGGAGAAGGGGTGTGGCACCGCCCACATATGAGTAAAGAAATTTCAAACTTTGACTGTTAATAACTTCAGAACCGTTTATACTAGTATAACAAAATTTCGTAGGGGGCATACCATTATTGTGATAAATGCACCCATAGAAATTAAGTAAAATCGCTTTTCGACCACGCCTACTTTTTCATAAAATGTATATGGAAAGGAGGTAAAAATATTGAGCTGCCCATAGCTAATTAACTTATACTCGTACAGGTATAATAATATAATTTGATGCTTACATAAATTTTCTTATTCTTTATATGGTCATTGCAAAATTTTGGAAAATGGGTATGGCACCGCCCATTTATGAGCCGGGCAAATTTCAAATTCGACTGTTAATAATTGCATAACGGTGTAAGATAGAATTACGAAACATTAGACATGTAGAATACGCCCACGGAAAATAAGCAAAATCGGTTAACGACCACGCCCACTTTTGGAGCAAAGTTTTCTAAAAGAGAGGTAGGAATGCTAGAATTTCGTAGTTACAAAGACCTGATGATCCTATTAATGATCTTTTTTAAATTTTGGAAAATGGGGGTGGCACCGCCCGCATATAAATGAACAAACTGTAAAATTTTAGCTATTATTAACTTCCGAACCGTGTTAAATAAAATTACGAAACATGATACGAGGTATAGTATCTACGCTTTTCAACATTATATATAGCCTATGCTGGAACCTGTGAATCCAGGAATTTACTGTGAAAATTTCATAAAGATCGGTACAGTACTTTGAACGGCATACACACAGACACACATTCATTTTTATTAATAAGATTGCCCACATGGTAGTAGAAAAAGTTTAAAACCTCTATAGGTCATAACTCCACAACAATTTACCACAACCACTTTTACACAGCTGGGTATTTAATGTTCGGTTCTTCCCGAACTTAGACTTCCTTACTTGTATAATTCTGATTTCGGTTTCTATTAGGATTTCGGTACCTACTCGGGCCTAGATTTCGGTTCCAGTTTTCCATTCGGTTACGTTACTGGTTCTGGTTCCATCTTCGATTTGAATCTCGGTTTGGTTTCCGATTTGAACTTTGTTTCTCATTTTTTTTCGACTTTCGGCTCCTGTTTCAAGCATGGCTCAGGATAAGATTTCGGTTTCTGTTTTAGCGTCGCTTTAAATTTTGAGTTGGGTTTTGGTCTAGCTTCCGGCGTGTTTCGCCTCTATTCATTGGCCCGCTTTCAGGTTGTGTTCCTTTTATTCACATAAACACCGAACTGTTCCTAAACTTGCATTGCTGAAATCAGGTGATAGTGGCAAAACCTCCTTAGAATCAGTGTCTTTTTTCATTCTTAAAACACAACCTAAGTAGAAAAGGTCTTTGGATCTGATTCTTTTCCATGCACTCATATATACATATGTGTGTAAAGTTCATTCAGCTCGTCGTTAAATTTCCTTTCGTATACTCCAAAGCCATACAAACTTCCTTCGATCGGTCTAAATTTGTTAGTCCTAAATCGGTAGGAGTATAATAAGAAACTATGAACGGCTAATTTTTCTTCGCCGCAAGAGAACTTCACTTATCAAATCGACACTGAGTTAAAATAACGATTTTTAGACGCGTTGATTCTACATATAGCATAGCCCTGTAAGATTTAAAAAGAATTCGAGCTCAATCGAGTACCTCAATTTTTTTATAAAAATTTCCCACAAGGATTTAAGATTTGGAACATTTGGTTGATAGGATTACAAGGTAGACAATGGAGTTAACACCAAATTTAATGTTATGGTGAAAGTCAGGCCTCAGTTGGTTATTACTGATTACAAATGTGATTGTATTTATATTAGGCTGGTCTTCCAATCTTAAAGACCGCTGTCAAATACATGAGTCATAAAGTTTGAAGACGGTTAAGGTGTGTCACAAAGAAGCCAATGTGCAGATTTCTTTAGAGAGTTGCCTGAACTTTGACAAGTGTGTGACACAGCTTTGCCGTTTAAGACTGCAACCAAAATGTATAGGCTATATCTTTGGTTATATTAGCATCGACCTAAAAATGTTCTCTAAATATTCAAGGGTCACCCTAATGCATATATGCTTTGCAGTTGTTTGCTCTTCTTTTAAAAAGTATCCTACAAAACGACGTTTATGCCGTTGACAGGACAAAGTTTTTGGGCGCTACTGCTTTGCATTGCGACAGCGTACATTGTTGATTATGTGAAGCTGCTTCCTCTAATTTGCCTTTTTTCTTTCGACTTCGTTTCTCTTCTTTAGTACACTGCTACTCTTATGCATTTTACTTTTTATGCCAACAGATTTGTGGCTTCGTCTTTTCTTGTCACTTGACGTTTATTATTTTTCTGGTTTTATTCTTTCGACTCTTTATATTTTTTCAGTTTTTTTGGCTTCCAACAAATTCCTTGCCCTCATCTTTACATTAGTAACTCATAATTTTTGTTGTCTGAGACATGCCCTTGACAGAAGTGGTGTCGTCGTCGTCGTTGCTGTCATCTTTAGCATTCTCTTCGACGTGTGATGGGGTAGATTGCTCTTTTAAAAGCTTTTTTGTGTGCATATTCACATAAATATATTGACGTTGAGGGCGGTTGATGTGCATTCACACGCTCATACTTATATTCTTCAATAATTTATTTAATTTTTTCCCCAAGCGTTTGAGCACTTGAACGCTTTTGCCACCATTCTCATTTGAATTTTTAATAAGCCAAATAAACTGTAACGCTATAGCGCTAAAATACGTTCTTTTCAATTTCTTGCTTTTAAGTAAGAGCATATGAATAAGTACTTTTGAATTAAAGTAAGTATTTTCACTCAATTTAAATGTTTTTCCCCTGGAAATAAAATAAAAATGTTAAAGAGCTTAGGCATGTGCTTTTTTACATTCAATTAAAGTCTGGTAAATTATTTCGGACAATTTTTTAAAATAAGTTAAAAGTTTATTCGAAATTTAAAAAAATCTAAAAAATTTACATGTAGTCTGCTGCTTTAAAAAATTGAATACAAAAATTTAAATTACAGAATTGCAGAATTGCAGTTGATGGAAAAAGTACTGTTTCAAAATAAAATAACAACAAAAGTATTTTATTAAAAAACCGAACGACATACGCTACTCGGAGAAATTTAGCTTTTTAGAAAGTTTTTCATGGTATAAAAGGTTTCCGGCCCCTTCTAAGGGGCTAACTCGTTTTTGAGTCGAAACTTTCGGTGTCGTAAGATAGCACCATACATATATAAAACACAAAAAGAAATATAAAAACATTTAATTTTGATTCGTTTCGAAGACTTTATATTGCCACTTTGGAATTCCAAATAAATTTCAGCTCTTATTTTAGCATGTATAACGTAGTTCTTGTTACAATAAAAATTCAAATTTGTTGGATAGCTTAACCAGACTTTAGTTGTTGGGTTTTGGCCTATCACAATCTCATTTTTTAACCAAAGTTGGTAGTAACTTAATTTTGTCTTAGCTCGACTTGGGATGTTACTTCTTGTTGAGGCAGAATTTTTCACTTGTCTGGGATGAAAAGTTTCACATTTCACTTCAAATATTTTGAAAACAAAACTTGAATATTAATTTAAAAAAATTAAACTTGCTTTTCAATGTTTTTAATGGGCGGATAGGCTCAAATACAAAACTAGTACTATTTGACACTTGAAAGCAAGTGGCAAGTGTTTTTCGTTTTCTATTAGTGACCAAGAGTGACCGAAGGCTTTATACCATTCATGATTACGAATCAGGGTTTTAAGTGTCAATTTAAGATACATAACTGCCAAATTTTGTGTTCCTCGCTATGAAATTGCAAGAAATATACCCCAAACCCCATTTATCGAAACAATCGATTGTACGAGTATAGTTATGTTGTTCCGGTCTGTCTGATTTGTCACATTACGTATATAATATCAGTGTTGGGCAAACTAAAATTGTTGAACCAATCAAGAATTACCAGGATAATTGTAAACAATTATGATTAATTGCTTCATAATACGATTAAAAAATTAATTAGAATTTTTTCGATTGCAATTAATTTAATTTTAAATAATTTAATTGCAACAAGCAATTAAAATTTTAATTGCAATTAATTTGAAATCAATTGATTTAATTGCAATTACTTTCTTAATCAATTAATAACTCGATTAGAAATTTAATTGACTAACGCCCAACACTGTATAATATGAACCAAAAATGTAAAAATTTTACGTTCCTGGCTTTTTAGTTGCAGCAGTTATAGATCAAAACCCGTTTATCGGAACAATCAATTCTATGAGAGCTATGTATTGTATTGATCCGATCTTGTTGGTTCCGACAAATTAATGGTGGCTCCATACCGCATTTTATCGAGATACCTCAAAAATTGAGGGACTATTTTTCGTTCAAACAGACAGACGGGCAGACGGACGGGCATGGCTAGATCGACTCAGCTCATCGCCCTGATCATTTTGGTATATTTATTGATGGGTATATATCTTCTTCTTCTTATACTTACAAACATCGGATCAAAGTTATAATATCATTTCATGTTCACGAAAGGTATAAAAATATTTGGGGGTGCTTTTTACACCCAAGTGCAACTGGAAGCTCAATATATAACATAGATACAAGCTGTCCTAGAGTTATTTGACCCAGTTTAGATCACGAGAAAAGCTTTGTTTGAATGCGGGTGGTATACATTAAAGGCATAGTGAAAATTTAGGGATTCCTCCAAAGAAACATCATCACACGATGCAGTTAGGCGTAAGTAGCTGAGACGCTGGAAAGAGCGCACATACGCGAACATTTTCTTAACGTTAATGACTCCCAATGAAAACAGCCTACATCTGTCCTAACACAGTCTTCCATACAAACTTTTAGAGTCTGTTTTATGTTATGAAGGATTGTAATGATATAAAGTTCACTCACAAATCAGATTTCAGTTTTCATGGACGGATAAAAATATTAGTTGTTGCGTAAAGGCTGAAAACTGAGTCGGTCATGTCTCAATGGCATTTGAGTCCCATATGTAAGCTATCCAGTAGTATTACAAGGCATTGCTGTATGCTGACATCACCATTAATAGGATAACAATATTCTTGGAAAGCTAGAACGTCAGCAACGATAAGATCGAGCATAGACTGAAGCTAGCAAGTCCATATGGTATGGGTGCCTGTGTCACTTAACATATACTGTTGCTGCCTCAGAAGCCAAGGAGGTCCTTGCACCAATCGCAATTCTCTTGAATTTATTATCTTTATCTCATATTATCTATTGCGATTCTTGTCCCAATCACATCTATCGGATTAATATAATCGTAATTGTCAAGTTTAAATTACAATTCCAGTATTTGCTCGATTGAAATTCTTTTAAGAATTACGTTCATTACAATAACGGTAATCGTAATAATTCACAAGTATGTTTGCTTTACCAGTAGAGTTGATATTACATCTGTTTTTTGTCTTTAATCGTTATCGTTATTTTGCGTAATCGATCAGACCCCCTGTTGCTATTACTTTTACATCGTCCTTCTCTAGTGTTATTTTTTCGAAAATCGTCTCATAAACAAAATTTCTCTTATGCTTTTTTTTTATTTGAAAGCTTAAAAAAATTTAATTTATTTAAATAATAAAATGCATCACACAGCTAAAAAGTAAAGCGTAAAAAGTTGTAACAAATCAAAGCAAACAAGAAAACTCACAAAGAAATGAAAATAAAAAAATTATCTCAAACTTCATTTAAAAAAGCAAAGGAATATCGCGCACGATTCAAATGCGCACGTTTTGGCTGCCGTATGATATATTGCGCGCCAGCCCATTGCAGCTCACACACATAATGTTAAGTACGTCGCAGCTGCTTTTCATAGTAGGGCAGCATTAAGGCATTGTTCTTGTTGTTGCTGATAGCTTTTTGCACTTTTCTACGTCATGTTTGCATTCCTTGCCTTTTTTTTTGCCGGCTTTATAATTTTTCCCAAAACGCCCCTTACTTAAAATTGCTCCCACTTTTGATTTCCTTTTGCCTTTGCCATGCATCTGCCTGCCCTTTTTATTATTACCTAATTTTTCTTTATTTCTTTTGCAAGTTAGTAGGCCCTTTTCGTTTTCGCGCAATGAAGGCACTCATGTCACAAAGTCTTAAGCAATTTATATGCATAAAAGCCTCAATTATATTTCACCGTCAAGTTTTTTCTATGGGCTTGGCTTTCTTTGCTTTATTTTTATTTTGCGACGCCTTTTTTTTTTGTCAAAGTTTGCTCATTACATGTATATAGTGCGGATATACCGTATATGTATGTATGTATATTTATAACAAACGTGTGCCTCCTTTATTACGCCTTCTGCCATTTCTTAGCTTGTTGAACTTTTAGGGTCCGACTAATTCAATTCAATTGTTAGCATCAATTTACTTTGCCGCGGTTTTACTTGATTCGCTTTATTCCATTCCATTTCCATTCATTTGAGCGAGCGCTGATTTGCGTGCCAAAACGTAACTAAGACTAATTGGCTATAGCGCATATAAATTATGTATTTATACCAAAATCCTGACACAATCACACTTTTTTTATTCAACAAACACACTTTGATTTTTGGTGAGTTTTTGACTGCTATTTACTCACTATTGTTGGGGTAACCATGCATTGAAAGCGTGAAATTACATAAATGATTTGGGTTGCTGCAAAATATGTTTCAAAGTTTGTTTTGTAAAAATTGTATCGCAGGGTGTACATGGTTTTTTATAAAGAGAAGAAAATTAAGTAAATTGTAATTCTATACCTACGAAGCTAATCTAGATAGAACTTTGATTTTATTACTACAAAATAATATAAAATAAAATAAAATAAAATAACATAAAATTAAAAAAAATTAAATAAAATAAAAAAAAAATAAAATAAAATAAGGAAAAAAGATTAAATGAAATAAAATAATTAAAAAAGAATAAAAATAAAATAAAATATACAAAGTAAAATAAAGTAAAATAAAATAACATAAAATAAAATAAAATAAGGAAAAAAGATTAAATAAAATAAAATAATTAAAAAAGAATTAAAATAAAATAAAATATACAAAGTAAAATAAAGAAAAATAAAATAACATAAAATAAAATAAAGTAAAATAAAATAAAATAAAATAAAATAAAATACAATAAAATAAAATAAAATAAAATAAGGAAAAAAGATTAAATGAAATTAAAAAGGAATAAAAATAAAATATACAAAGTAAAATAAAGTAAAATAAAATAACATAAAATAAAATAAAATAAAATAAAATAAAATAAAATAAAATAAGGAAAAAAGATTAAATAAAATAAAATAATTAAAAAAGAATAAAAATAAAATAGAATATACAAAGTAAAATAAAGTAAAATAAAATAACATAAAATAAAATAAAATAAAATAAAATAAAATAAAATAAATGAATAAATAAAAAAAATAATAATTGGCGCGATATATAAAAAGATTAAATAAAATAAAATAATTAAAAAAGAATAAAAAAAAATAAAATAAAATAAAATAAATGAATAAATAAAAAAAAGTAATAATTGGCGCGATATATACCTTCGAGGAGATTAAGGCCGAGCTTCTTTACCAATTTGTGGTGGGATGCTTCTAATTTGTCCTACAAATTGGCGGGACCTACAGTTTTTTGTTGATTCCGAAAGGCGCCTGCAAAGCAGATTAACTATTGCTGAGAAGCCTTCCATGGCATAAATACACTCGGAGAGTTTGCCAAACCACTGCCTAGGGGCGACCCCGTTTTGAAAAAACTTTTTCAACCACTTTTGTATGATACCTGTTCGAGTGCTGGAACCTTAAGTAAAGAAATGAAAATAAAATGAAATAAAATAAAATAAAATAAAATAAAATAAAATAAAATAAGAAATAAAATCAAATAAAAAATATAGGTTAAATGTCTGTGAATCCTAGTTTTTGTTACCATGGTAAATATGGTTGAATGGGGAGATTGAATTTCAACCAACGGGCGAACTCTTGTATAGATAAAAACACAGCAACACGAGTCGTAACTGAAGCAAAGAAGTAAAATAATCATTTCTTCTTATATATCCTTTTTACTTGGATGCCTTTGGGGGCGTCACAAAACCGCAAGCATCTCATCCTTACCGTAGCACAAGACATAATGTGAGCTTTCTACATGCACCACTTCATTGCTCAGAGCTCGATAACGTCCAATCACCGGATTATGCTGTTCCAATTTTCGTGCGCAATATTTATTTACACAAGCATAAATTTAGCATAAACAAATACTTAGAATTTTGCTGAGCAATCGCAAAATTCCTACATCTCAATTCACAAACATTATTGCCAAAACATTGACCAACGCACACCCTAAAAGTATGCAAATGAAAAATAAATGAATTTCATAAATTAAAAAATTAAGCTACAAAGCAATTTGTCTAAAAACAAAACAAATAACTGCCTAAGCAAATACCAATACACTTACAAAAAAATTAAGTAACGTGAACTCGTTTGCTATTCTGATTCATGCCAACTGCAGTATATTTGCCAAAAACCCATAAAACAACCCAAATAATGCTGAATTAGATACTACGCTAAAACGAGATTTTGAGTATTAAATAATTTTCAGCAAAATTTTTCACTGAACAATAAAAATTTTTTAACAAAACTGCCAGTGAATGAGTTACGTGCGCCATTAGGGACGCGCCACTTGCAGCAATGACTTATGCGGCCCACTAACCGTAAACCAATGTCTATCCATCCATTCGTTCGTTTATTCCTGTGACCCACAATGCAAAAACTCAACAAAACAAATGCTTGTAATTCTTGTCTCATTTTGGTTGGTAACCCTCTTCTTGTACGAGAAATGTCGACAACAACAACAGTTGGAGTTAATCACAACAACAATTCATTGAACATGCCCATAAATCTTTCGGGTTAAATGGATTTCGATTTTATATTCTTTCGGGTGTGAATGAAGTAATAAAGTAAAAAAGGCATGGCATATAAGGGTCGTTCATGGTAAGTCACTTTTTAAGCCAAACACACGGTCACTGATCCAAAGTCAGTCAATCAGAGTTGGTAAGCAGCTGCTGTTAAGGCAGCGACAGAGCGAGGTATGGAGGTATGTGGGGTGAATAAGAAATAAGTTTTTAATGTTTCCAGCATACTACCATGATGGAATTTTTAAATAGCTTAAATAAGTAAGAAAGCTTAAGTGTGGAGGCGAAATTATGTTATAAACCGGTAGACATTTTTATTTTATTTTAAAAATTACAGACGTTGGGGCAAACAGTGATAATAATAGAAGCAAATTTTTAAGGAGAACCTTTTTTAAAATTAAACCCGTTGCTTTGAGATGGTAAAAATCCTACGGCTAAACTAAAAATATACCATACAATGGTATATTATTGATCCAAACTAGTCAATGATGGGCATAATTCAATTTCAATTGTTGCAGCATACTTATAGGCGTATAAAATATACCTATGATAAGGTATGTGTCGTTGAACAAAGTGGAGCTATCTGAAATTATCCGGTAGAATACAAAAGTGTACAGTTGGTCTATGCATAGGACAAGCTCAAGCAAAGAATTTACGAGTAGAATATTTGCAAGCCTTAGCCTTCATGGCGTCGATAGAATTTTTCAGGCATATTTCAAGCAATATATAACATATTTTTTGGCGCACGAGTTTGCATATAGAACCGATCTCTAGTGATAATAGTTCTTGCTATTGACAATACAACGCTGGTAATAACTCAATTTCGTTCTAGCACAACTTTGGCTTTTATTGCTTTTTGCCACAGATATACATAGCTAGTTGTGAGTAGCAGCTACCGGGTATAAAAAAAGCAAGTGAAAATTTAGCTCAAACATTTCACAAAACACATTCATATACTCGAAGTCAAAATCATAGCCGCAAGACCCTATCAACATTCGGTTGGCCTGATTGTTGAACCAAAACGAATTGAATCCTTCAAGAGTCAAACCCAAACAGTAACAACATAAAAATAACTCAAATAGAATATATAACGCAAATAAAAGTACAAAAAGGCAAGAACAATAGAGGGCGTACTACTTATTCTCACATACAGTACGGGACATAGGAAGCGTTTTGCTTTTAACGCGCCGAAAAAAAGTGAAGAAAAAAAAAGTCAAGTACCCGCTGTCAGTAAAAGCATTAACCCGTCTCAACTCACTACGAGCAAGCCAAATGTTTGCAAAATAGAAAATATAAAACAATAAACACATAACAAATCGATAAAAAAAGAACAACAACAAGCATCTATAGGAGCAAAGATTTAAGCTGTAGCAAGCGAAGCAGTAACTTTTTCACATGAATCACAGCTCATGGCATACTTTTAGGAGTAATTTATATTTTTCAATAAAATAAATGCGAAATGTAAGCAGCAAGCGCAAACATTTTTAAGTTGTTATTATTGTTGTTATTTATGTATATACCGCAGGGGGTTTTGGGGATGTTTTAGTTTTGAGTACTAGTTACAGTACCAGTTTTAAAAGTTTAGTATTATCTATTTTTGCCTTATTATTTTATTTGTTAGATATACTTATCCTTTTTTTTTTGTAGTTTTTTTAATATAATACGTTTTCGATATTAAAGCAGATATCGAAAAAATATATTTAATAGGGTAAAGTGGCAAAAATAATCTTTCCAAAAAATATTTGCAACAATGTCAGCAAACTAAGCTAAACGACTGTTTGTGGAAGTATTCCAGAGAGATTTAGCCTTCTTTCCTTGGATACCGGCTCAATATAGATATGGAAAGGCCACAGTTTCAACTAAACCGAAAAACAACTAGGACAGCCCTCTTAAGAGATCTTAGTACTTACAGTGGCTCACAGTCCAAATGAGCCCCCATAAAAATTGCAATTTTTAGCAAGAATTACTTCTTTTTAATAATTTTGATAGTCCCTATGAATGTGTACTTAAAAATACAATTGAAATACTGAAAACTAAAGCTTAAGAATATGTAAAAAAATTTAGACCAATTCGACGAATTTTTATCAAAATTGTGAACTTTTTACCAAGAAAATGGCACATTAGAGAAAAAGTGCATCGTGACGCTACAGGGTATCATAGCTTAGTTGTTAGAGTACTCTAACAGCGGCTTTGGTGCAGACACGTGGGTTCGTATCTCAGTGTCCGAGAAGGGGTCTGATGAGAAGCTGGGCACTTCGAAACATGTCATCCCATACCATCGCTGTGCATAACGTTGTAATTTTTCCTCTAATATCAATTAACAAACAAACATAAAAAAATGCGAGCTTTGCTCCAACAACAATCACTTTACCAAGAATTTTTAAATGTTTTTCAAGTATGCAGTTTTTAGCTCATTTAATTTCAGTCTGGTAAGATACTAATCTTAAGCCGCTAAAAGAATGAAATAAAAAAGTGATGGGTAAGATGGCTAGAAAGGAAGTATAATTCAATATTTGAGCTCTTGTCTTGATGGTATGTCGGGGAGTTCTTTGGCTATGCCACTGCTGATTGTTAACATATATTATATGAGCGTTGAATAAGCTGATTATGAGCTGGGGATCAATATTACTGAGGAATATGTCGGTCTTTGAATTGGTAAGCAGATCTATCCAATTACAATGCATCACTAGAATCATGGGAAATATATCAAAAATGATTTCCTTGAGCGCCAGATCAATATCAGAATGTCCTTACCGATAACTATTTCCGTATTGCAAAAATACTTAGTTTGTAATTAAATTAAGATCTCATATAATCTATTTTATACTTCTTTTTCCATTGCAAAAAGCAAAGATTTTCAGCCTACACAAATATTTTCAATCATTTTTCAAAGAACTTTTTGACCCAAACAAGATTTCTTATTGGAACGGGTAGCATAAAATGTCATAATCTCCTTAATTAACACGTAGCTAACATGGCGACCAAAAACTGACAATGGAACTACCTACTCTTTTCTGCCATGTATCAGGGTTTCAAACCAAACAGTAGTTTGTTATCAGTATCTCCTAAGAAAAAAACTCTTGTTCTTAATAAAATTTTTGGAGAAATAATAACAACCACGTACAGCGGGTGGCCAAGTTGACAGCTATTTATAAGGTTATTGGCCGACCGGTTATTGACTACGCTGCACCCATATGGTCGCCCAACCTTGCTGACACCAATTGGAGGAAATTGCAAGTCTGCCAAAACACCGCCATTAGAACTGCTACGGGATGTCTGCTTATGTCATCTGAGTCCTACCTCCATCAAGAGGCAAAATTTCTCAACGTTCAAGAGCATGCGGAACTCTTGAGTAAACAGTTCCTCCTGAACTGTCATAAACCCAGCCATCCAAATCGACATCTATTGGATGTAGCCCCGTCACCCAGAGACATAAGGGACATCTTCGTAAGCACTGCGATGAGATCCGGCACCACATCTCTTTGCCGTTCGATCTGCGGAACCACAGACGGGCTCTAAATGACCTCCACACCGAGTCCGTAGACAGATCTCTCAGATCTCGGCCTGTGAATCTCGTTATTAATACTCAACCACCTGAGACTAGAGTCATACTAGCACAACTTCGCTTTGGATATTGTAATAGGTTAAACTCTTACTTATCCAGACTGAACCCCAACATATCAAACACATGCCTTGCATGTGGTATGTCCCCTCATGATACCAAACATCTCTTCTCCTATTCAGTTGAACCCACTCTTCTAACACCTACATCACTCTGGTCCAACCCTGTGGAAACTGCGCGTTTCCTCGGACTTCCGTTAGAAGATCCTGATGACAATTTAGAGTGATCGAGCAAATTGGGCAGGGCGCAGTACTGTTAAGAACAACCACAACAGCTATTTTAATGATACCACGATACATTTCTTCAAAAGTTTTTTTTTCTCACAGTTCCTTCTTTCACATAATTTACTTACATGGCATCTTATTTATTAATCAATTTTCAATATTTATAAAAATGTCAAGTTCAATTCAAAGCTCCAACTTGCCGTAGGAATTTTTACTGTCAACCCGTTCTGTTGAAAAAGTTCGTAAAGTTGGCTCTGATTTCTTGTGATCACAGAAGTTTCGCCTGAAAAAGAATCACCCTAACATATGTACTAGAGTGTAGCTGCTTGTATCGCGAATTTTGTGTTTTTTCAAAAATTATTTATTTATTCATGAATATCTATTTTGTCCCCTTCAAAGTAATCCCCATGAGATATTAAACACTTGTGCCAACGGTTTTTCCAATCTTCGAAGCACTTCAAAAAATCATTTTTTTGTATCTTGTTCAGCTCCTCCTTCGATGCCGTCTTTATCTCGTCAAAAGAAGCGTAACGTCGTCCTTTCATGGGCCTCTTCAGTTTAGGGAACAAGAAAAAGTCACAGGGGGCCAGATCTGGGGAATACGGTGGCTGCGGCATCATTAGTGTGTTGTTTTTGGCCAAAAAGTCGCGCACAAGCAACGATGCGTGAGCAGGGGCGTTATCGTGGTGCAAAAGCCAATTTTTGTTCTTCCACAAATCCGGGCGTTTCTGGCGGATTGCTTCGCGCAAATTGCGCATAACTTCCAGGTAATATTCCTTATTGACCGTTCTTCCCTGTGGCAAGAACTCATGATGCACCACGCCCCTGCAATCGAAGAAAACTGTCAGCAAAACTTTCACATTCGACCGAACTTGGCGCGCTTTTTTCGGTCTTGGTTCGTGCGGCAGCTTCCATTGAGATGATTGAGCTTTGGTTTCCACGTCATAACCATAAACCCACGATTCGTCACCAGTTATGACCCTCTGGAGCAAATTTGGGTCGTCGCGGACAGAGTTTAACATCTCATTAGCAGTGTTCATGCGATGCTGTTTTTGGTCACAATTGAGCAATTTTGGTACGAATTTCGCGTAAAAATCGAAGACGATCCAAAACACGTTCAAGCAAAGCAGCTGTCAACAATTAACTGAACATTCCAAATGGCCGAGCTTGTCGGCATAAGTGAGAGACATGAGTACCAACATAACGCCACAAAAAATTCGCGATACTTTTTGAACACACCTCGTACGCTTCTGAAGCTTTACTTGAAGCGAACACTACAAACAAAACAATTTACTTTTTAGTACCACTATAAAACTTAGCATCCAACATCAGATTTCGACAAGCTTTTCTGGAAACCATCAATAGTTAAAACTGTGGAAATAAGTGCTTTCACTTTTGCGTATGCAGTCTTCCCAATGTTGCATACTTTTAGGCACTATTTTTTACCATACATATTCTCCAAATACTTGTAGGTGTACTCTGCCTATCAACAATGGGTAAAAATCTGTATAAGCTGTAAGCCGAGCGAACTGCAAAACTTTATAAAAAAGTGGGTAATTTAGTTACGAGCGGTTTAATTTTTAACTATGGTAAAATTGCTGATCCGTGTAGGGTAGGTTCCAGGTCAGAAAGGTATTGGTTTTCCTTATCAATTCCAGAAATATATCCTGGTGTTGGAATCAGAGTTTTCATCTCGACAGAGGTAGTTAGTGATAACTTATTCACAATCAAAAATTTGGGTGTTCGGACCCGCTTTGAAAATTACAGAAAGTGGGTAACCATGGTTGATACGGCAGCAATGCACTCACACTACACATTGGTTGAATTAGGTAACATATTTCTGCCTCAAATGGCAGACGTTCAATGTTCAAGACTATAGTTATTCTTTAAGTTTTTATTTTGTGTTATTTTACTTCTTCGTTCTTGTTTTATGGGTTATAAAGTTCTTACCAAACTCCGTCTATTTTTGTTTTTGTTATTCAACACAACTACTACTCACAACAATAAATACATTATTAAATGTTGACTTCATTTACCAATTGTTGACTGAACATCTATTTTTCCAAACTGTTGTCACACCACAACTTGTACACTGGCCTGTGCTGTTGAGTCGACCACGTCAGAAACACAAATTTAAGCATTGCTTTCTTAGCTCCCACACGTATTCGGTATTAGTTTACGAGCCCGTTCCTTGCACATTTCATTTGCTTTTTACAGGCTTGAAGAATAGAAAATTTACACTCAGCTGACTGATTGATGAATACACAAATGAAGCGATTGCTTTTAACTAACACTTAGACATATGGAGATTCAAAGCAGAGGCGTAGTGAAGAGTTTTTGTAGTAGCCTTGCAGTGGGCAATAACAACCCTGTGAAACAAATCAATTAGTCTATGAATCCGAGATGAGTCGCAAAGGAGCATGTGATCATGCCAGCTCTGATCTCTTCATACGGGCTGAAGTGATCCCTTTTGTTTGAGCATGTCCTATGAAGAGACTAATTGCTCCCTCTTATACCTGAACGGGTAGTGTCGGACAGATCCGTTTTGCTCCCTTATGGGTACGAAGGACAAATTGAAATCCACTTATTCCAACTATTCCTATACAGTTGGTTTCAATTATAGTCCACTGTAGACGAAAGGTGTTATTCTCAAATCACTCTCTTTAGAGATCAGTATCACAATTTGTTGAAGGCTATGGACTCAACTGTTCACATATTTTTGGGCAAGTCTTATAGACAGACCAATTGGACTTATTTATACCCAAACCATGGGACTAGCCCTCTTCTTCGGGTACGGTACGAGAGGTTTTTAACTCCTACGAGTGTGCTGACCAAAATTCAGTTTATTTACTCACCCCTGTGAAATTGCTACAAAAATTAAAATTTATTGAATTATAGCCAACTGTAGCCTATAATGATTAATCCCTGCTCACTCTCTTTAGAATTTAGTCGAACGATTATTTTCAGATTGGGTTTAACTTATTCCTTTTGTTTGAGCATGTCCTTTCAAGAGACTAATTGGTAACTTTTATACCTGAAAGGCTGCTGTCGGAGAGATCCAATTTGTTCCCCTACGGGACCAGTCGGTTTTTCCGCTATAAACGAAAGGGATTCATAGCGGGTCACTCTCTTTCTAAATTAGGTCGACGATTTTTTCCCGTGATACCCCTCAGTGGAGGAGCCACTTAGGGTTGCCAACTCATCCAGTTACCTTTATTGTATATCCACTATACAGCTCGAGCCCAAGCATATACTAGAACCTAAAAAATATTCCGACTAAAAAATCCATAGTGCTAGATGTAAGATTTCTCTCTAAATTATGGCATTACGCATCACAACTTAATTACTTTATGGTAACGGTTTTTTATATCAAATTTAGTTAATATTTTTAATTAATTTTTGTTGCATATACGAAGTGGCCTTTTTCAGCGGATTCACCTATTGTAAGTCTACGCTCCTGATAATATTTGCATATACAAACAAATACATTTATTGCTTTATATTCGTTTATTTGAATGAATCTAAATTCGGCAGCTAAAGCCCTTTGAGCCAAAAAATAGTAATTCGTGAGCACACTGTCAAGAACGTCAAACAATGAGAACTCTGCTGTTCGACTTTTGGCAGCACCAACAAATGCATACAAAATTCGGCTACACCTGTAACAACAACATAGTTCGAAAACGCAATCACTCACGTAGTATGCCGCAGTTATCTGGTGACAGCCGTATTTGGTCATGACGAATGAAGTCACTCAACAGCGCAATGAATTGGCCGAATGAATGAATGAGCAAATGTTTGGCAGCAATCGCGTTTTGGCAAGCTACCACTCGATAGCTCGATCTAATTGCAATTTATTGTGGTTGTTGGCGTTGCGCATATCAAAGGAGCATATTTGTCTGCGACCCTTGGAACGCCCACTCATTTCAGCTGATTATTTTCAATTTCACGCAATTCATCCCTTTCGCTGTTATACAGCTGAAAGTTTTCGCCGACATTTACTCTGAAGATTTCTTTTTATGTATGAGTGAGTACAGTGCGTGAAGACCAGAATTTAAACACTTTTGTGGTGATATTACACGAGGTCAGCCGGGGTAGCCTTGAATCAAATGGATATGTTATACATAAGTGGATCTCATCATAATGCCTTATATAAATAGTGTTCCTTGCCAGATAACGGTATCCTGCTAGGCTTGCAATTTCCTCCAGCTCGAAACCATTTCCAGTATTGCACAGCGATCGACCTTTAAAGCCATGGTTGCTACTTCTGGTTAAGAACAGAGCGAAGTGCAGAAACTAAACCAAAATTTCTATGCGACCTTTGGTTTTTGAATTTCAAAGAGACCTGAATTCTATTCAGTTCATTAGTAGTCCACCTCACTAGATCCAAGAGAAGGAATGCTTTCCGCAGGTATAAAAGGAGTGTTCCGTGGCTATCTCTCGCAAAGGCTTTTGTCAGTTCAAGTACGTGAACATGGTTTCCCATGTTTCAGTACCAAGACAGTCATATTCTATATTGCATAAACCAAAAGGGTGGGCGCAGATATATTTAAGATAGTCATGTTAGCTAGAGCTTTAGCTTCACAAGGAAATCGCATTATGGGTTATAGAATTCGTGAGTTTGCATATATTGGTTTTAATTATGTTGGGCGCCTCATTTTCTTTCTGCTTTTAGGTTTGTGCAAGATAGTTTTCTCAACAAATCCATATCAGTACTGTTCCCATTACGTTTGTTTATGCTGATCTACCAGACGTATGACTTACATGTTGAAATCCGAAAAATTGGTTATGTATCACTAGATGGCTATCTAGCGTAAGCCGACGTTAACGTCTTGCAGAATTTTCGCTAACTTTTAATGTGTAGTAAAATAAGTAAAACTGGCCAAAATTAATTTTGGATGGCAGATTAGTTTTTACTTTCTCTCTTCATCTCGTTCGCCATCGTAACTAACTTGCTGCACGTAGGATTTTAGACGGTTTCAATCGTTAAACTATGCCACCGACCTGACAATCCTTCTTCCTTCAGTCGGACCTACCTGAGTAGCTGATAAGAACTCTTTACGCTAACTGAGAACGCGAATAAAAGCTGGATAGTTCTGGTCACGAGAAGGTACAATATCCCTCCATGCAATCAACTTTTACCGGTATTGCCTGACAGAGTTAAATACTTTGTGATTATTCTCAATGACAGGGTGACATGTAACTAAATCTATATCTATACGACTTATATAAAATAAAGTCGCTAAAAAGCTATGTACGGAATTGGCTTCGCACAGAATGCTCCGATTTGAAAGCGGTTTTAGCATTTTAAACCTTAGCTGTGTGAGATGGACTTTTTTTATATAATGTGAAGGAATATAAAAAGAAGGCGTGTCAATCGGACAAAATGTGGTAAAAAAACATAAATTTTTGGTCTACACAGCCATACATCATAACCTAATCAACCGATTAGAATGAATCTTCCTTGAAGTAAAACTTTGAAATATTTACTTTCGTTCTGCATCAAAAAAAAAGAGTTGATTTCTTTATAATTTAAGCAAAATTGTTTAAACAAAAGCAGCACTTTTTCCAAAAAAAATCTGTTTGTGTGTTTGTTCGCTGCCAACCGAATAAGTCAGCGTGCTTTAAGCGACAGCTGTGGTGAACTCTTCATTTGATGAATTCGCGAAAGAGCTCGGTAGCGTTACTTCACTTCGGACGTATGTATGTATGTAATGTTAATTATAAATTTGTTTCAAACATTATCAACCTGTGTGAAACAAGGTGCGGGCTGCTAGTACAGGGTGGCGCAAAAGTAATCCTCCTATCAGAAAATGCTATAAATTTTGCGATTGACCCCTAAAGTCAGTTCTGTTTTGACATTGTAGTAAACACATGCGAAATACACGTTAATAAACAATGTTGCGCTACACTGCTCCAGAACGCGGCTTACCAGAAAATTTCGCTGCGCAACTCTACACCTATTACAGACGAAGTGAAATCAGCTGTGGTTGGGGAAGGTGTGTAAGGCGTCCCAGTTTCACGACATGCTCAACATCGGCTCATATATCCTTTGCGTACATTTTGGTCAACTAAAGTTATCTTGGTAACAGTTGTGTTAACCATATATGTATGTAGTACGAAAGCAGAAAAAAGGGGGTCTTAGTGAGGTAACTTCATCGTACTCAGCCTAAAGTTTGCAGCGTCTGTTCATCAAGTGATGTGCCTTGAGACGTCTTATACAGCACAAACGCCAATGATCTTTGAAATATTGATCACCTTTGGTTTTCAATTTGAAAAAGGAGTATATGCAATATTGCACTTTCCAGCGGGTTCTGGTATTTTACTTCTCCGCGGATCGAAGTATCTAATAGTAGGTAATCTGTAGGAACACTAAACTTATTTACTAAATAACAAGAGAGCGACGAGAACGGTTTTCTATTTCCTGCCTGAAATTTTTATAACTACGCCTTTTCGAAGTGTACTGCAGAAAGCGTAAAATGTTCTTCAGAAACCGTAAAATGTACATCAGAATAATCAATTGTATTTCAGAAACTGTAAAATGTACATCAGAATAATCAATTGTATTTCAGAAATTGTAAATTGTATTTCAGAAACTGTAAATTTTATTTTAGAGACTGTCAAATTTACATCAGCATAATGAATTGTATTTCAGAAACCTTAAATTGTTCTTCAGAAATGGTTAAATCCTATTTCATAGTTATGCAGCTCTAGAAGTACAATTTACGGTTTCTCAAGTGCAATTTATATTTTCTGAAGCACAATTGCTGGTTTCTGAAATACAACTGATTATTCTGGAGTAAATTTTGCAGATTCTGCGGTTTCTGAAGTACAATTGACTATTCTGAAGTACATTTTACGAATTCTGAAGTACACTTGGAAAAGATGTAGTGCCAGTCACTTCCTTATCGACACCTGCCGGTGGATGCAGAAAAAGAGAGAGACCAACACTACGATGGAAAAATCAAGTCGAAACCGATTCGCTATCCTGTGAGGTTTCCAATTGGCGCCAGTTGCCAGAACAAAGAAATATCTGGTTCGTTATGTAAGATGGCCATAACAGTTTAGACTTTTAAGGGATCTTTAAGTGGATAAAAAATCAAATCACTCGATTTTGAGTCACTGTATTAAATATATGTATACAAGTATATCTTCTAAACTTCTAGTCTTACTCAACATAATTTTATTTTTCCTTCCCCCTTATTATTTCGGATTACTCAGCAGGTTGATTTCTTCCCCTGGCTCTACCTTTACACACAGACTCACAAATCATTCTACAAAAACATATAAATATATATAGCTCGTCTTATTATTCGATTTGACTTGATTACGTTACAATTCATTGAGTTTATATTTATATATTTAAAATATGTAAATTAGGACATTTTCCCTGCTTTAGCGCCACTAAACTGTTCGGCGCTTCATCAAACTCAAACAACTTGAGCCATTTAACAATTCGCAGAAGCAACGCTTGAAAAATGTTTGATGAGGTTATATATTCAACACATTTATAAATTTCTTGATTGTATTTATGTGTTTAGATGTGTGCACTCGAATGTTTATGCGCATTTGTGTAATTCCGCCAAATGGAATTAGCGCAATTTTTCATTGAAGTACGCGCAACGCATCTAATTGAAATGATTTATTGCTGTCATTTATGTGTTGGAGATGCCTCAAACAAAAATTTTTTTGGTATGTATGTACATATATATACATGTAAGTGCTTCCAATTGATATAACAAAAAATGTTTGAGTTCATTTTGAAATGTAGATTTACAAATCTGAATATTCTGAAATAATTTTGTCAATTTGTTGGAATTACTATAAAAATGTGTCTGTATTTGTGCAAAAAACAAAATATTTTGATTTTATCCTTTGTAAGTACCAAACAAGTTGTGGAAATTTTCCAACATTTGGACCTCTTTCCTTAATCCGATTTAGAAAAAAAAAATATACAAAAATAATAATAAGTGGTTGGTTACATTTAGGTACCGCAGCTCACAGCATTTAACTTGAAAATCCACACAAACGATGTAGTACAGATTGTCAATAAGTAAGTTACTTACCGAGGCAGTATTGCGACTTGATTTGTCGTGGACTTTGGAATTTTATTATTTGGAGACAAGTTTAATAATTTCCCTTTATGGTGCTATATTTTGCTATTTATAGCACTGGTAGCATAGTACATAATTTTTGATTGAATAACTTTGCGTAGTACCGGCATAAGCGGCTCATGGTATGTGTATGAAGACTTCCTAGCATTAAAACTGTCAGTATCAGAATGGAGATTGATAAAGTAATGTCGGTCCGTTAGCCATTATTCTTTCGCGATAATGTCTGCGTAAAAAGGAATATATTCGGAACAATTTGGTAAATAGCTTTATCTGCATTTTGAATATTTTGATTTTGAAAATGAATTCCGTAGAACTACAGCAGTGATATCATAGAGCGTAGAAAAAACAAATAAGGCAAGCGCTGTCTTTGGCTGTAACGAAGGTTCTATATCTATATATCGTATATACAAATTAATTGCTGTTCGTTAGTCTCGCTAAAGCTCGAGAACGACTGGACCGATTTGGCTAATTTTTGTCTCGAATTATTTGTGGAAGTCCACAGAAGGTTTAAAAGGTGAATAGATATGAAAGGGATAGAGATAGAGATAGAGATAGAGATAGAGATAGAGATAGAGATAGAGATGGAGATAGAGATAGAGATAGGGGTAGGGATAGGGATAGGGATAGGGATAGGCAATATTTCTATATCCATGCAGGTGTATTTCTGGGCAGGACAAAGTCTTCGGGGCCCTCTAGTCTTTCATAAAAATGCATCTTGGTTCTCAGTGTCCGATCCTTATTTATAATAAGTAGAGACTGTGGAGATATGTAGCCCAACATATAGAGGTCAAATAGTACTGATTTTCACTACATATACATTACATATAAAATAAGTACAGTAGTACAGTACAAATTGTTGTATTCTCCCGATCTTGTTGGTTCCGACGAATGATAAGTATAATACAAAATGGTGACCCGATACCAAATTCTAGCCAGATATCTGCAAAATTAAGGGACTACTTGGCGTTGAAACAGACAGGCGGATATAAATAAAGCCACTCAGCTCATCGCCCTGATAATTTCGGCATATTTATTGGTGGGTCCATCTTTTCTACTTCTCATACTTCCAAACAACGGATCAAACTTATAATACCATTTAATGTTCATGAAAGGTATAAAATAATTATTATAAAAATATTATTTACTTCTGGCGTTTGGTGACCTTCTAGAAACAATTAAATTTTGTTATTTGTTGTACGTTATAACTCTGACTGCAGTCGAACTACGTCTATATCGTAGCAATTTTATTATTATATCGGTCAAAATTCGGTTGCACTAAAACCTCAGTATTTACATACAATATAGGTTTCAAGCGACAGGGTCGGACTACAGCTTTAAACTGAACTACGTTTCATTTCGATTAAAAAACTTCTGGTTATCCAAGGCCTCCTACGATGATGTCCACATACTTCTCTTCAGGGACCCCCGGTAATGATTATTTTTATATCTTTAATGAAAAAAATCAAAGGCTTTCCAGTATCGGAGTGCATTTTAAGGTATATGAATGTGCATGTCTCGTCATGCTCAACGCAAATCTGCTATGATTGCAGAAAATTTGAATTTTCTTTTTTATGGAAGTAAAACTTATTCCTTGAGTGGTATTTTATCCTTCAACAATAAAAATTTAATTTTAAGTTTCAATTTTTTTCACAGTTCTAGAAACTCAAGAAGCCTTTTTGCATGCCAACCTATATACTATAAATATGTTTTAATTATTGAGTACATATGCTGACGAGATTATACCAACCAATATTTATGATCAATTACTTGCCAAAAAGGTGCAGCGGCTTTTTGAGTTTTTCGATCCGTGAAAAAATTAAAACTTAAAATTAAATTTTTGTTCTTGAAGGATAAAATACCGCTCAAGGAATAAGTTTTATTTCAGTCAAATAAATAAAACTGAAAAAATAGACATTATCCTTAATCAAAAAAATGTAACTTGAAAAAATCTGAAAATAAGGATAACTGAGCGAGTTTTATAATAAAACTCATAACAGTTACGGTCCTTGCTTATCCTTGTTTCCCAATCAAGGGAGAACGTCTGTACATATTCTGATGATATTCTGGCTATTTAAAAATAAAACTAAATAAAAATTAACATATGGCGCAATATAACTCCGAGGAGATTAAGGCGGAGCTTCTCTACTAATTTGTGTTATACTGTTTCATCTTTTTCAAAAAAAACTCAAAGTACCTACGTGTTTTGAGATGACTCCAAACAGCATCTGCAAAGGAAATAATCTTTTGCTGAGAAGCCTTCCTTGCCAAAAATACACTCGTAGGGTTTGCCAAGCCACAGCCAAGAAGCGACACCGTTTTGAAAAACCTTTTTTTTTTTGGGATATTTTTATGTTACTTGTTCCTGACTTTAGTCTGGGAACTTCGGTGTAGTAGGCCAGCAACACGGCAACGGTTCCACCATACCACGGCGGCCGCTAACTGTCTATTTATTGTTTTGAAAATTGGTGGTCCCACTGCCTTTAAAACAGTTAATATTCAATAGTTTCTTAATAGATATAACTCTGAGAATATCTGACTGAAAACAATCATATTTGCTAAGTGCATCCCACTCTAAATAGTTTTCTTGAATAGTTATAATTCTGAATCTCTTTTAAAGTATATTTGATAGTTTAGCAATTTGGAAAAATAATAATAATAAGCTCCATGGATAAAAGACTAAGCTAAATAAACACATATAAATAAATCATTTGTTAAGAGAGGGGAGGTTCGTTTTTTTTTAATTATAAAAAGCGAGTCCGAAATATCAAATTTACCTGAATGAGAGCTATAGTTTTCGCACAAACACTGATAAGGTTGGTGTAATTGAAAATTGGTCCTGCATTGCTGCAGAAGAATAGGTTTGAAATATCTTGAAGCTCGGGACGGTATATTAAAGTTAACTTCGTTAAAATGAAATGGACTTGAAATATATCCGTTTAATAGTTTGAACATAAATATCACGCCAAGCCTTTCCCTACGACTTGCAAGGGTTGGGAGATCGAAAAGTTTAACCGACTAGTAAAAGGTGGAAGACTATACAACAAATCCCATTGAACATTTTTCAGGGAAAAAAGTAGGAATTGTTTTTGAATTGATTCTAGCTTATCTACATGAGCTTGATAACGCGGATTCCATACAATCGAGCCATATTCTAATATCGACCTAACTGTTGTAGTCAAAAAAGTCTTAGTAACATAAGGGTCGCTAAATTCTTTTGACCACCTTTTCACGAAAGCTAATAGATCTCTAGCCTTGTTGGCAGTAGCCTCAATATGAGGGCTGAATATGAGTTTGCAGCTTATCGTTACACCCAAGTCCACAAAAACATTTACATATTCAAGATTGTGGTTGTTTATTGAATAAGAAGCTGATTGTAAATACCGACGTGAAAAACCCATGAATTTATATTTAGCAAGATTAAGCATCATATAGTTTACTTTGCACCAAGTAACTAAGTAGCCTAAATCTATTTGAAGGAAATAACATTCTTCCATCGAAGCATATGACTTATATAGTTTTTTGATTAGTAAAGATAGTTTCAAATAATTTGGGAACAGTGGGGAGCTTTGCTATTCCACGGTAGTTTTCTAAAGACGACTTACTCCCGATTTTATACAGAGGTATAAGAAAAGACTATTTCCACTAAGTCGGGAAAACGCCACAGTGTAAAGGAAAACTAAACAAATCGGTCAGGGGTTGGAATATGTGTTCAACGCACATTTTAAGAAGGCACGTCGGTATTAAATCAGGTCCTTAGTTGAATGACTCTTTCAAGGTTTTAAGATGTAATAGAACATCTTCCGGCTTTAAATTCGGAACATAGAGTGAATTACTTGAATGTGGTTGATACGGGCAGTTGTTAGGTGATGAATTGATTGTAAAAGAATAATTAGACTTGAAGAATTGAGCAATTTCTAGACTGTCGCTAGAGTTGTTATCCCTAAATTTCATTGTTGAAGGAAACTCTTTTTCACGGCGTTTAGAGTTTAAGAAGCCATAAAATGATTTCGGGTTGCAAATAATTAGCTTTTTCACTTTACATATATAATCCTTGTAACGCTTTTTATTTAATTCTAAGTATTTATGACGCAGAATAGAGTACTGTATATAATGTGAGTGTAAGCCAGTTTTCTTGTACATTTTCAAAAAACGCGACTTTTTATTTTTTAACACTTTTAGTTCTTTAGTAAACCGGGCTTGCGCTGGCTCATCATAAAAACAGGTGCGCTTAGGTGTATACTTATAAAAAAGGTTATAAATAGTACTATTAAAATGCAAAACGCTGTGCTCAACATCCTCTTTGTATAGAGGCCAGATAAACTTAGAAAGTTCTTTATTCAACTCTTTGAAGTTGGCTTTCGAAAAATCAAATATTTTATTAGAGTCATATGGTTTCTTAATGCAGTGCCGCTCACTGTTTATGGATTCGTAAACTATCTCCAGAGAAGGATGGTAAACATCTTCAGGCGAAACTAGGGTATCACATCGATTTAAAAGAATTTAGATATGTCATCAACGAAGACCAAGTCTGAAACTTTAGCAAACTTATTCGGCATAACATTGATCTGGCTAAGACAAAGGTTGGTAATTTCATCCAAAAACTCATTGTTACTTAACATAGATGAAAATGGCACAACCCTATTATTTATTATGCTCCAGGAAATGTATGGCAAGTTAAAGTCACCTAACACAATCATGGAATCCAAGGGCTTTATCATACAATGAACAGCATTTAACGACGAAATGTGGTGCATATACACGGATATATCAGATGAAGGGGGAATGTAGCAAACAGCTATGTAAATATGGCCGTCCATGACAGGGCTCGGATGCACTTAAACTCAATGTTATCAATTGAAGGGTATGTCTACAGCTTCAGATGGTATTGAAGAATTTACGGCCAAGAGGACCCCGCCCCCGGTTCTGTTTAAGCGATCATTTCGATAGGTTTGATATCCGTTGTAAAAAATTTCGGAATCAAAAACGTGCGGTTTTAACCAAGTTTCGGTGAAAGCAATAACACTGTAGTTACAATGGATCGTTTTAAAATAGAAATCTGTTAACTTAGTATTCAAACCTTTCCCATTCCGACAATAAATTATTAAGGCAGAAAATAAACGTTTAAAGCAGAAAAGTGTGCGATGCCGTCTAAAGTGGAATATCGGAATCAAAAATCTCCACGAAGTTTTAGAGAAGTGCTCTAAAATCTGAATTAATATCACAGCGATAAAGATATGGCTGGCAAGAAAAGATTCCTTGGTTCTAGAAAGTTCTGCCATAGTGAGGGAGTCTGGTTGACTATCGTCTTTCAGAGAAAAGTTACGATAACGGATTGGACAACAGCTGTCTGTATCATATACATAGAGAGCAACAAAATGTTGATCGAAAAAAGTCTAGTAAGTACAATTGATGGCGAACATAGTGACTTAAACATATTTGAAAGAAGGCATGCGTAATTCATTATGATAGTTGGCTGGAGAGCAATAGAACTGTGGACCACTCTATAGAATCACTTTTAAAGTGTCATTTTTGTGACTTTCTTTTGATGTAATAATGGAATACAATAAGCTGCTATTTTTATGTGATAACGACAAGTCGAAAGGTTGAGAGCAGTTGCTTAATGTATTGTTTAATTTGTTAAGCCGCTGAAACTTATTCCGTTGTAACTTGACTAATATCCGGGTTTCGACGGAATTAAAATAGTAAGGGCTATTTTTGTCTTCGAACATTCGCCAGGAAAAATCCTCGAAAAACCAAACAAAAATTCTGCCAACCACTAAGGTAGCATGACCTTCAAGCGGACTTTATAACGTCAGAAAAAGTCAAATGGCTAAAATGGCAGCTGAAATCTTTGAGTGAAACTACTTTATACTGTACTTCAGGCGTATATATCAAAAGTAACTGATGTACGAGTATACTAAGAAAATTGTGTAGAAAGATTTGTGGAATAGCACAGGGCATTTGCATATAAAATATCTACTACATGGGGTACAACTACAACCACTACGTCTATAGATTGTCTCCATCATACATCTTTACTGAACAATAAGCAGATGTCTTAACACATTAGATGATAAGCCGCATCAAGTTGTCTCTGCGGAGGACACATGTTATTTTCAATACAAAAAACCATTTTTAACCTAACTGTAATGTGAAAAAGTCAAATGAACATAGGAACTTCACTGTAAGTTTAATTATTTTGAAAACCACTAAAAACTTCACACCTCAAGTTTAACACTGTACGAGTATTTTTACTAAATGTTTCAAGCTACTGCTTACTCACACCTACTCAACTTTGCGATCACCACATTACATGCGTTCAACTCGCTTAGACATATTAATCTGCCCGCCAAGCCAAAAAAGCGCATAATTCACAAATTGAATGTGGAGGGGGCGGGGTGCTTTGTAAATTTGAGTATGAGTATGTGCGCTCAATTGCATGCATACGAGTATGTGTCTCAGTGTGTTAATTAATGACTGACTGCCAACCTTTTTGCCCACTCACTCGTGCTGTCGCCTTGAAAAGCATGCTTGCCAGCAACATCATGTGGCTTGTCAATCTAAATGTCAAACTGTCATGTAGCTTAGTGTGTTGAAGTGATTGTTGATGTTGTTATTGTTGCTATTGTATCTAGCAAGCTATAACTTGTCTCTTGCGTTTTTGGTTCTTGTTTTTTTTTTGGGTTCTTTCTACTGCGTGAAACTAAAGCACATTTTAGTTAGTTGTATGTAATTAATTTTGGTTGGTTGTCAACTACTATGTACAACATTTTTGTTGATGGCAAAGTTAGTTAAGTTGATTGTTGCTTTTTTGATTGTTATTGTTTTTGTAGCTGTCATTACTTGCATTGTTGCAACTATTAGTGCAGCCAGTGTAAGTGTCAGTCAATTTATATATTCTGTTTTTTTACTTTTTTTATTTTTATATTGCATTTGCAGTAAAATATTCATGAAGTTGTGATGGAAATAAATGTTGCGTATACGCCACGTAGTACACTTGTGATCAGGGACCTTATTTAATTGTTATTTTTACGAAATTTCTACGCAAAAAAATTTTTGATATTTAAATAAAGAAAAATCTATTATGTATTCAAGGAAGCAAGTGTTTTTGTCTGTTTGGACTTTTAGCCTAAGCCGCTGGATAGAATCGAATGATATATTGTCAAGACATACTTCGACTACCTAAATACGTGGTAGGCTGTATAAAAAAAGTTTTGGACAAGGGGGCGTGGCACCTCCTATAGACAAAATATTTTTAAATATTCATATCTTTGGACTTGCAGCCTAAATCGCTGTGCAGCATCGCACTAGCTTTTGTCACTAAAAACGTTGACTACTTCATTCTTTAGTAGGCTGCATAATAAAGGGTTTGGTTATGGGGGCGCGCAGCTGAATAGAAAAGCAACGTCTAACGCGAAATGACTTATTTTGTTTAGACTAGTAGCAAATCAAATCTGTCATCCCTTCGTAGTCATAATTGAAAACCAATGGAAACACCAAGAAGAGGCCAATTCGTCCACTGTTTCTTCATCTATGTGGCGCAGTATGGATACAAACTATTTATCGTAAGGAACGTACATTCACTCAGCTATTCTTACGTAGTCTACGTAGGAATAGTACCTTACCCAAAATGCTTCAATATAGGCGTTTGGCACTAGGCGAAGGACTACGAATCTGCGTGAGTGAAACCGATGGTCAGATATGGAGGAAGACTTGCCGGGCGTATCGCTGCTCTTTGATATTATTTTCGCCTTTAATGCTGTTTCCTTAATAGCAGATCCATTTTTTATTTTCATGCATTAAATACTTAGTCTTTTAATAGTATACCTTAAAGTCAAAGGGCAAACAAGTTTGTCCAGGCAAAAGAAGAAAGTTTCTGCGTTGGTTTGGTCACAAAAATAATTTTTTTTAGAAGGGATTCTAAGAACCTAGTCTTACCAATGTTATGGAGCTATTGGTTACTTGTGTAAGGATGACTGTAAAAGAAAAAAATTACATGAGATTTAATTCAATAAAAATTTCGTTATTCAATCTTCGTGTACAACGTTTTTCAATACAAATTGCAATTTTCAAAAAAAAAACACATTTCATATTTAATATTTACTTGAATTATCAAACGTTGACTCCTTCCTTGATATGAGCAAAAACAAAGGTAACATACTGTACGGTAGAACTGCATTACACTTGGCATATCCCTAAAGGAATATTATCATCCTCACTTCATGTAGTTGTTTGTTGGAACGTTTTTCCTATCACCCGTGATTGCAGTATCGGATTCATTAGCGATATGTAGAAGTATTCGCTTTATAACTTAAGTGTATTCTGTAATTCGACTTGGTTTTGGTAGAGTTTCTTTTTTCAAAACAGGCATTTATATTTACGCCTCACAATAGCGCTCACTTTATCCACTATTCGCATCCGTACACAATGGTGAAGTGTAGGTAAATTCTGGCTTTCCGAGGTCGATCATAGTAGCGATGAATCTTTCGCTATCTCTAGAGTTCTATAGTATCCGGAATTGTGGAATAAAGTCATTGAGAAACACGGTGATATTACTCGGTTACATCATGCAAGATTGTTCTCAGATAGTAAGTGCGATAGTCGAATCGAGAAATTAGCAACTGCCTGTCCAGCTTTCTTCTTCATACTGTGCACACCTACTTGACTGCACCGAGGCATGCGCGTTGATGCAAGTTGACTGCCAGTGGGATCTGCCATTGATGGCGAGTTCATAATTAATAATTATTAAAAAGCAGTCACATAATATGATATAACTTTTTACTTTGGCATCTGACTACAAATTACGAATAAGCATCTGCATCATGGAACAAAAGCTGGTTTTCCATAGCTTTTAATCCTCAAGCACGATTTTGATGCCATGCTGAGGGCCCGACAGA